>CM042754.1:25200041-25262541 GCA_022496165.2 Catalaphyllia jardinei | reverse complement strand
TAAATTCAGAGTTTGTGGGGTTTATTCCCCAGCTCCTCGTTCCGAGGTCTATTGTTTAAGATTGAATTTTAATATATCGAAATTGGTCTATTCTATTGCTCAAACTTCCGACGTCTCTTTAATGGCTTTCAAAAAATTGTTAATTTATTATTGTATTAATGGTCACCCAACTCAGTTAAGCTTTATATAGTTATTTTGGGTGACCAGTTACTGACAGTTGTAAAATTTATAGTGCAGTGGAAATGTTGTTGTTATTGTTGTTGTTGTTTTGTTGTTGTTGCCGTTTTTATTCTCTTCCGTTGAACGATAATCACACGGCTCTAGCAATTTCACTAACCTACCGAATATCCCTTACCTGCATGCGGTTTGTCGCTCATGTGCTACTATTTCTACACAAAACTGGCCAATATTGAGATCACGTTAAGAATGAATCACCAGCGCACTGGAATCGGCAGTAAAAGGTTAATCGCCCGGCATAAACAGAACACAGTTTCCCGTGGGGAACGGACACGGCAGCCAAAGGGGAGGGGGAGTTGGGAGGGGAATACTTACACGTGGCCGGAATCATCCATTTTACACTTCCCGCCTCGACAAAAATAGAATCCAACGTTCACGGTATTTACTGACATTTATCTTCTTTCGCGCCAGTTTTCCAGCGTTTTCAAACGCGCAGGACAGTTAGCTAGCTTGCAATGTACCCTCGGTCTCATTATAACGGGCACACCCTGGGGGACATTTACATTAAAAGGACGGGACGCTCTTCGCTCTTTTTGGCTTGCACCTCTAAGGATGTTCAGCCTAAAAAGGATCAAAAAGGCAACTTTAGTAGTGCCCTTTATATTTTGGTTCAAACAAAGTCATTGTCAATGTCAATTATTGCCTTTTTAGGGGTGAAAACATTTCAAGCCACGCCCACAAACAGGGTCTTGGTTTCTCTAAGGGATTTTTCTAAATATTTTCGACAAGCATTCCAGTCCTCTTTGTATAGGAGTCCTCCCGGGGAGCAAATAACGGGAAGTAGGGATGGCGCAGTGGTGAGAGTGCTCACCTTCCACCAATGTGTCCCGGGTTTGATTCCCGGACCCATCGTCATAACTGGGTTGAGTTTGTTGGTTCTCTACTCTGCTCCGTGAGGTTTTTCTCAGTCCGGATACTCCCCTCCCCCCAAAAAACAACATTTGATTTGATTGTGGTTGATTTGATTTAGTCTTCCCAATTAGTAGAAAGCCTGCGCTCAGCTAGTAAAGTGATCATGATGATGATGATGATGATTATTGTTATTGCTATTGTTATTGTTGTTATTATTATTATTACTATTATTATTATTATTAAAATAATGCATTTTATTCATTAATTTGTATGGACTACTTGATTTTGACTTTTTAATTTACAGTGCATAATTATTATTATAGAACAGTTGAATAAAGTTGGTTTTTCACTCCCATTTCCTTAAAAAAACTATTATTATTATTATTATTATTAACACTCGCCGTCGTTTCATCTATACCTTGATGAACCCTTCTTCTACTAACTTTAGAAACTACATCCTTGACCGTCGACAACTTGAATTTGTAGACCCTCCATGCACTGACCTTGGAGTTACGGTTTCCAATGGCATGTCCTGGTCAAGGCACATTTAGTCACCAATGCTAAAGCCGATAGGACTCTTGGTCTCCTGAGAGAGTTTGCTGGGACGTGCGAGTTTTCAGTCCCAGTTCTGTGCTATGCGTTAGTCTGACCGAAATTGGAATATGATAGTAGCATGCATATATACAATCGGAGATCATCAAGAATCGCGAGACCTCCTGGAAAACGACAACGAATTAAGAGCAACCAAGTTTATATTGAATTATCCCCAGAACATTCATTTTAATGATTGACGAATCATACTTAACCTACTGCCTTTTGAATGTCATAGAGAAACATTTGATTTGCCCTTTTTTCAAGTCCAGAAATGGCCTTATATGACATATCTCCTGACATTAGAAACCGTACCCGGGAACCTTCGAGTCACGTTTTTTTACTCGAAAATATGATCTTAATAATTCTAATTTTAGGACTGCTGAACTGTGGAACTTAATTGTTGCCATCCAGTTGCTTGATTAATATTTATCTATCAAAGCGAGGAACTTATAGTCCTCCACTCCAGACTAGAAACTAGGAAGGTTTGATACTTATCCAATAATTCGCATATTTAATAATACATTTTTATTTGCTTGTATTTTTTTAGTGCAGATATAAAGTGTATGTTGAGTGTAGCGTTGCAATCTGCCCCCTACTAGGTTTGATTCCTTCCCCAACAACAGCAACAAAAACTTTATTTACGCCAGTGAAAATTTACACTGATGTATATAATTAATTAATAAATTACCACGGAGAGGGGCAATGATTATATAAAAAATTAAGAAGAGTCCGATTTGCCTAATGTAAGCTAAATTACTGAAGTTGAAAAATTAAACAAAAAGAAAGAAAAAGCACACGTAAAGAAAAGCACACAAAACACAAAAATATAACGCAAAGAGTAGTAACTAGTTACTGTTACAAAATATCTGCCTACATGAAAGTGAAAAATAAAAGATAGAGCTGGTAAACAATTCAAGAGATATCCAAGAAAGGAAAATAGTGATTAGTCACATCACGTTCTATTTTGAATTGTTTTCCCAATTTGAAGTTAGTTGTTTGTCTGTTTGAATTTATTTGTTCTTGGCGTTTGGTGACAAACTCATTAAATTGTCTAAAGTAAACGAATCTAAACCATTACGGGGTTCTATCGAATTAAAAATGATGTTTTGACAGCAAAGGAAATGAAATGAATAAAACAGACCCCTCTTGGAAATCACTTCTTGCCTAGCTAAGGCCTTCTTTAGACGTCGCACAATCGTCGAATTTAATTTCAGGACGTGCTAGTAATTAAATCCAACGATTGCGCAACGTATAAATCGAATTACATTCGTCAGATTGAATTAAATTCGTCCAAGACGTTGTATCCGTCTCGCTAGGACGGATACAATTGCGATAGCGCGTCTTCGATTTAGACGTCGCGCAGCAGACGCATTGAATTAAATGCATACATTATTATAATGAGCCCATGGTAAGCCCGTGGTTCGTTTCGTTTATGTCGCATGCGCAAACAGTGCCTTCGTACTCAGTTTTCCCGCGCCTTTTCAACTCCGTACGTTTTCTTCATGCGAATCATGTCTTCGTGGAGGTAAAAATTGCCTTCCGCCTGTAAAATTTGTAAAAGGAATACAAAGTATTCGCGCATAACTTGTGGAAAAAGTGTTTGTGTCGGAATTGAATGCTCTATTGCTGAGGAGAAGGAAGATTCATTGGGGTGGGAAGCAAACTGAAGCGTAGGTTACTGCCTGCCGTATTCTGGAGCTGCTGCAGGTGCTGGGCAAAACTGTCACCCTTCCGTGACATTGAACCAGCTGCTCTGGAAAATGAATCGTTGGACGAGGAGCGTTCCGATAACATTGAACCAGCTTGTGAGCTGGCTTGTGAAAGCGATTCAGGCGTGGATGACAACTGCGATGACATTTTCACCTTCTACTGATTGAAACAACAGACAAATCAATAAACACACTCGAGCAAAAAACCTTTTCTTCAAACTGTCAACACAACCAGTGTCAACATTTGACGTCGCAACTCTCTCCTCCGCTGTCTTTCTCTAGACATTTTCTCTAGCAATAAGGCTTTGGTAAACCTCGCCATTTCGTTTTGGTTTTCTCGCTTTGGTAACCTGGTTTAATCTGCGCGTTTCATACGTTTTTTTTTTAATTCAGAAAAATGCGGAAGGTTCGGTCAAAATATTAAATTCGTCTCATTAATTTCGTCGTCTAAGTCACCCGTCGACTGATCGACGAATTTAATTTGAATTAAATTCGTCGGAATTAAATTCAACGTATAAACTAGGTCTAACTTGTGAAGACGACGCCCTCTATCTGAGAATAAACTGCATGCGCATCCGGCGAATCCAAATATTTTTAAATCTGCTCTCCAGAGTGTAAAATAATAAATCCGCCACATGAATCCGATAACGTGTGGACAAGAAAATGTTTGAAACCGGAAAGAAAAAGTTGCGGATTCAAAAATATCCGGATACGTGTGAAAGGGGACTGCAAACGTGCTTTCAAGATGCAAATTTTATTGTAAAAGCTGACAAAACATTGGTTTCTGTTTCTGTTTGATTTCTCTTTTATCGACATATTTTCCATGTTTTCTGTATTTACATGCCACAAAGTTAAAAAAATGTTTTACCCCCGAAAAATGTTTCACTTATCACACCCCTACTCAAAACATTTACCCTTACTTTTGACTTAATAGTTTTAATTCTCGAACTTATCCCCTTGAACTGTAGCGAAATGCAGACTTTCTATATCATCTGTATCTTATTCTGGAACAAACAAGCCCTGCTGCCAAAAAAGGGGAAAACAAATCTCGAAGTGAATATAATTGAAGCTGAAATTGAGAACATGGTTGTCAGCCAGTATGCAGTTCTTGTGAACGTGCCTGTTTCAGGTGTTTAGTTACTTGATGTACACGCTAAAGGGGGCGAGCAACTGAAAGGAAAGAGAGGTTTGGTGTGAAGAGCTTTCACACGCCGCATTCCTCGCTGTTTTCCCTCGCCGATTTTCACCGCTTCTAAACTAATAACCTGCTGGAAGAGGCTTCTTGTAATCTAGTTCAACCAACTTTAAAAATTCTTGTTTTTCGGCCATTTCAATTTCAATAGAAAGAGAAAACAAACAGCGGTTACAAACATAGTAAAGTTTCGCATGGTATATATATACTTGACGTTTCGTATCCTACAACATACATCCTCAGAAGTGACGGCTACAAAATATGACTAGACCGGTTGAAACGATCTTTATAAGGAAAGAAAGACTTAACCGGTCGCAGAAATCGAAAATTGTCTACAAAGCAAGTTGCTGGGATTGTGATGCTTTTTACATGGGCAAAACTAAAAGAAGATTACATGATAGAAAGACTGAGCACTTCAAAGCTCTCACTCAAATTGGTCACTTCTCCGCTGTTGCTGAGCATTCGATCTCCACCGGTCACAACATCAAGTGGGACCATTTTGAGATCTTAGCAAGTGGTCAATGTGATTTACAATGTAAAATTAAAGAAACACTGTTAATACGGGAGTTGCAACCCGCTCTTAATGAAAACGTCGGTAGTGAAAATCTTCTTCTGTATTAATTCACACCGGATGTAGTTTCTTTTTTCATTGTTTTCTAGCTAGTTACCAATACCTCGCTTTTGTTTTTGTCTTTTTAAATCTAGTCATATTTCGTAACCGTCACTTCTGAGGATGTATGTTGTAGCATACGAAACGTCCAAGTATATATATACCATGCGAAACTTTACTATGTTTGTAACCGATGTTTGTTTTCAACTTTATCTCTCGCGATGTCTGAACGAGGACGCAACTCGAACCAGTGACTGCTGTGTTATACTTCCTTTGACGAGAAAAAAAAACTACAACTCGTCTGCGCGCCGGCTGGGTCACTGGAAAAATGTGAAATTTTCCTCCAGAGTGCTCGTTCACAAAATGACTACTCTAAAGGTTAGACAACATCTCAGAATAGAACTATTTCCCGCCAAAAGTCTTTAAGTGGGTGGCGACATTGCAAAATATACGTTACGTCACAGCGTATACATGTAACAGCGCGCGATCGCCGTTCTAAAAGTTCTTGGCAATAATTTTTCCCTGACCTGTTTGTGTCGCCGCGCGACTTACGTCGCTCATGTCTCGGGACTTCATCGCGTCGCGCAAAGATTTGTCGTCTCCGATTCGCCCGCGGAAGATAAAAGGTCGACTTGTGGCAAGTCTACTCGTGAACATAGCGTGAAGTTATCATGAAATTAAGGTGCAATGACTATCAGCGCGGTTTTAAAAGCCACTCAAAGGAGTCAAAGTCCTTACGGTTGTTTTCAAAGTTTTCAAAGTGAGTGACTTGCAAATGGCGACTCCTTCTCGCTTTGGTGATTTGCCTCGACAAGAAATTGCCAGTCATGGGGCCCATTGGAGAAGAAAGATTTCAAAAAAGGACAATTGGTGACGAAAACAGCCCTACCTACATTCAGAGCCTTCTTTGAAGAAAATTATCCTAAAAAAAGACCTCCATTTTGACGAAATTTCAAAAAGAAGGTAGAACGAAACCAGATCCTTGTTCATTCTTTAATTGTTGTTAGAGTTAATTCAAGGGAAAAAACTTCGAGACAAGTACAAGAAGACAGCACTAACACAATCATTTGCTTTGGCCCGCAGCGATATTCCAACATGAAAGATCGGTCGACAGCAGTTTTCACAAACGAAATGTCAACTGAAGCTCAGCATAATGTGCAATGCAAGTGTCCGTGTACAAAAGCGAGCCGGTACCATCAGGTCTCCAAGTTTGCCACCAAAGGGATCCAAAACAAGAGAAATAGCACAGAAAGCAAGAAGTGGCGTGACCCTACCTCAGGGGAGGCAGGAACCAGTATATAGGGGGTGGGACGTTCAATTACCCTGTTCCCCATCTAAATACCATACGATGCATACCTTTCTTTAAAGATAGTCTCTTTACGGCGCTCAGTTCAGGCTGGGGAACGGCAAGCAGAAACCGGAAAGGCAGGTTTGGTACGAGGAGCTTTCACACGCCGCACTCCTCACTGCTTTCTCTCGTTGTTCTTAATAGTTTTTGAACCGCTTTCAAATTCCTGCCATGCCTGCAAGCTAAACCAAACTATATTAACCCTTTCGATTCTGAAGGGACGACTCAACCCGAACCAGTGTCTACTATGTTGCTTTGACGAGAAAAAGAAATAGTAAACGCCTGCACGCAGACTAGGCCACTTTCTCCTCAAAAATGACTACTTCGAGGTCATTTTATCTTGAGGTCAAATAACATCTTAGAATAAAGCTATTTCCCGCCAAAAGTCTCTGAGCGGGAGGCGACAATCTAAGCTATTACGTCATAGCGCAACCTTGCGCGGTTGCGCTGCACGTGAACAGAGCATGGATTGATCATGAAGGTGGCATGACTCACCATCATCGCGGTTGCAAAGTCCTTACAGTTGTTTTCAAAGTTTCGCAAAGTGACTGAATTGCAAATGGCAACTGCTTTACGCTTTGGTGATGTGCCCCGACAAGAAATTGCTGGCCACGGGGCCTTGTGGACGAGAAAGATTCCAAAAAGAGACAAATTGGTAACATAAACAGCCTTACCCATATTTGAAGCCATCTTGGGAGGAAAATATCCTGAATAAGACCGCCATTTTGACAAAATTTCAAAAGCAGGTAGAGCGAAACGAAACCCTTGAAATTTTTTTTTAGGTCTTAATTCAAAGGAAAACAAAACTTGAGGTGAGTACAAGAAGACAGCACTGACACAATCATTTGCTTTTGCCCGCAGCTATATTCCAACATAAAATGAAGTTTGACATCATTGCCAAACATGCTAGTTATGATTAAGTCTATGAAGCAGTTGTGATTCAACTTGAACGACAAGGGTTTGCGAAAGTCGACTGTCGTGAAGCAATAAAGTAAGAGGACTCCGCAGTAAAATTCTATTCGTCATATGATCAGTCATCACAAACCCTAAGTCACTGTAGCAGCTCGTTTAGCTTAGCATCATTTAACAGTTTAGTCGAAGAGGAAGAGAGAATCACCTTCGCCTTCACACAAGAACCATGTCGTTTCCAGTCAGAGTTGGCACTGCCCAACGGCAATAAGACTATCATTTCTACTAGAAGCTGGCTGAACTCAACAGACAGCACAGCCTGAAAAAAAGATGACCCATTTGATTTTTCAGGGCATGGAATGATGAACGAAAAAACGCGCAAACAAACCAGTCAAAATTATGCGCAGCAAAGGGCGTGCATTTCGAGTTTATCAAAATGATTTCTTTCATACACTGCTGTAAAGTCTGTGCTGAGGCAAACGCCCAGGTCTCTTGATAACTGACTCAAGCAAATTCGTTAGTGTCTGGCTCTGCATATAACCCTCTAGCCGTAAGAAAAATGAACATTTTCTGTTAATTGTATGCTTTTTCCAGCAGTTGTATAAGACCGGTCGAACGCAGTATCACTGACCTGTTTTTCAAAAAAAGAAATGTCAACTGAACCTCGGCATAATGTGTAAATGTGTTAGTGAGCCAGTACCATCAGGTCTCACAGTCTGCGGCAAACGCGAGCTAAAACGAGAGAAATAGCACACACATTCACATCTTTCCTTGCCCAAACTAGCACTAAGATTATTCAGGTGGGAACTAAAGCTGAACAAAGTATGTTGCGTTAAACGTTGCCGCTACTGTAGTCAAGAAACAGTTTTAAAGTTGTCGTTACGGTAGTCAGTTCACCCCATCAGCGAAGCTTTTCATCTGGTTGTTATATTGCTCTAAGGAAACATCATTGTAGCTACGTGTTATGTTTATTTGTTGGAACATCATGTTTTGGTGTGTTTTAGTTTATCTTTTGGTAAATCTGTCATTAGTTCTGCAGTATTTTGTGCTATTATGGTCCGACATGCAAAATTTATCAATAAAGAGACTGAGGATGTCTTTGTAGAGCTTTGTATCGCCTTATTGACCCTAACCCTACATTTCGCCCATGAAAAAACATCGACGAAAAATTTGACTGCTTGCTTGTTATGAATTTTACATTATTAAAGCAAACGGCCCTCGGTGGCTTTCAGTGTGGAGAGCTAGTGCCGGGAATTAGAGGACGCAGGGAGTTTGGGAGATTTGCAACCTAGTGGGAACGTAACCTGAAAAGCAAGAAGTGGCGTGACCCTATCTAAGAGAAGGCTGGAACCAGACGGTGGGGTGGGACGTTCAATTACCCTGTTCCCCACCTGAATACCATATGCTGCATACCATTCTTTTAAGTAGCCTCTTTCATGTTTCAGGCGTTTATTTCAGGTTGGGGAGCGGCTAGTAGAAAAACAAAGGCAGGCTTGGTGCAAGGAGCTTTCATACGCCGCACTCCTCGTTGTTTTGTCTCGCTTTTCGTAATAGTTTTTGAACCGCTTTCAAATCCCTGCCTGCAAACTAAACCGAATTAACTCTTTCGATTCTCAAAGGACGACTCAATCCGAACCGTGTCTACCATAATACAAGTGCTTTGACGAGAAAATGAAATAGTAAACGCCTGCACGCAGGCTAGGCCACTTAATAAATAAGAATTTCCCCTCAACGATGTGCGTTCACAAAATGACTACTTCGAGGTCATTTTCTCTTGAGGTCAAATAACAACTTGGAATAAAACTATTTCCCGCCAAAAGTCTCTAAGCTGGAGGCGACAATCTAATCTATTACGTCATAGCGCAACAGTGCGCGGCTGCCGCTCCACGTGAACAGAGCATGGATTGATCATGAAGGTGGCATGACTCATTTATCAGCGCCTTTTTCAAAGTCAAAGGAGTCAAAGTCCTTGCGGTTGTTTTCAAAGTTTTGCAAAGTGACTGAATTGCAAATGGCGTCTGCTTCACGCTTTGATGATGTGCCCCGACAAGAAATTGCTGGCCATGGGGCCTTGTGGAAGAGTAAGATTCAAAAAAGAGACAAATTGGTAACATAAACAGCCTTACCCACATTTAAAGCCATCTGGGGAGGAGATTATCCTAAATAAGGCCTCCATTTTGACGTAACTTCAAAAGAAGGTAGAGCGAAACGAACCCTTGAGATTTTTGTTTTAGGTTTTAATTCGAAGGAAACAAAACTTGAGGTGAGTACAAGAAGACTGCAGTGACACAATCTTTCACTGACTTTACCCTGCAGCGATATTGTCCTGAAAAGAGGTTTGACGTTATTGCCAAGCATGCTAGTTATGCCGAAGTCTTGCCGAGTCCTTGGCTGGAACAGCTGTGGTTCAACCTGAACGACAAGGCTGGGTTTGTTAAAGTCTACCGGCGTGAACCAATAAAGTAAGAGGACTTGGTGAAATTCTGTTCGTCATATGATCAGTCCACACAAATGCCCTAAGTCACTGCAGCAATCATGTTCGTTTGGCTTATTTATCAGTTCATTCGGAGAGGAAGAGAGACTCTTCGCCTTCACAGACGAAGCACTGATGTCGTTTGCAGTCAGGGTTGTCGGGGCCCAATGTCAATAAGATTACCTGTGTTAGTAGCTGGCTGAACTCGACGACAAAACCATGATACTGGCAAAACGATGACGCGTTTGACTGTTCAGGGCATGGAATAATGTATGAAAGAACGCGAACAATCCAATTGATATATCATGCAAAACTTGCTGTACTGTGGCAAACACTGCCCAGGTCTCTCTATAGCTGACTTAAGTAAATTCATTAGTGTTTGATACTGCAATTCGCTTCAAGGTATTTCATGTATTTTATGTTGATTGTAAGTTCTTTCAAGAGTACCACAGTTGTGCAAGATCAGTGGACAGCAGTATCACCGATCTGATCTTCACAACAGAAATGTTGAAGCTCGTCATAATATGCAAGTATCCGGGCACCGGCAAAATTGGGACCATCATCATCAGGGCTTACAGTCGGCAACTAACGGGACCTAAAACACGAAAAACAGCACAAACTTTAATCTCTTTCCTTGCCCAAAATAGCACTTAAATTATTTCAGTGGGAACTGAAGCCGATCACAGTAAGTGCCTTTAAAGTTGCCGTTACAGTAGTGAAGAAATAGTTCACTCGAACAGCGGAGCTTTTTCACCTGGTTGTTACATTGTTAAGGAAACATCGTTGTAGCTGAGTGTTTTGCATATTTTTCAAACATTTTAGTTTGTTTTAGTTTACTTTTTTTTACATTTTAGTTTTGCAGTATTTTTGCTCTTATGGTCTGACATGTAGTTTGTCAATAAAAAGTCTATTTGTTTTCAGTACGTTGCATCTTCTTATGACCTTGTTGTGCTACATATCTCCCAAGAAAAACATTGACAATCTCGGGAAGCAAAACTGACTGTTTTGCCCGTTATGAATTAAACGTTTAAGTATGCCACCAACCAAGTGGTTTTGTAGAGATCCAGAACTTAGAGGAGCCCGGGAGTTGTCGAAAATCTCAACCTATAGCGAGAACGCACCCTGAAAAGCAAGAAGTGGCGTGACCCTGTCTAAGGAGGGGCAGAAAGTAAACCCCTTGTTCTCCATGTGAATCACCCGCCATGCGCAGACTTTGATCACATTTGCAAGTTGAGTTGTGAAAGCCTGATTCGGACAGGGCAGTTAGTGTCCCGCCCTGGAAAGAACGAAAACTGTTTGTAGTATCCAAATACCTAAAAATAAAAAAAACAAAACAAACAAACAAAAAAAAAGCGCCCTTGGAGGAATTACAAACGTTTCGGACACAGCACTGTAATGCTGATGAAAACTTGTGCTCCAAGAGTTTGTGAAGTTTAACTTTCTCAAAAGGACACATTTTAACACTATCCTCTTCAGTCAACTTTGCGAAATTAATATTCGCGTTTTTAAGTGTCACGCATCAACAAGAAAGAATGACTTCCTTCATCAAAAGTTTGCATGCATAAATATTTCTATTATCAATAGATTAAAGCGTTGACAATAAGTGGAAGTGTACATTTTACGTCATGCCTCCAATATAGGCTTACATTAGTAAACTTTAATAACCATGGAGAACTGGATAACTCAATTTTTGATCACAATCTTGGCCCTTACCAGGGAGTGAATATAGGACAAGCTCTACAAACCCCGGTTGAATAACTGGAAGATTTTTTAACATCCGAGATTCAGTAGGATGTTATCAGTAAAAGGCCTTATTTTTTTGGACGCTATTTGCGGAATTTAGCCGGATGGCTTGTGTCCCGAACACGTGTCTACTCACGTTTTCTCGATTAGAGCTTGCGTCCAAATGTCGTGACAGCAGGCGTGACTGGAAGTGACTTCACCTAAAACCCTCCTGATTGGTGGAAATTGAACTACTTTAGCCAATCATAATACTCGATAGTAATGAACATTGATAGCCTTTGTCCTCGTGATGACCTTCAAGCGCAGTGAAAGGTAAAAGCGTGTTCTATGTTCAATCAAAGGCCAAGGACGCCTGCTTATACACATGTGACAGAAACTAGCCCACAAGTCGATCGTCCGTCAGTGATTCTACGTTTATCCGGCTACCGCTTCGCTCGGACTGTTTCCATAAAATCGTTCTCGATCGTTGTTGTGGAACAGAGCGAAAGTGAATCTTGGCGGGAATTTCTTTCTTTAGTTCGTATTTCTGCCTTGGTGAACTATGACCGGTAAGTATAGCGCGACCATAATCGGCGAAGAAATTTCGTTTCTGTTTCTTATACGTCCTTGTAACATATTCGTATACCAAATTTTGTTATTTTAACATTCATGTGCTTATTTGTGGCGTAACTGAAAGATATTCCTGTGAGCTTCGTGCCACACGCAATGTTTGTGTTGGTCACTGAAGTGCCGGCAGTGCTATTTCCTTAAATATTTCCACACCAGTGTGAACTGTTCCAAGACTTAAAAGCGTTAATAATGCAACGGTTGAAAACGCTGAACGCAGTGAATTTTTCCTAGTGATTTCGCTGATTTAATTATAAAGACTGAATGAAGCAATTGTCAGTTTGGCATTAACGTTGCTCCGTCGTTCTTTCGTAGTCTTTACTACATCACACTCTTGGCACAAAAATGTATTGTAAATCACGTTTTGTTTTTTAATCTATAGAGTCTTTCAGAAGCGATTTTTTTCGACGTAGCCCAGTGCTTTCACCTTCAGCTTTAAAACCAGTATGGGGAGATTGCCTTGTTTGTGGAGATCGTGGTACCGGAAAACATTATGGCATTGTGGCCTGTGAAGGTTGCAAGGGCTTTTTCAAGAGAAGTGTAAGGAAAAATTTAAACTACTCTTGTCAAGGAAATGAAGCTTGCCCAGTTGATAAAATCCACAGAAATAGATGCCAAAGATGTCGACTGAATAAATGTCTGACCATGGGCATGAAAAAAGAAGGTAACTGAATATATAAAATAAGCTTACAATAATATTTCCTATAAGCTTACTTTTAAACGCAAAGATTTTGCTCAGTCATCCCAGACATCATTTATCTTGAACCAATTGACAAGGCGAGAAAACTTCGAAGTATTACGTCATTTCAGGCGGCGTCCTTATGAAAATCTTCATTTTATTTTGTTGCGAATTAGAAATCTAAAACGAATAGACATTGCCTTGTACCTTAACGTCAGCGCTAAACTTCCGAAAACGAAGCAGAAGCTAAGTAGTGTTACCGCAACCTACTTCAGAATTGGCTTGCAAAGGTGAAACTTTCAAGTTGTGGTTCGGCAATAAACTTAAGACTTCTTTAGTAAATCTTAAATACAGAGTTAAATAATCACGCTAAATGTAAATTTTAGATTTTGCAGCTCGCACGCGTCTTTGACAAGAACAAGAAATCAAGTCTGTTGTGAACGTGTTCCCACCCGTTTGCATGACTTATTTTTGTTGTGTTTTTTGTTGCTGTTGACATTAAAAAGAGTAGCTACCCAAAATACCAATACTTAGAAAGGGGGGTAAAACATTTTATAAGTGGTTTTACTTTTTTGTTTTGATGGTACAATCTTTTCACGCACATCGGGTTTCGTTTTAAGCCACTTTGACTTTGAGCCCTTTGGTCGAAATATTTGCATAATCACGTGTTAATTCACGAATTTGAGGACTTGTTCACGTGTTAAGTGTTGCGTGAATGTTTCTGCCAATCGTGCGCGCGTGGGGTCACGATTTAGAGTGTCCTAACAAAACATTGTTAGTATTTGCATAATAGAACATTCTGGTGTTGCTAAACTCTGGGAGCTGGTCAAAACAACATCAGGTTATGGTTGATTTATGAATTATTTTATAATGCTGTAGAACTTAAAGTAGCAATTTTGTTCTGTATTGCTGCGGAATTGTTGTTGCATGGTAACTTAAATCAAAATTTGAAACACTTGAGGTTAAAGGATTACATAACAGTCACATGTATTACACAAATACAGAGAAATTTGTTCACATGTTGCATGTGCTTTTCAGCCCTAGGCTAGGGTGGCAATATCTATTAACACGTGGAAGTAAACGTAGATACTTCTGTTAAAAAAATAATTTTTAAATGAATTAATAAATAACAAAATAACTATATTGGAAGCAAAGTGAGATCTGGTGTTCAATTTATACAATTACATGTATGTTATGAATCTTTACAAAATTTATCAGGCTTCACAAATTTGCATTCATACCAGGCTGAAGTCTCAAAAGAACTGCTCAGCTCTGGTACAAGCATTTTATGTTTTAGTTCCACTTGACTGCTTACAAGTGTTTTGTGACGATGACATAAGAGTGGTTGTCTAAAGAGATTATTGTTATGGTTGGCTTGTAGGGCAATACTTGAATCTTACATAACACTAGTAGTGAAAAACAAAAACATTCTCAACACGTGCTGTTAATTTGAACAATTGATCAACAACAAAAACACTTAACACATGTTGCCTTCTTGCATGACTGAGGAACTGTGTGATATATCCAAATGTATACAGGAAGGCATAAAATATGTGAAAGAATTAATTATATAACCATTTCTGTGGTTATATAACCCGATGAATCAGGGAATATGATCTGTGATGTACACTTGTATATGTTGAAGATAAACTCCTCTACCATGGGATTCACAAAATGCTTAATTATTTTTGGACCAAAACTACATACTATTGTATGTCTGAGGGCTTATATTTTCCCAAGCATCTCTTTTTGTTGGCATTTCTTTTAACATTCGTTGAATCATTCAGAAGGGATTTTGTGCCTTTGGAAACAATTTGTGCATGCAGTTGTTGTGCATGTAGCAAAGTTCTCCATACATACTTGAGTCTCTGGGCTTACTGTAAGTGCCTGAATTTAGAAGGACACCAGTTCTAAAACACATCTTTATTTTTATCTGGGGCTTTCTATTTCTCTTTGGAAGAGGAACTTATTCCAAAAAATTTGAACTGAGCCCTGATGGGCTTATACTCTGTGTTTGTCTTTTTTGGTTGGTGGAGGGGACTCAAGGACTCGAGGGTCAGCTTATAAGTTATCAGAACTATATTGTTGCCGAGGAAATCTTTATAATAATAATAATAATATTAAAAAAAGTATTTTAGAGCGCAGCTACATAATCTCAGCATGCTTAACAAATGTGAGGACTAAAATATGAGAACAGGAACTTAGATTTGATCTTGGAATGTTAGAAATTATGAAATCTTGTTCTTTCAGTCTCCATTCTCAGATTTTCAAAAAGGCTCGACACCATGAAGGGTATTAAATTTTACCATCTGAGATTCCTGAATAATCTGTTTTGTGTGGTGACCCACGGCTAAGTCATGGGGATTTGAGATCAAATTGCTATCCATCAGTTCAAGTACCCATGCCTGTTTGCTATGTTCTATCAGCAAGAAAAGGAAAAGTCTGCATATGAGCCAAAGGGCCCATCAGGCCAGAGCTTATCCTGGTTTCAGTAACATAGTGACTTGGAGTATTTTACTCCTCCCTGGATGGGATGCCAGTGCATTGCAGGGTTAGCCCCCGCATTACGTTTGCTGGTGTTCACTTATACACCTGGGTGGAGAGAGGCACTGTGAGAGTTAAGTGTCTTGCCCAAGAACACAACACTGTCCCCAGCCAGGGCTTGGACCCGGACTGCTCGATCCAGAGATGAGCGCACTAGCCATGACCACTGCTGTTCTACTACCACTACTACGCGTTATCTTAATGTCATTTCATCTGTCTTTGTCTTTATAGCTGTGCAGTGTGAAAGGAAGCCTATTACTAAACGTATGGACAATGATGGCACAAATGAAAACCAACCAAGAATGGCAAGCTTGTCTCCCAGTCAGCATCGTTCTGTGTATCCAAGTCACCAGGAAAAGCCAGAAACTCAGCCTCTGTCCCCCAGCAGTATTTCATCAGGGAACTCTTCTCAGATATCACTACCCACATTTCTTCCTTCAGAGCAGTATGATTGCATCATAAGCTCTGAACATCTTCAATTTAAACTAAACACTCCAACCCTTGGTGTTTCATCGTTATCAATGGAATATGTTTATGAAATTGCCACTCGCCTTCTGTTTCTAACAGTAGACTGGACACGGAGCATCCAGGCCTTTCGGAGTTTAGAAAATACCGATCAACTTGTTCTGCTGCAAAGTACTTGGTCAGATCTTTTCATGCTGGGAGTTGCGCAATGTTCGAGCTCTTTCCCCTTGTCCCCATTGTTGACACTTGCTGCGGTTCACATGGAACGCAGTGAATGTAGTGACGATCGCAAAACACCAGTGTTGCCCAAAGAACCAAGCATGCTTGAGAAAATTATGAGTGTGAAGGACTTGTTGTTCAGCCTTGAGAAGCTTGAGTTAGATTCTGTGGAGTATGCATTCCTCAAAGCAATTGTCCTGTTCAATTCAGGTATGTTCAGTCTACTTAAAATATCATTTCTATAGTAGGCTGCCAGCAGTTGTTCATTTTCATCATTTATTGACCAGGAATTGATGAAGAAGTGAGTGACAGGAGAACATGGTGTATTTTTATGTTTTTCCTACTAAGCACTCCAAGTCTGGTGTAAAAGCGACAGATTTCTGGTTAGGGACAGCTTGGCCGAGTAGTTCAGGGTGCCTTTCTTGTAGACAAGATTGCTGGTTAGTCCTGGCTTGAACTTAGTCACGTTTAGACAATAACTGCATCTTCTTCCTCCTCTTAGTTGGGTTGTAACCTTGTTTCATGGTTTGAACTGCCCTTGAAAAGTCTCTGAAAATGAAAAAAAAGTTTTCTTCTTGAATAATCTATGAATATTTGAGACTATGTACAGGATAGAAAGCAATATCAAACTTTCAAATCAAGGACTAAACACTTTTTTAAGTCTGTACCTGTTTCGATGAAGCCCAAAGGGTCCTGTATTTTGTGTCTTTGCCTGTCTCCAAAATCTTAAGTTGTAATTCAGAGGGGAAACAGGTCCTTTAAAAATAAATTCTTTGAATAGCCCTGGAGGATAGGGGTCTGGCATTAGTGTATGAAACTTATGACAGTTTAGTTGTAATACTTGCTTCATCTGTATTAGAAGCATGTGTGGAGTTAGTCTAGCAACACTCTATATTTAGAAGACTATTTTTACTACCAAGGCAGAATTTGGTTATTTTTCTTAGGGCCTGGATGGTATTAGAGTAATTTCGGAGTCAGCCTTCATGCATCAGAGCATTGGACATGCAGCTAGTTGCTTTTTGGCCAGTTTTGCCATTTAAGATTTAATACACTGAGTTTTCAACACACCAAAAAATATCTTTCAAAATCTCAGCCTCAGGTTTATTTTGATAACATTCTAAAAATATCCCAAATCTCAGCCTCGGTGCTCTTACAAATTATATTCTTTCAAAAAATAACGAGTGTAGCTCTCTGTAGCTCCTGTAGGGTGACCTGCCTACAGTTGTTGATAATAGTTACAAAGAATTTGATAACATGTGAGAGACTGAGACAAGCTCAGTGGCCATGTAAAGTTCAGCTTATAGTTGTATTTGCGTGATAAACATGCATTGTAATCTTTTTATCCATTTTCTTGTGTAGATTGCCCCAGTCTGAAGAACTCGAAGCAAGTTGAAAGGCTTCAAGAAAAGGCCCACTGCGCTCTCAAGCATTATGTTGAAAAACAGCACCCTTGCAGCCCTGAACGATTTGCCAAGATACTACTTCGGCTTCCCGCTACACGAATGCTGACTCAGCGAGCTGCTGAAGAATTGTTCTTTTCTCCGTTGATTGGAACTGTCAGGATCGAGAGCATAATGAACAATATTATTTCTAACTCGTTGACATTTTAATGTGGAGGTATTCAGTAAAACGGAGGGCAACAGAGATTTGCTATTTTGATGTCCTGTACCCCTTTCTCTTCGAAACCTCGTTTAACCTTTAAAATTCTGCTGCAAGTATGAGCTTTTTGGTGTTGGTCTCCAGATTGATAAGAACAGTGAATCAAAAGTGACCCTCCGGTATACATGCAACTGGATATTCAGCCCGGGCGGGAAAAACAATATTCTTATAAAGAAAAAATGTAATCGAGTATTTCATGGCTACGAAATAGCCAAGTATATAGTAAATCCCGATTTCTGGAACCTCTCGATAACTCAAACCAAACTCCTCAGTTGAACGCTAAATTTTATGCCTGATTTCTCGAACTACCCGATCTGTCAAACGAATTTCCGTTTTCCTTGGAGGTTGGAATAATCGTGATTTCAGTGTAATTACGTGTATATCGTAAAACGATTTTTAAAATGAAAATTGGACTTTACGGTGCAAGCCAGCTTAAATTAAAAAAAAAATACATTTTCATTTTCTCCTAAACTGCAACAAGTCAGGATGTAAAGGGGTATCTGCTCAATCAAGACGATTACCCCTTCGTCTGTCAACCCTCTCACAGAAGTCGATTTTCCCCCCAAATAACAGTTGTCTTGTAAACTAAGCCTTTCTACAGAGATGCCACAACGACCACCTGAGCGAACACGGGCGTCCACAACGAATCCTCCACAACAACCAAAATCAAGGTGCATAATTTACTTAAATTACCTTTCGATATCACGCTCTAGATAATTGTGGCCGCTCGCTCTTACAAAACTCTCATATTGACAAGAATAAAGACAAGGGGTTTTTTTGACGACCAATCGACTTTTGGCTGAGGGGAAATGGTCTTTTCTTGAGAGCTAACTGGGGTAATCTACTTGGCGGCGATACGACCTATACATTCAGTGCAGGGTTAGCTGTTGGAATGACCTGGAATTGATTCGTCTCTAGCTGTGATCTGCACTTGTATAGTTTTCATCCGTTTGCAGTTTTGTGCCTGCGCTAAGTAAATCAAAGCGAATTTAGCAAATATGAAGTGGAGTTAAACTTCATGATTTTCTTCAGTCGCAAATCGCAGTATTTGAAAACTATAGCTTGTGATGAACGACCGATAATAGTGGCCGATGAGTGGCCATTACTATCGAAGGCTACAATTAGAGCGTGACAAGAGGGGACGATAATCTTTCCATCTTGAGTACACTGCAGCAATCTAAAAAAGTCCAACAGCTTCTTGACCCGCGTAAATTATTGACGTATCGTGAATCTAACTGCTGCCACTGAAGTCTTCTATCAAGAGTCCAAAAGAGTCCATGTTTATCTCCAAGCAAGTTGGCTTCCTGATAAAATCAGGGTATACTGTTTTTCAGGAATGGAAGTAACGCTTAAACGGTAAATTCTTATTTATTGGATAGAAATAATCATTATTTAGACAATATTACAAGGTTATAATTATGGTTGCGTTTATTGGAGCTATAATGTTGTGATGTATATAATGTAATATAAAGTTAGCCGGCAAAATATAACACTTTGCATAAACCCACGAGAATTATTGGCTTTTGAGGCCTTTAGGAAGAAAGACAGTGTACTGAGTATAATCATTTGCGTTTGTGACAAAACTTTTAATGAGGTGTAAAATGGCTAAGACCAACAAAGATTGTAGACATTTTTAGCCGTGTTGAGAATTTTGCCACACGTATCAAGCGAATTTTATCTGCACTTGTGCGGTCTGCACGCCTTGTTTGAAGGGTTACGCTTAATTTAACTCCTGACAATGAAATAAGAATGCCTTGCAATTCTGCCGAGTATTTCGAACCCTGAATCTTGCATTTATGCTACGATTGAAAGGTTAAAAGAATTGAACTCGGACATCACCGGTTCAAAACAGCACCTGACCGAGCAGAACTCTACACGGAACTACAGCGAACGCCCCCGCACACACCCGCTCAAGAAAGCAGAAATACAAGGGTTCCATTGCACATACGTGCGTGAGTGCGGGATATATACGATGATGTTCGTAACATCGAAACATGTCTTCGAAATTTAAATTTAAAAGTGTCGTAACCTTCTTAAAAATAACATATATGTTTCAAAAGTGTTCATTTGCTAATACCTCCCTTATCAATGAATTCTGACGAAGATCTGTTAACAAACTCAGTTCTTTTTCCTCGTCACAAGGGCCCTCATTCCAAATTTTGGCCGCGTGGAAACTGAAGCAAAGTTTATAAATTGCGTGACGAGCACCAAGAAATAAAGGAAAATGAAAAACCGGCAAAATTTGAACCAGTATCTGGTTGCCGCTTTGGGCATAGGCTGTGCCTTTTAAACAGTTCCAAAATTTGAACGATTGATGTGTGGGTCTAATCTGAATATAAACGTTTCTTTCGAAACTGCAATCAAAACTCTCTGCTCTGGTCGTCACGCAATTTCCGTGTTATCGATTTCCTACGTCACCGGTCCAGGAGTGCCGCATTGCGACATTCTGCTTGCCCTGCTGAAGGTGAAAGGAAGATGGATTCAAACAGTTTTGAAAATATCAAGCGAACCGTGAAGGAACGAAACTTTAAGAACGAGAAGTTAGACGCGTTGAAGTCGACCCTCGCCTGTTCTTATGGATATCTATCCGCGGAGCAAGTCGCTCAGCTTCTTCCGGAGTTTTCCTTTGATGATGACAAAGAAAAAGCTGTCGAGGTTTGTGCTCCACGGTTGTACAGCATCACATGCGAGCAAGCGGCGACCATTTTGCGAGGCTTCTCGTTCGATAAATCGAAAATAAAAGCTTTGGAAGTTATTGCTTGCCACATCACTGATAATAACTTGGGCGCTTTGGACAGCGCGCTCAGTTTTGCGAGCGACAGGAATCGAGCGAGAGAAATACTGATGAATCGATCGCAACCAGGACTTCCACCCCAACCAGGGGCTTACCCGGGCGCTGGACCTCCGCCCGGGAGTTTTCCTGGGGTGGTTCCCCAAGCCGGAGGCTACCCCGCACCAGCACCGTATCCACAACCGTCACCTTACCCGGGACAAAGCCCTTATCCTGGAGCAGGACCATACGGTGGGATGTGTCCTCCCGGACAGCCCCCCTATGCACCAGCAGGCCAAGGAATGGCCCCACCACAGTATCCAACTGGTACAGTGCCACCTCCCACAAGTCAGTTTCCTGGTGGTGCTCTGGGTGCAATGCAGGGAATGATGGATGCTACAGCTGGTGCCATGATGAAAGGAATGAATGATATGTTTGGAGCACCTCAACCTCAAGGCCAGCAATATCCACCACAAGGGGGATACTATCCATCCCCAGGAGGTTATCCCCAGCCAGGGTATCCATATCAACCCCCTAAATAGTTAACTGTTTTTGATGGGGAATATTCTACATATCAATATTTTTAGTGTAGAGTTCATATTAAAGTAACACTAGAGTTTACTATGAAACTTTGGAACTGACAGGTCTACTGCAGAGACCATTTTAAGTGGTAGGAAAAATATCTGGGGAAGCAATAGGGTTCCACCATTTATCGTGCATCTATGTGTCATCATATTTACAACCTCTAACAAAAAACTGGGAAATGAGAAATGGTTCCTGAAAAGATCAAGAATAAAAAATACATTTTAAGTACTTGTTTGCATTCATGGTTGTGACATTCAGATGAAACAGTCAAGATGCAAAGAGTGGGTCACGCATGTTCACATTCCCTGTTTGTCTCAACTTTCCCTTGCCCAACCCATTACTTCTTTTGAAGATAGATGACTCCGTGAATTAAGTCATATGGATAAACAAATTCCACACAATAATCCTATACAGTGGCACATCCAGACTTTGAGCTGGGGTGGGGGGGGGGTCTTGATTTACTTGCCCTGCTGGCCTTTTCCCCTTCAGTCATTTCTTCTTTTTTTACCCAAAATAAGGGGAGGGGGCGGCCCCTTGTGCCCCTCCCCTAGATCTGCCACTGCTATATTTACATTGGCTAGCTTAGCTTTTTGGGGGCCTAGGGATGGGGCAGTGATAAGAGCACTCCTTCCAACAATGTGGCCCAGGTTCAATTCCTGGACCTTGCATCACATGTGGATAGAGTTTGTTGTTGGTTCTTGTCCCTGCTCCAAGGGTTTTTCTCTGGGTTCACTGGTTTTCCTCCACAAAAACCAACACTCCAAATTCCAATTTGATCCAGAAATGTGGGCCACAAGTTTGTCACCTTTGCTGTTAAGTGCCATCCTTGCCATTTAAAGTTATCTTTTTTGATAAGGTGTTTCATCAACCCAGGTGAATATAAGATGTCCTATATAATATACTTGGGCCCAAGGGCATTTTAGATGCAGTTGGTAATTTGTATTTTCTAACCAAGGTACCATAGAGAAAAGGCCATGGGAACTGTAAGATTGAGCCCACTGCTTAGCTTTTCACTAACAGCCCTTATTTGTGGAACCAAGTTGTCACATGAACTTACATTAAAAACCTCACTAAATGCTGTTAAGCAAAATCTTTAAATCTGCAATTTAAACACACTTTTAATCAAGTATAAGTTTTGTTTCAATTTATACATCTAGCAACACTTAATCTATGAGAAGCAGGTTTTACTAGTTAAAGCAAATTATCAGTACTTTTGTTTTATTAATTTCAATATTTTTGTTCAATAATTGATATATATATATTGCACAGCCTTTTCAGTTTTCAAATAGCAAAATTTCTGCCATGCCCCAAATGTAGATAGATTGAAATCTAGATATCCGCTGGAGCCCATAAGATTTCAGCACTCATTTGTAATGATGCCTAATGGTATATGTTCAAGGATACTTGATATGGTCTCCATTTCAAAGAAAAAAAAGAAACTCCGATACACCCTGGATGCATGTATATATATTACGTTGTTCATCTCTTCTTTCTATACCAATCATATCCACACATTGCGGATCTATCGTTTTTTTGAGTGGCCAGGCTGCTAAATTAGGTCCTAGTTTTCTTCGCTTCTGCCTAGACAAAAATGGCGGACGTCACGAACACATGTCCTGGTCGACTCCACTAGCTGTTAAATGATATCGCAACAATTTCTGTCGACGAGGGTAGAGGTAAAAGTGTATGATAAACAGTTATGTATAGCTGTGATGTACGGCGCCTTCAGTTTATAAACTACGGCTTGGTAACCGGCTTGGTTAGATCCTACAACGAATAACAATGTTTCTACTGTAATATTTAACAATTAAGCAAAGGGGGTAAGTTTCTAAAGAAACTGTGGCGCTGCGTCGGTGGGAGTATTACAAATTAATTTGGTTTTGTCAACTGAGTTGATAATGTGAATTGGCCACCGTAAAGAGATTCAGAAGCTGACGTTTCGACCGCTAGCCCTTCGATTCGCTCCGACGAAGGGCTCGAAACGTCAGCTTCTGAATCTCTTAACGGTGGCCAATTCACATTATCAACTCATTTGATAAACCAAATTGTCTTATTTAACAATTAGACTACGAGCCCGAGTTGTCTACGAGCAGATAGTCAACGAGGTGCAGCCGAGTTGACTATCCCTTGTAGAAAACGAGGGCGAGTAGTCTAATTGTTTTAGTATAAATTTACCGTAGTCTCGTTAAATAAAAAGAAGAAAATTTCAAGTAACGTGTAGAAAAGAACTGTTTTATTATGTTACATCAGGTTCAAGCGCGATGTGCGCCGATGCCTAACTGTTGACTATCAGCAGATAGCAAACAGTAATTTACCCAATCAAATTCACGGATTCACAATAGACTACGGTAAATTTATACTAAATAACAATTATTCCATGAGCCCGCATTGGATATGAAGTGATAAAGTAACCAACAAGCGCGTGGCGTGAGTTGGTTATAACCACTTCATATCCAACAAGGGCGAATGGAATAATTGTTTTAGTAAATTCTCAAACCGGGTTTTGCCGCCGATTTTTATTTCCACAATTTCACAAAGCGAAAAATTTTAAACTTGGCGCACTATTTTCCATATGACGTAAAACTCCGACTATTGGCTTATAGTCAGAGTTTTTTAGCCAATCAAAAAGCTAGAAATGCAATAGTCGGAGCTGAGAATTTACTAATAAATAGTCGGAGTTTTACGTCATATGGAAAATAGTTCGCCAAGTTTAAAATTTTTCGCTTTGTAAAATTGTGGAAATAAAAATCGACGGCAAAACCCGGTTTGAGAATTTACTAAAACAATTATTCCATTCGCCCTTGTTGGATATGAAGTGATTATAACCAACTCGCGCCACGCGCTGGTTGGTTACTTTATCACTTCATATCCAACGCGGGCTCATGGAATAATTGTTATGTATAAACTGTAACTCGTACAGTACATGTAGTCCATTCATGTTGAAAGCTTAAGCTTAAATCTTATACTGCCTCATCAGTAAGGAAAAAACTACTTGCAAATTATTTTTTTTTTCACTGACAGCCATGATGTGATAACTGGTAAGATGAAGGCTGTTGTAACAATTGCTTTTATGTGCTGTCTGTTTCTGGATTTGCACGAGGGTGCCACGCACTGGGAACTCCAGAACCTGAATATTCCACAAAGTCACATTCCATATTTCATGGGCAGCAAAAACCACAGTCAAGGATTCTGCAAGAATGGGGCTCGTCAGGTAACTATAAGCATTAATATTATTTTAAGAAATAGAAAATTTTGTACCTTTTTTCGATCAAGTTACAACTAAATGCATAGAAACACACGTCAAGTGGATGCTGGAGAGAGTGAGAAATGCTGTGGGAACAGGAGCCAACAGGGCAAGTGTCATCACAGCTTTTTTCAGGGTTTCAACAAAACACTGACCCTCCACTGTCCCCTTGATGTCCCCTTACGAAAACTGCAGAATGTCCAAGAATATTCCCCAATTTTCATTTATTTACTGCATGCGATGCGAAAAAGATTTGAAGGATAATAAAGGCCATAGCCTTCATTTAGGGCAAAAATATGCTCTGATATTTGTCCTTGGAAGTTATCTGTTCCCCATAGCTCACAGTTTTCATCCAGCTTCACTCTCGAAAAACTGTTCGCTTCTCGAAACAGATATCCGAGCATATTTCGTGCCAAATGGCAACTATTGTTTATGTATGGTGTTTGAGCCCATAAGAAAAACGGTCAGTACAAAATGCAGACTGCAGACCGGGTACAAAATGCAGACTAGCTAAGGAACAAAATGCAGACTGCAGACTGAGTACAAAATGCGGACCAAGTTCAAAATGCAGACTGACAAGAAAAACAGCTTTTTTGTGTCGAAAAACGTAATAACATTCATCAATTTATAAGTTTACCTATAATTTGTCATGCAGTGACCTTACAATGCCATCTACCATAAAAGCTTTCATTCTCGAGAATGTACTTAACTTTTTATCTAGATACATACTATAGAGCGACAAAGATCAATTCATTCTCAAAGGTCATTTCAAGCCTTAAGCCTTCTTACCTGAGAACAACTTAACAGTTAACTGCGAGCATGAGATCATTATAAACGTGACATCCAGAAACGAACAGTGACAAGCAATTTTAAATAGTGTTGAGTTTTTAATAAAAACTAACTCTTCTTGCTTACGCCATTTTTTTTCTTTGGTACCAGTGAAGCCTTTGAGATTTCTTGGTCAATTGATTACTATTTAGGCGGTTTCCCGGGGGACAGGAAATCCCATGTGAAAACAAATTAAAATTATTGTGCTGATACAAACATTTTGCATTCGCGAAATATACTAAGCTTCACGGACTGTACATGAGGCAACTTAAACGCTTTCAAGAAGTAAGGGCACTCTTATTATGAATACACATTGTTTAAAGAAATGATTTTTAATTGCTACTTACCGCACTTTCAGATCTCCCAAAAGCCGCCATGCTGGCGAATTGGCACGAGCTGGTGCAAAAGGATGACCACTGCATTGAAGGTCATGTGTCATATGTAGATCAAATTGCAATACGGGGGTTGCTATTTATAATACAGCGATCTCATGCTCGAAGTCAAGAATGAATCGATTGAAATCTTTTTCATTTCATTTACAGTGCACGTTTCAAGATAAAAGGCTAAGTACATTCCCTGAGAATGCGAAAGATTGTAAGATGATTGCGTGACAATCGGGTCAGAACAAGTAAGTTATAAAATCGAATGTTGACATGTTTCTGAGGCTAAAAACAGTTTTTCTTGTCAGTCTACATTTTGTACTCGGTCTGCAGTCTGCATTTTGTACCTAGTCTGCATTTTGTACCTAGTCTGCAGTCTGCATTGCACTGACCAATAAGATAAATAAACAATGCAAGTAACAAAGAAACACTGGTGATTGATCATCCTTCTGGTCAACAGGCACATGATACATCAGCCAGAAGTCATAGAAGTTATAAGATGAAGTTGTTTTTGGTGACTTCATGGATCAAGAAGAAAGTTATCCAAGTTCAAAATTCTGTCTTGGGAAAAATTGGGGAGAGGTAGCCGAACTACCTTGTAAAAATCATACTAGATATTTACATGTATGGTCAATTGTGAGCATGTTCATTTGCCAGTGTTTCTTAGCCAGCATCTCATTCCTTACAAAATATTTAGTGATGCCTTCTCATAAATTATTTGTGCATAAGTTATTTGTCTTTGTCAAAATAAAATAATGAAAAACGACTGCAACATTCTTTCAGTAAAAATATTATTGTGCATAGTCCCGCTGGTCCCCAAAGACAGGGACCTGGGCACAAGCCCCATTTGATGTTTGCTCGACATTGTAGTTGCAGTGTGTACATGTTATATCCTCTCGTCTCGTCTCGTCAGCAATATTGAACGATGTGCCTCGACCGCCATCTTTGTTTTCCTGTTGTTTTTATGCCACGACAAAACCCAACTACAAAGAAAGGTTGCTACGAGGAAAACACACAATGCCAAAACATACATTCCCGTACCAGGAATGCGAGTATGAGAGAGAAGATGTAAAAGACAAACTTGCCGCTGTACTTCTTATGGTCCACTTGAATGGCACTCAAAGTGCAAACCCCTAGTCAACCCACTACACAAGCAATAGCTAAGGTCGAGAAAGTGTGGCGACCAACCATATAATATTATATCATCTGCAGGATCTAGCGAAGAGTGGTCTTACTTCCTTACCCGCTGAAAAGATTATGCCGAAGCAACAAAAATCAGGCAAAGGCAAACACATGGCCGTACAATTGCTCAAATGCTGCTAGGAACAACTTCAAAAAGCTTCACTCACCAACAAATTTGTGGACAAGGTGATGACAGCAATCAAAAAACTTGTCGTGAGAGAAGAAAACACCATGGCCGCTCATGTACAACTTTACAACATGCATCGACTGGGATGAGAAGATACACAGCTTCGGTGCTCGCTTACGAGGTCAAGCCAGCCTCTGTACATTCCTCATCAAATGCCCTAGCTGCGATACAGATGTAAACTACACCAAGAACATCCTCCACTGCCACTGCCCCTCTACTGAACCCTTCTGCTGTCGCACAGGTTGCAAAGTTACACTTGTTAGGAGCCGCTTCATGCATGCTGCTAAATCACAGTACGCCCTGGTGGAAGGGGAGGCCCTCACTGTCGCTGATGCCCTTGATAAAGCCAGATTCTTTGTACTGGGCTGCAGTGACTTGATCACATAGAGTATTCAGTGATCGATCTCCCAAGGAGATCTCAAATGGCAGACTTCGTAATGTTTAGGAGAAAACCCTGCGCTACAAATTCCGCATTGTGCACATTCATGGTGTACGACACAAAGCTGCTGATGCAGTCTCCCGCCACCCTACTGGCCCCACAAACCCAGACATGATGCTACTACCAGATGACATAGCAGCCTCAGGTGCTTTAGCTATCCCATCCCTGTTAAACCCCTCTGGACACTCCTTCCTGACTGGCATCCGCTGCAGAGAGCCTCCAGCATCTTACACTACCACAGATGATGAGCTGGCATCATTAGTATCCTCGTCCCTTAACACCTTTGCTATCACTTTGGGACAGCATCAAAGTGGCCACAGCAAGTGATGCCAACATGGTTGCCAGCTCATATCCATCATTGAAATAACCTTCCCTGAATTCCACCATGAGCTTCCACCAGCACTCTGCGAATACCAACAGTTTCATGACCACCTGTACACAGTGGATGGCATAATTCTTTACAAAGCACGCACAGTCATCCCACCCTTCCTCAGCCAACATGTCCTAACCATCCTTCAGTTGGCACACCAAGGTGTGACATCCACGACTACATGTACAGAAACGACCGTTTTCTGGCCAGCCATAACCCCAGCCATCACTGCCACACGGAGAAACTGTCACCACTGCAACCGTATGGCGCCCTCCCAACCTAATGCCCCATCCTTCCCTCCTGTCCTGCCAGCATATCCCTTCCAGTGCATATCTGCTGACTTTTTCCATGACAAGGATAAGAACTACCTTGTTGTGGTTGACAGATATTCCAACTAGCCCATCGTTGAACAAGCATAAGCAGGATCCAAGGGCCTAATTGACTGTTTACGATGCATATTTGGGACATTTGGCATCCCAGATGAGTGTGTGGCGGATGGTGGCCCCAGTTCACCGCATCAGCCACATGTCAATTCCTCAAGGATTGGGGAATACACAACCGCCTGTTGTCTGTAGCCCACCCACACTCAAACTGCAGAGCAGAAAGTGGTGTCAAAACTGTCAAACGACTCATCACCAACAACACAGACCCACATGGCAGTCTAAACACCGATGCCTCACAATGCACCATACTCCAATACTGGAACACCCCTGATCTTGCCAAAAAGCTGTGACCTGCTCAGTGTGTATTTGGCAGACCTATCAAGGACTTCATACCCATACTCCCTGGTCGCTACATACCTCACCCCACCTGGAGTGACACGCTAGCAGCCAGATAGGAAGCTCTTAGGAACAGGCAGGCGAAAGAAGCTGAGTGGTGGACAGTGCACACCAGGAGATTACATCCAACAAGTGGGACAAGACAGGCATCATCATTGAGGTCTATCAGTATGACCAATATGTCGTATGTGTCGATGGATCCGTAAGAATCACCCTTCTCAACCACAAGTTCCTGAGGAGATATGTCCCTGTCCAAGCACCGCAACCCCAACACACCATCCACGATGACTCAAGGAATTTTTTTAAGAAACAGAGTACAACGCGATTAGTTAGTTTTACTGTAATAAATTGGATTCTGTTAATCCTTTTTTTACTGTATAATTATTTGTAAATAACTTAATTTGATTTATTTTGTAATTAAGAAATAGAAAACATATACTATGTTTCTATCAGGTTATACAAACACGAGTGGAAGTTTGGGAGAATGAGAAATGCTGTGGGAACATGAGCCGCAGGTGAGTGTTTCCACAGCTTTTTCAAGTCCTTCCTTCACGAGTGTTTGTATAACTTGATAGAAACACGGCGTACATGTTTTCTATTTTCTATTTTAGAAAACACCACGACGAGAAAAAGGAAAACAACTTGTTAACTTTGATTATCAAAATGTAAATTCTCTTTGCTCATGCCATCACTGTCAACAGCACGCGCACGCTTTCTTAGGACTGTTTCCTAATTGTAATTAATGTAATTTAACAGGGAAGAGCCACCCTGTGGATCTGTTAATAAATCATCATTATTACTATTATTATTATTACTATTATTATTATTATTATTAGTATTATTATTATTTCTACGTTCATCACAGTCTCTGCTGGTGTTCTTTATGTGCGTCAGCCGGGTGCAAACCATGCACCTAGGGCATCGGTCACCCAAGTCAATCTTTCTGTTCAAATACTGAGCACCTTTCTGAGGATTCGTGCAGATCCCAACATGCAGATCTTTTGGATTTCTGTCACATTAGCACTCTTGGATACTTTCTCGATGTTTTCTATCATCCCCTAGCCTTCTTTACTGTTCCAAGCGCACCAACAACTACAGGGATCACTATTGTTTTCATATGCCACATTCTCTGTATTTCTAGTTCTAGGTCTTTATACTTGCTTTTCTTTTCGATTTCCTTCAGTGCGATGTTTCTATCTGATGGGACAGTCATATCAATCAGCTTGCAGGTGGAATTCACTGAATCTTTAACAATGATGTCAGGTCTGTTCGCTGTTATAGTTCTATCAGTATTGACTGGCATGTCCCACATGATGGTGAGGTTTTTGTCTTAATATTATTGTGTATGACAGTCTCTGGTGTGTGTTGGTACCATTTATCTGTGATCTTGAGATCATGATCTTTACAGATACTCCAATAGAGATATGCTAAGACCTCACATCCAGATACAATATGGTCCACTGTCTCTTCATGTTGCGAACACATTCTGCATTTACTCTCCACTTGCTGACCACATATTACTTTCAGGTAATTTCTGGTGTTTATTGCCTGATCTTGAGCTGCCACAAGCAGTCCCTCTGTTTCTCCTTTCAGATTGCTTGACAACCATTTGTTGGTGGTGATTGTGTCTACATGTGGCTTCTCTAGTATCTTGGGATACTGGCCATGCAAAGCTTTGTCTTTCCACTTTTCTTCTTTCATAGATTTCATCCTAGACTTGAATATGTGTTTCAGGGCCTTAGCATTATTATTATTATTATCATTATCATTATCATTATCGTTATCGTTATCGTTATCGTTATCGTTATCGTTATCGTTATCGTTATCGTTATCGTTATCGTTATCATTATCATTATCATTATTATTATTATTATTATTATTATTAGCCCCCCAAGACAGCATTGGCATTGAGGAGACTCATGGACTACAACAAGAAAGGTCTTAAAGAACCATGAACACTGAACAATAAGTCCTAAACATTGAACAATGAACAGAGGACCTTGAACATCTTTCCTACCGTGACATTATGTTACTTTGTCAGTCTTTATTCCCCTTTTTTATCTAGTCCTCCCACAAATAAGACCACTAAATAGGGGAGATAGGGCATAGTCCCGCTGATCCCCGACGACAGGGACCTAGGCATGAGCCCTGTTTGACATTTGTTCGACATTGTAGTTGTAGTGTGTACATGTTATATCCTCTTGTCATTCACTGATGAGGATGCGTTATTAAAATATTCTCACAAAATAGACAAGCTCTTATCTTAATAATTATTAGGGAAGATTGTGTATATGAATAAAAGTAATTAAAAGTTACGTGTTTTGTTGCTATTAAGGATCACAGTTCTAAATTATGTTGGGGATATGAAGAAAGTTGTGATTCTGTCAATCAGTTTTCCAGACCATATTGTATCCATCATCAAAAAGCATGGTACGTACTCAACTTTCTGTCACAACATACATGTAATTTTAGCTTGATAGTATCTGTAGATTTGATTCAGAACAAATTCTGCTAGTGGCATTTGCACTGTTGCTGTATGTTTTATAAGTGATTGTGGGTGCTAAGGGGACCATGAGTGAGTCACATTTCATTACTCCCTCATGAAGTATATAGATTGACCTGATGCTTGAGAAGCAATTCATGGCTTGAAATTAGCGCCATTCGCTCACTCATGTCTCGTTGCTGAAATCATAATAAATAAATAAATTCATTCATCCAGGACAAGTAGGGTTTCTTGCCATGCAAGCAACTTTTCATTGTCCCTTGACTATCAGGCAAGGACACTTGTGTCCAGGATTGAACGCAAGTGTTGTTTAATTAGTACTTCATATTTGGCAGCGTTATTTGACATTTTCATATTACTTCATATTTGACAGAATTCTGTGTGTTTTGGTGACTTTTTACCAATGAGGACACTCTGTGATGCTTATCATAAGGAATTTGAATCTCATTAGTGTTCAGTCCTGGACATATCTGGCTTGTTCAAAGGGCAAGCTAAAGCTAAAATTAATTGATTTTTAGATCTGACCATGAACTGAACATGACCTCAGCTGTGTACCTTTTGTTCTGCAGTTTGTTCATTTTAAGTTTGCTTGCATTACTGACTTAAACACAACTAGCTACAGCTGTAGAACACTTTATTTTTAACAGACATCTTGAATTTATTTTGGTAGTTGGCAGTCAAGAATGATAGCTTACTGTTTTTAGGGGTATTAATAATATTAGTAAATGGACAAATCTAAAATAATTGTGCAGTTCCAGAAAATATCCATACTCCTCCCACAGAAGGGATTGGACTTTCCTGGGGGAAGGGGGGGGGCAGGGGTGGGGGGTTCTGTAATGCCCAAAAAAATTAAAGAAATGTATGAAGCTTAATTGGAATTTCCAGAGGGTGGGGAGGGGAGGGTCTTAGAAAAAAAATCCTTTCCGTGGGTGAGGTGTGGATATTTTCTGGAATTGTACATTATAAATTTTTGTTAAATTTCTCGATTTATTTGATATTTTACTAGTAGCTACATGTACATTGTAGCTTCTTTTATTTTTTTCATAAATTTCTTTTTCAGGGCCAGGACTTTAAAGGACCAAGTCCAGTTATTTTGGGAACAAGGAGATTTTGGTTACATTAAGAAAATGAAGGAACAGGTTATAGAGCTGTGTCAGCCCAAGAAACCGGTACTAACAGGCAAATGTGAAATTAAATTCCATTTCAGAAACTAAAGGAATCAGGGACCAGTTTTTGACCAGTCCATACTAATTAAGATTCTATTAAAACCACTGTTTGAAAATATTAAACAGAGACCTGTTCACTCTGCACCAGAGAAATTTTAACATACATTACAGCTTTATTTTGTTGGTTAGGCCTACCATCCATGCTAGTTTGTCAGGTAAACAGCGTTTTATAAATGCTCTTCAAACTGAGGAATATGGAAATGCTGGCCTTGCATTTTAGTGTTGGTCAACAGAAAACATTTTGAAAATGGCACTTTCTGAAACATTTTAATTAATAATATCTAAAAGTCATGTCAACAATGATGTTACATCAATTTGACTGAGTTTTCCTCAAACACAAAAAGAGTAAGTCCAAAATGACCGATGATTGTTGCATTCTAAATTTTTCTGGCATTGTGTCAAACAGAACACATTATTTTGATGCATTTTTAGAGTGAAAACAGTGTTTTTAAATTTCTTTGGCATGGTGATGACAGGGCCTAAAATGATCAAAATGGTTTACACGATTTCAAGATAGGATGACAAGTTTGTGACCCAATATTTTGTACTAGGCACTAAAAAGTTCACCATCCCAGATTTCTTCTCCATAAAGTGAGGAATAATAAATTAAACTTAATTATTTGATTAATATACATGTTAGTGGTAATCGAGAAGGATAATTTACTACTTAAAATTGGAAATGTTTTACCTTTCTTACACATGGTTTACTCGCCTCTAGCACTTCTGCTTATCATTATTTCGTTTAGTAATCTTAATTTTCAATTTTAATTCAAGGGTGATTCCTCACTGACGTGCACAACAAATCTCTGGTATTGCCATGCCACAAACATATACTTTGATTTAAAAAGCTTCCACTTTGATGCTACTAGTAACAGGTGTGTCCTTAGAAGAGTTCAGTGTAATAACATTATTGAACATTCACTTAACGCATGAGTGCTTATATCGAGCTAGCATTTGTCCAATGCTGACATTGCAGTACTTTCCTGCAGATGCAGGGGTTTTACATGTGTATTAAGTACTGTTTTCGGACTGGAGGGCAACTGCTTTTCACAGGCAGCCAGAACTTCTTGAACAGAACTGCTCTGTAAGGAAAGCTAATTCCCCTAGATGGTGAAATAAGGCAGGCGCAATTGTCCTCACAGCCTGTCAATTTGCCTAAGCCCTTGTTGAAACTCCTGCAAATTGGGTACAGGAATTACATGTATACACAGTCCTAGGAAAAAAATTGAAAACAGTTGAAAAAACCCTTTGGTTATGACCAATGTGGGGTTATGTTCTACATGTATCTGAGAGCCCTGCACATTTTTTAATAGTTCCCTCTCCTTGTTCCAGGTTTTAATTTTTAAAATGAATATTTTTTTTTCTTTCAGTTATTCTCTCTCCTCAAACATGAACATTTATTAACAACAATTTAAATTCCCTTGAGTACATTGTGCACCTTTTAAATCTGGATAGAGGTCAGGTCTTGCATGAAAAACACCTATCTGTTTGGTAGCTAATGGGGTTTTTCGGTCATCAAAGTAAAATGGAAAATTTTTATGCATTGAGGAAAAAAGAATAGACAAACTTGCAGAGTGGTTAAAGCATTTCTTATGTTCTGTGCATTTGTTATTCATTTCTAATACTCTTAATATTTTACAGTAAATGGTTATTAATTAGTAATTAAAATTCAGCATCCACCTGTTCATTAGGTGTCAAACTACAAACTTGAAAATTAAGGCAAAACTTTTCAAGATATGAATACAATGATGTATCTCCTTTGAAACCTATCAAAGCTTGACTGATGTGATGATGACTTGTTACAGTGTGTGTACAAAATTTAAATAATTACAAATTTGTGATTTGTATCTTGGACAGATTTCGTGAAGATGTTTTCAAAGAAGGTGAAGTTGGGGGTCATTGTCATTTTAAGAGAGATTTACACAAGAATCAGGGTAAAAACAAAAGTCCTCTTCAGTCATGGTGAGTTAATGAAAGCACTCTACTTTCAAAAAGTTTTGTTGTCTGAAAAACAATGTTTAGTAAAATTAAAAAACATTTTGGGCCTGCAGAAGGTGAGCTCGTCCATCCACCCACCAGTCAGTTTCAATTAGGTTCACACTTTTTAAATTAATAAACAATAATTAACAATTATTGGACGAGGTTGAGCAAAATATCGTAATTTGTCAGTGGAATGCTGATAAATTATTTGCCGAAGCCGAAAATAATTGAGCAGCAAGACAATGACAAATCACGATATTATTTTTGCGATAACCGAGTTAAATATTATAATTGTTTTATCATTTGATCACCAAGTTTGGTTTCATATTTTATCACTTCCTGGCAGCTCAGGGAAGCGATCTGCCATTTTTCTCTGGAAAGCATGGTTCCAATTACGCATGAGCAGAATATAATTTGCAGCAAAACATGTTTAGATGGTACTACGCGTGAGCAGACCATTATTTGTAGGCAGTTATTTGCAGGTGACGTGGTGGGCTGTTGACTAATGGACGGCAAGAAAAAACTGCACATGAATGATATTATTTACTTTGCATTATACACTGGTTCTCCTCAGAAATGTCAATGACTCTTATTGGAATGAATATTGAGATTTCTTTTAACTTACTGCATTAATCATGTAACTAATAACATCAATTTGGATAAGAGAGTATGAATATCAAGGTGTGGGACTCATGGCAGTGTTAACCAGCTCATTATAAGTTATTCACCCATCATTTTGTAAATTGATCTCTCAGTTTGTGCCTGCTGTCACAAGATGATATCAATGAAGTGTCCATTGAGTTGGGAGGGATTGTCAACTGAGGTGCTGATAGAATTTTGAAAGAGTATAGATTGAGTGTTGAGGGAGGGTAGATTGCGGGCCAATTGATTAAGGGTATGCATGTAATTAAAGATGTCAGTCGACACTAGACCACTGATGCCTGCATTGTATTTAGTAGATATGACCCATGCATTCATTGAGAAGTGTTATGGTAACACAACATGATAACTTATGTTCAGTTTTTTGCTTATCAGGTTTGCTGAACTAGAGCATTACACGTTTCTTCCTGTTGAACCTATGCAGGCCGGACGCTGTGATGTAATAATAAACAGACCAACAATTTTTATGAAACTGGATGCAGGTACTGTGTTAAACACATTTTATATACATAGTTACTAACAGTGTACTTCTAGGTGCAAGTGATGGCTATCTTATCAGTGATGATAGGATGGAAATTAGCAAAGAGTTTCTGAGACATTTCTAAGGGGGTTTCCAAAGTGTTTCCAGGCTTGTAAAGGGTTTCAGAGCCTTTCAAAAGGGTTTTATAAATTAAAGCTTTAATTTTCAATTAATTTTTGAAGGGTTTCAAAAGGGTTTCGTACTGGTTCTTGAAGGGTTTCAAAGCATTTCAAAATTAACGGGTTCTACATGTACATGTAACAGGTTTTCAAAGGGTTTTAGAGTGACCTCGTAAACCCCCTAAAAATACTTGATTTTTTGTATGGAGGGTCACATAATTAATATATAAATTCAGTCATTGATTGAAAGAAACATCAATTCTACCACAGGTCGTTACTACGCTGTGCAATTGGCCAAAAAAAATCTCAGCATCTTCTTAGCTTATCCAATCAAAAAACAAAAACAATCATAGTTGTCACTTGTACACAGTCTCCCACACCTATCATCAGCCACACACACACTTTGCATTTTGATTGGTTAGGGTTAGGTCTTAACTGTGGGTGTCCTTTGTGATTGAAAACTGTTCAGTGATGATTTTTATGTTAATGTTAAAACTATAAGGAAGTAATGAAAGGGTCTGTACACTGTATAATTAATTTCAGGCACCAACTTGTATCACCACTTTTGTGACTTTGTTAACCTCTATGTCACTCAGCACATGAATGGGAGTTTTGACATGGACATCAATATCCTTATGTGGGACACGGTAAGCTGCTAAATAATGTAGACAGTTACTTAACAACATGACATGGAACGTCTCCAATGAAGCTTACTGTAGTGCGGATTTGGTTATAATCATCTCATCGTGTCCAACAAGCATGAGTAAAACAAGAATATTGTTTGACTAAAACTGCGCCCGCGCCCCCCGGGGGGGGCCGGGCCCCCAAAAAAAAAAAAAAAAAAAAAAAAAGAATATATAAAATACTTTAAACAGGCTGCCAGTTAGATTAGAATAACCTTAGGGTACAGTACTGAGTACATCAAAATATATGCTAGACCATTGCAGGTATGGGAATAAATTTCCAGGGTACATTTATCAATTGTTTTTAGCGTAATTTATGTAACTTAAATAAATGACTGTTACCTTCTGCCAGAACATTCTTTACTTGTTGCAGACTCAACATACTGGCAAGAAACTGAATGCATCAATTTATTAATTGATTAATTAATTAAAACGTTTTGGTTGCACATTGATTTAGACTTCTGTTGGTAGTCTATGCACTATTTAATTTTTGGAAACAGTTTTAAGAACATTTTGATCGAGGCTGATTAAATTGCAGAAAACACCCAATATAAATTAAATACAAAATCAGCCTGAACCCCCAAAACATTATGTTCCTTACTGTGTAATGTATGTTTGCATGTGCAATAACTACTTAGTAATTAATGTTTATTCATCAAGGATAATAATTACAGTTAGCATTAGGTGGCCTGTAAATAATATATGAATTTCCCTTTCAATTCTGTTTGTCTAAGTCATAAAACCAAGGCTGCTGCCTTACAGGAGCCCAGCAGCCTGGGGCACCCAAGAAAATGCTTTGGGTGCCTAACTTTTTTGCAGCAGTTCCCAAAACATTACCTGTTGGGCTCCCAATTTCTCAGCCTTTGCTCTTCTAGCTTGAAATATTTGTTACTATAGACAACAGTCTTGCAGACTGTATTATACCTAAAGATAACTGCATGCAGTGTATGCTGTCTGTGTCAGACATTTGTTGACTAATAATTTCTCCTTTTTACATGTAAAATCTGTTTTTACTTGCACGCTGCCTAAACAAGGACATGATTCCAACCAGCAATGGCTTAACTGACAGATTAGAGTGTGTTTTTTTGTTGTTTATTTATTTAGTATTACCGGTAAATAGATTAATTTTGTCCAGGGACATCTCTAATTTATTTTAATTTTGAATAGGAGAATTCAATAATATTATTACTAAATAAATATTATAGCATTCACCTGCTTTGATTCTGAGTCAAATTGGTAAACCATTTTCAATAATATTTTTGTTGTACCACAGAGCTCCCTACTGTATCGTGATTTGTTCTCAGACACATGGAATGCATTTACAAAGCATCCTATCATTCGGTTAAATGAGTACACTGGAAAGCGTGTAAGTTATTAACAATGGTTAAGGGACATGTTTGTGAATTTATTGTTAAAGAGGAAAGCTTACATGGAATCAATAGTAATAACAATATTGTTATTATTTTAAAAGTTGTTGATTGTGTGTGTACAGTATATAACACTTTTTAACTGTTAGTTATCCTTGTCATTTTAGGTTTGTTTCAAAGATGCAGTGTTCTCTTTCAATCCAAGAATGATCCGTGGTCTCTACTACAACATGCCATTGGTAATAATTATTGCAGTTGAATTTTTAATTTTTCTAGCACTTGCCACTAATCCAAGTGATCAATATCTGAATAGCCTCTCTGCTCTAACCCCCCCCCCCCTCCCCCCCAACACCCACATGCACCTGATGAACAAGTTTACAGTAGATTGATTTGTTATACATAACTATTTTATTTTTCATTAACTTTACCATTGTGTTGTTGGCGCATTCTTCTAGAACTATATGCACAGTATTTCTGATATGCATTTATTTAAAAGAGATGTTAACTGCAGAGGTGTTTCTCCAGGTTCCAAGCTGTGTTGGAAGTGGACTCTTCAAAGCCTTCTCAGAGCATACTCTACACCGGCTTGGTATAACACAAGACGATCACAGCGTAAGTCCATGGCCATATAAGAATTTGGCCTCAAGCTTGGTTCTAGGGTAAAAATAATACATGTACTGTTATCGTTAAAAAGTACCAAAGTTAATAGATTCCATGTCATTGTGCTTCTCTTCAGTCAAAATTAATACACTGTAGATCACAGGTGATGTCAAAATGTGGTAAGAACAAAAAGGTGATGCATGAGGCAATAGCTGATGTCACTGATGTTCTAACCACGTTTTGATGTCTTCAGTAATCTGTTTAATGAACAGACTAGTACAACAACATGGAATCTAGTGATTTTGTGTTATACATGTATAATTATTGTACTAGTCTTGTAATAAAGAAACAAACAAATCTTTACTTGAATGACTCATTAATGCATAGATCTGTTCTCCCACAGATCATAGGTAAAAACCAATCAAACTGCAAGAAGAATTTGCCACATACTATAATATTATTATTAATAATCATTTATAGATGATTATCACAAGTGGCCATTGAACTGGATTTAACACTTTATTCATGTTCACGTATGAACTGTTCAGTGGTACATGTGTGTTTTTATTTCTTAGGATGAGGAATTTCGAATAACACTTTTACAACGGAGCACCAAGTACCGCAGGATTCTTAATCAAGATGAGGTATGTTGTAGAAACATTTTGCACATACTTAGATAAGTTTAAGATTGTTACACTCGGTGATAAAGAAGGTGTTTAAAAACTATTATTTTTTAATATGTTTCTCCTGGAGGTTCTAGGAATCAGGATTCCATTTTAATAATTAACAATTATTCACCAAAGTAGAGAGGAAAGAATCCACCACTTTCACTGACACTGAGGTGAATAATTGTTTTAGTATATACCACACAAGCTGAATAACTAGTGGACCAAAGAGTAACTTTATTTGTGACAATATACCGACAAATGGTCGGACAGAAAAAATTTGCGCGCTGTGTGAAGCACGCCCGAATAGCGGTGAGCGTGTTTTTTATTGTAAATAGTTCTGTCTCGCCATAAATTTTTTGCAGGCACTTGTTAAGTTGCTGTGATGTCATTTCCTCAATGGTTGAGTAAATTCGACCTCTTGTGGTTGAAACCAAGCTGTAATTAGATGTTTCATTGTTTACATTGTAATTTTAGTGCTCGACAGTTTTCATAAACAAGCCATTGTATTCTGATTTTTTGCCTTAGAATATGAGGTTGGAGAGATAAATAACTTGCCATTAAGTACTGTGTACATCAACCGAAGAGAAACAGGAAGCCATTTTGTTTTTCTTTTGATGCTCAGAGGTGAATAGTACTTGGCTAATCACCTCCAAGTATTCACTTGTGTGGTATATACTAATGATCATTATTTTTATGTAATTATTGTCAATGTTATTTATGTTGTAATAATTGTTTATTATTGTTCTGATATAGTGATAATATTATTATTAACATACAGCTAGTGGGAGCAATGATGAATGTCCCAATGTTTAAAGTGAAAGTTGTTGATTATACTTGGTAAGACATTTTATTTATCACTCATTTAAATTAATACAGTAACATGGTATACAGTAATATATTAACTACTGTCAGTATCTAATAAAATAATATATAATTATTCAAGTTGCAATGTGCAATATTTACTTCATGCAGTTGAGCATTGTTTTGTAATTGGATAATGCTAGATTGTTTTTGTTTTATTGTAGGCAAATGCCTTTTTTGGAACAATTGAAGGTATGTACATAACAGAAAGGATTAATTAACAGAAGAAGAAAGTATTGTTAGTATGACTGTATTCAGTGTTTGACCAAAATGATCTAGATGGAAGGTGTAAACTAGAACTTTCAGCTGTTGAAGTTATTAAGTAATTACATACCAGTATTGCTGTTATTACCATCACTATTGCCATCATCGTCATCACCATTACAACCATTGTTATTATCATTATCATTATCATCTTTGTCATTATCATTGTCATTATCATTATCACTGCCACTGCCCCTGCTTCTGCAATTGTCATTGTCATTGTTATTTGTAACCTCTCACCGAAAAATGTTCCTAACGGTTAGCCATTCTTAAAGGGATAGCTATTCGGAATCCGTTCTTTAGTTGTTTAAACAGCTTGAGCTATCTGTTCAAGAAAAACTGTCATCAGTTTGAATGGCTTGAGCTACCCATGCAGAAAATAATGTCATTTGTTCGAACGGCCCAAGCTATTTGTTCAAAAAACATTGACATCTGTTCAAACAGCTCAAGCCACAGTATCTGTTTAAAAAACATTGTCATTTGTTCGAGTGGGCTATTCACTTAAACATTTTGTCATCCATTCCAGCTACTCAAGTTATCTCTTTAGAAGCCCAAAATGTCTCATTTTAGATTATTGCAATCAAAATATAGAAGAAAAGTAAAGGCCTGATGCATTAATTCTTGCTCTTTGAACATTATTGACATAGAGTATCACTATAATTTCCCCTCACCCATCTCCCCTTTTCTCTTCCCCTACATGGGCTGCTAGTCCACTGTTTATACCCTTAGAGCAGGGAGAGCCAGACTGAGAGCTCTGTTGCTTCCCCAAAAGCACAACACAATGACACCAGCCAGGACTCAAAAATTACTTTAACCAGAGTCCAACAACAGTCTAAACATTTTTTTTCCTTATCAGCTAGTGCTTTGTGTTATAAGTAATAAATTATTATGATTTTTTTGCATCAGATAACACATAATTCTGACATATTTATTGGAATGCATGGAGCAGGCCTCACACATGCATTGTTCTTACCTGACTGGGCAGTCTTGATTGAACTGTGAGTGATTTAATATTACAGTACAACATATCTATGATAGTTAGAATCTTTATTAACCAGTAAATAATAAGTTTTGCAAAATGTGCCTTTGTGTCACATTGTACATAAGGCAGGCTTGTAAGGGAATCTGTTTTAGTAGTGATCAGAACATTCTTGGCAGACTAACTCTTTTACTTTTTTATTTGTTATTAATATACACTTAAATTTCCAACATCCAGACTATGCTTTTTTGGAGAAAAGCTTGTCGAGAGATTGGGCTCCTAATTTCAAATAATTTTAGGTGTGTAGATCACAAAAAATAAGAAGTCACTTTTCCTGGTCCATAACGGAATGATCCAACAATATTAACTTATGGGTATACTTACATGTAAAGTAAATATATAAATAAGCCCTACATGCAAAGGTATTATGGAGAGTTTTCAAATTGTAAAATTTGAGCCACAATCCCCACAGACAACAGCATATGTGATTTGAGAACATGGAAACAGCTGGGCACCAAACTGGATGCTTCTGTCGCTGTACACATAATTATACCATGAGTTTCTCATTACTTCGACCTTTGCAAAAGATGTTGTTTCTGAATTTTTAAATGTCATTTATGTAGTTATAACACAGAAGACCCAGCCTGTTACAGCGACTTGGCAAGACTAAGGTAAGTCAAGCAACGTGGCACATTGTAGGTTTTCAAGTCTAAGTCACAGTCTAGTAATATGACCCGTGGTTGCTCCTGAAGACGGTTTTTACCTCTAGCACTTAGACTCATGGGAGGTAATTTTTTTGTTTTCTATTTATTCAAAATGATAATTGAAATTATTATTTTGATTACTATCATTACCATCGCCATTGCCATTATCATTATCACTCTAATTATCATTATCATTATCGTCATTCGATGAACATTCAACCCCACAATTTAGATTATTAGTAATTATGAAGCTCTCTGATCTTGTTACACTTCATATTGCTCTTTGTATGCATAAATTTCATAACAAATTATTACCTTCCTATTTTGATAATTTCTTTAATCCAGTACTTAGTATCCATAACTATAATACATGAAGTGCAGCAAATCAATCTTATTACCTGCCTCGAGCTAGAACAAATTCCGGAATATTTAATATTCGTTTTCAAGGACCAAAGGTGTGAAATTCTCTTGGCAAAGATATAAAGTCAACCCCTTTCGGCGAATTTAAAAAACAATTAATGTCGTTGTTCCCGCGAAGGTAAATTAACTGTGGCGATTTGCAATTGAACCAGAGCTATTAATCAAATACAAAACACTCGGGATGGCATTAATGGGGGTACACTGCCTTGCGTTTGGTTAGCCCATGCGACTTCCAGCGATAGCGTGACAAATAACCTCACTTATCTCCCCAGCACTACGAGCTGAATGACAGACAGCACGTGCTGGATCGGACAAGAGTATCGGTTAGCAAGCGATGCACAAAGGCGATGCAAAATCAACAAGCTTGGGGGAAGTCGCTGCGCAGACTTAACCGCCACTGATGAATGCAAGGCAATGCATCCCCCGAAGCCATGAAAGCCGGTGAAAGCTAATTCAACGAGAAACGTTCGACAGCGTTAGCCATCCTGGGAGCTACTGACTCTATTGTAGATATAGGAGTTCTTTTATAAAGCTGGTAACAATCTGAGGACCATCGACCCATGACTTTAATAAGCCAATCTTGCAAGCCGGCAGCAGCGGCAACCGACGCAGCACCTATGCGGAAGCTATGGCCCTTGAGACTCTGATAAGGAAGACCCGCGACCCTGTAACTGTCCCGTAGAAGGTGCGAAACTGCTCCCCGGGTAAGCAAACGACCCGACTGAAAGTAAAATAAGGGACCCTTTTGTGGCTGCGCTAAGAGAAAGTACTCTCGCATAGCCGACACAGCGCAAAGGGTGGACGAGGGGCGAGCGATGGTGAGAGATTGCCCTCCCCTGTAAACATCTGTTTTTGACGACTTTAGCTGCACCGTCATTCGCTGCGGGCATGCCAGGGTTGGATGAAAGGCTATACAATCGGTAGAAATATCAAAAAGCGGTCTAAATTTGCGGACACTGCTGTAGGTAAATGCACTACATCGCAGGAAGGCGGAAAAAGCTAAATTGAAGGCGGCCCATATCATGGAAAAATCCCGGGGGCTAAGCCATGATTGCAAAACGGGACGGATTGCGGAGAGCACCTGTGGGGTAACCGGTTGACGGCGAATACGCTGTTCGCCTTGGTAGTGGAGAATACCGCGTAAAACCTTGTGGAGAAGAACCTTGCCCTTCATAGGGTCACTGTACCCGGCAGTAATATGGAGGTTGCGAACGGCTGCTAAATACAGTTTAATTGTGCTATGACACACCGTTCTAGCGAGATATGAGGCAAAATAAATAAGAGTCCCTTCGGAGGCGGGTAGGACATCCCCCTCTGGACCTAAGAGGCGATTCATCAGGCAGAATTGTAAAAAGCGTTTTTCGCCACAGCTGTAGGCTCAATTCGTGTTCTTGGAAAGACCCCAAGAAGCGTAGGTGAGCACTTCCTCTCTCAAAGGGTCATTAGTGAAGGCGGGATGGTACAAGGAAGCCGGTCGGCGTCGGGTGCGAGGGCCCAGAAAGGGACATGACGGGCCCTTACGAGAAAATTATGTTCCATGGATAGGAGAACAAGCTTTCTGACAAGTTCCATTATAAGGGGAGCTTTAAATGCCCTGAATTTATGATGGATACCACTGACTCATTTTCACACCAAAACTGTAAGCGTTTACCCCTGAAAAGTGGGTGCCATATAGTGCAGGCAACAACGATGGGGAAGAGTTCTTGCCACTCAATGCTTATACCCCGCTCTCTGTTCAAGTCACGCGGCATGTGGGGAGGCCAGTGCCCTTGGAACCACTTTCCTTGAAAATAACCACCGAACCCCACAGAGCCCGCTGTGTCAGTGTAGAGCTCTAGTTCTGGAGTAGGGGTAGTGCTGGACTCAAGAAAAAAAGAGCGCCCGTTCCATTTGGAGAGGAAAGTTTTCCACATATCGAGGTCCCTAAAGAACTCCTTATTAAGCTTGATGTGATGAAAACGACTAGGGACCCCCTTGGTCAAGTTGATCGCGCGTTGAAGGAAGGTCCTGCCGGGGACTACTACTTTACATGCAAACTGGAGAGTACCAATGAGTGATTGTAACTCAACCAGGCGCACGGAGCGGCGTTTCTGGAAGGAGTTCAGCAAGTCATAAGTCCTGGACAGTTTGTCTTGGGGTAAGTGGGCCTCCATGCGAATGCTATCTAAAACGATCCCCATAAATTATATTTCTTGGGAGGGGCCTATGGTCTTGGACGCTACTACCGGGGCCCTAAGTGACATGAATACCCGTAGCAGAGTGCTGAAGCTAGTGAGACAAGCTAATCGAGAACGTTCAGCGATAAAGAAGTCGTCTAGTATATGAATGACACGCTGGAGACCGTAGTTATGTTTTAGGATCCATTCGAGCCCATCGAAAAGCTGATTAAAAATAAACGGGGCACTGCGAAGCCCAAAGGGTAAGTACATGTCCACATAGTATTGAGATTTCCACAGAATACCCAGTAAGTTCCAGTCGTCTGGGTGGATTGGTATAAGGCGAAAGGCCGATTTAAGATCAGTCTTGGGCATAAATGCTCCCTTTCCCAGGGACTGGAGGATATGAATTGCATCGTCCACCCGAACATAACTGAGGGAATAGGGATCCTTAGCAATGTGGTCATTTATGCTATTTCTCTGCGGGTAGGAGAGGTGATAGATAGATCGCCAGTCAGATGAGTGTTTGTTAGGAACGACTCCCACAGGATGACACTGAAAATTTGCTAAGGGAGGGGCAGGGTAGGGGCCGGCTACCCGTCCTAAGCTGATTTCCTTTTGCAGGTTGGCAGAAACTACATCAGGGTGCTGCGACGCAGAGATAAGGTTGGGGAAAACCCGGGCTGAACGCGGCCCACAATAACCAATACGAGCGCCGTCCTTAAGCGTACTTAGCAAATTAAATACAAAATTATGATCTGGGTGATCCGTTAATTCTAGTTCTAAGCGATAAATGTCAATAGGTGAGGATACTAATGGCTTCTGATGATGCCTTTGCTGGTCCACTTTACTTCTTGCTTCGCTCACTTGGTCTGGGGACTCCTGCGTTCCGGGGTGGGCCACTAGATTGTTGCTGAGGGCAGTCTTGGATGGTGTGGCTGTTGGAGTGGCAGCGGCGGCACACGTGCGGGTAGCTGCAGTTTCGGCGCCGGCACCCGGAGGACTTGTTGAAGTCAAAGCACACGGTCTGGGAACGGCGCTGTTTTCTGTAGGGGTCAGCGGAAGGACAGACATCTTCAGCGTGATAGGGACTCCAACATATACCGCAATGGGGCTCGGCTAGGCCGGAGAAGGTCACCGTCCATAACTTGAGGTCTACTTTGTCCCACTGAAGGGACAAATTGGAAGAGGCACGGCGACGAAATTGCTGGTCGTACGAAAGCCAAGCAAGACCTTTGAACTTAGTTACGGCGCCACTAATTATCTGTTGGTACTTAATAAGCTCAAGGGCCCGTCTTGGGTAGGCAGTTACAAGTACCAACATGTACACCATGTAGGCCTCAAGCCACTTCTGAAATGAGTCTATAATGGGTTTTCTTTTCCTAACCATGGTGACCGGGGAACCCATGGGGCCTGAGGTTGAGTCGTCTAAGCGGAGCTGAATTCAGGGGGAAAATTGGGAAAATTGGGAAAATTTACTGCGAGGATCATACTTCACTTGCATCTATAACCGCAGTTAAATATGAATTATTTCATATATATATCACATAACTTCACTGCACGGGAAAATATGAACTCAATAATTTGACCTTGCTCCCAATGTGTGGCTTCATAGCTCAGTTGGTAGAGCATCGCACCGGTATCGCGGAGGTCATGGGTTCGAATCCCGTTGAAGCCCTGATTTTTTTCAGGCTTCTTCTTTCCAATTGCTTAAATTGGAAAATTTACTGCGAGGATCATACTTCACTTGCATCATTATCATTATCTCTATCATTGTCATTGTCATCGTCATTTTTATTTTAATTTTAATTTCAGGGGTGTCAACTACATCACTTGGGAACACAACGAAAAGCTTTACCCAGAAGATGAGGTATGCTCTGTTGTAGCTCAGTTGTCGAGCAGAGTGCTAGTAGATTTCCCAGTCTCCCTTAGCCTATCATCAGAGAAGTCTTCCTACTAACAGAGATTTCTTCACCTAAAATCAAATTGTCATGAGAGATGTGGCTGTTTATTGTGGTTTGAAATAATAGTGCAAACTCATAAAGTTGTAAAGTAAGATGACTACTTAAATGTAATTTATCATTGTCATTGTGTTAACAGGGTCATCATCCTACTTTAGGTGCCCATGCAAAGTTTACAAACTATGCTTTCAATGTGGACGAGTTCATGAGATTAGTTTACAAGGCAGCTGATACTGTGAAAGAAAGCCGACAGCAACTATTGAACATCAGTAGCAAGACCAATTCAGGCAAACAAGCAAGCAAGTCTAAAGACGAACTTTAAAGAGGGCATATTGTTTTGTCAGGTTGTCAATCAGTCAATAACTAAACTGGCTCCAGCGTAGCGCCAATAACGGTCTTAGCACTGACAAAACTGTGCGTTCCTGATCAAAACAAATGTACAGCATCAAGTTGGAACTAAGTGTTTAGCAATGATAAGAAGGTGTCGAAGAAAAGGGTTAAGTTTACAACGAATTTCTGTCTGTTCACAATCGTTTCAATGTTTTCCTTCTCCAAATGGTGCGTGGCTGTCACCCAATCCACCGCCCCTCAATTCGCCCCTGGACAGGGTTTTCAGGGGCTGGTCACCAGCTATCAACAAATCCTCGACCACCTAACTGAAATATTTAACATTAGGACTGGCTCCTCTGAGGAATATTTTATATTTTAATTCTGAATTTATCGTAGCAAATATAGTAATTGTAAGTAGTAATGTTTTAACTAGTCGTCCGTTTGTCATGAGCCCCTGGCTCGGGAAATAAGGCAACCACTCCCTACATTTATGTCTTAAAATAAAGTTGCCTTGACTCGCCTCATTCCCTGCCAATTGAGAGCCCGAACGATGGGCGCTGGGCCGCCGATAATGCAAAAATGTCAAGCGTCATGTGATCAGTTGATCTGGCCAAGAGAGTTCATGATTTGACTCGTGGGTTAAAGTAATTACGCGAGTAGTATGTATTTAGAATAAAGTTTCAAATTGAACAGTCACTGCGGCGCAAAAAGGCGGGATTGGACCGGGATAACCGCTAACAGCTAAGTTTTCTTAGTTTTTCACTTCTCTTTTTGGAAGCACTAATTATATAAATGATTGCTGTCTCGCTCAGTTTGTTTCTCAGCATAAGATATGATATTTGTAGTGATTCCTTTTTTAATTCAGTAAAGTTTATTTCTTTCGGACTTTATAGAGTTAATATTTTGCTAGCAATGCAAGCAATAAATCTGATCTTTGACAATTAACAGAAACATAGGTGAGGTGCTTCTGCAATTAATTATTTTGTCTACTGTCCTACTCTGAACATAATGATTTAACTGATGTTGTCAACTTTCTGAAAAACAACTTCCTACCCAAAAGTGAGGTATTTTTAGACATTTAGATTCCATCTTCGCACTAGATTTTGTTATCAACGATGGCACTTTAATTTCAGCGAACAGTGCTGCGGAAATTGGTGAAATACGCTTCATGACGTTAAGTTTTGTTATGTCCTTCCGCAAGCCTTGGGTGACAACCTCTCCTAGTTGAATTGCAAAATACAACAGGGTCCCATCGCTTTGTAGGAGTAAAAATACTGCCCCCTTGTGTCAAAAACAGCAAGACAAGGAGTTTTAAAAGGCAGTAATCGGCCAAAAAAAAGAAAGGGAGTCTTGGGTAAATGGGGATTAAGCAAAGCATTATTCGCTCACTGTGTTCATCTTTTCCATCACCTGCTTTACTTAAAAGTCAAAAATTTTAATTAGCCTGTAATCCGTGACAGGAACAAGGTTTCAGTCGAATATTTGTTTTGCTTTAACAACACCTGCCTTCAAGTTACTTTCCATAGTAAGTTCTATAAATAAGAATGTATGTTATTGGTAAAATCCTTATTCTGACATTTTTCGCTGCGTTGTTGTTTGAAAAGGTGTTTCCATAGCCGGCTGCACTATTTGGAAGATTGCCCATAGAAGGTTTCTCCCCATTGAGTTCAGTATATGCTATGTTCCTTCCTACAAGCCCAAAATTGTGTCCTGTTGGCGAGAGCGTGGTTTTAACTTAATTAATGAAAGGAAGGCGCGAACGATTGTCACTAACTGATGTTTGATGAGCAAATATCACTGTAGCTAGAACTGACATCATTTAAAAAAAACACATCACCGCCTAAGTAAGTCTTCTGAAAAAAAATAGGGAAGACAATTGAAAATGGCTTTAGACCTTCCACCAAGAAGCCTTGCGCTCGTTGTAACAGAATCAACGGTTTGTCTTGCGCTCAACATCGCTAGTCTTTTAGGTAATGGCATGCTCTGTGTGGCCGTTTATCGCAACCCAAGACTAAGATCTACCACTAACCTTTACATCATTGCGTTATCTGTCGGCGATCTGATATGTGCTGTCCTCCAAATGCCACTAACTTTCTGGACTTTGATTGTCGGTAAATGGAGTTTTGGCGACGGGATTTGTCAGCTTCACGGCTTTGTGGATGTGTTTTCCACGTACGGTCCGCCTGCAACCATGGGTCTGACAGCGTTCAACCGATACATTCGAATAGTAAAAACAAATCATTATCGGAAAATATTTTCTCCTTGGCGCTCCAAGCTATGGCTGGCCTGTGTGTGGTTTTCTCTAGCCGGCTATCTGTTTGTAGCGCGTGTAACAAATTGGCAGAGGTATGAATTTATTGTTGGTTTTGCCGCCTGTAGCGTGGAACACTACACGGAGAATAGAAAGCTGTTTCATTACTGCTTTGTGGTGGCCGTGTACTTTGGTGTTCCATTTTTGGTGGCTGTTTTCTGCTACTATAACGTATTCAAGACTATAAGGCAACACAATTTGGAAGTTGCACCAAATCTACATACCCTCTCCGTTGTTACACAAGCGAGAATTTCAGTCCAAGAAATAAAAATAAGCAAGTCAATCGCGTTTGTGCTCGCCGGGTTTTTCCTATGTTGGATGCCAATGTGGAGCCTCTCCTTGACAAATCGATTCTCCCCAACACCTGTCCCAAGAATTGTCCCGTTGCTGGTCACGTTTTTTGTCTTCTTAAGCAGCTCTATCAACCCCCTTATTTATGCTGCTACAAACAATGGCTTCCGACAAGAATTTCGTAAAATGCTGTTCTGTTTCAAGAGAAAACGTATCGCTCCGAGACAAGTCCGTGCCGGTACTCTGGTGGAGAACATGGAACTACATGCCTTGCCAAATCGCAACCCCCGTGTCACCTACATGGCAATCTTAAAAGTGAGTGCAACCAGCAGTATTTTTTAAATCCATCCCAAAGACCATGCCGCAGACTTGTCCATATTACACAGATTATTCACGGCCTCTACACATAAACCTTAAAAGAGGCAGTCGTGATAAACAAGAAGGATAATCTGATCCATGCCTTATGCACTACAAAACTCTCCGCTGGGCCACTTAAAGATCAGCCTTTGGTTATTGTTGGTTTTTAGGGTAATTTGTGGCTCAGAGTGGTTTTAGCCGTTTGTAAACTATATATAAATAAAAAACTGGCATATTCACTTGGATATTAAGGTGGCAATTAGCGGCTGCTTTCTTGCTGCTGTAACACTTTTCTTTATATGAAGATATGATTGATTATCGCAGTTAAGCACACAACTTAAGCAGTGTGAAATTTAAGCCTGAAAAAATTCAGGCCTACCCATGGCCTCTGCTATACCGATGCCGGCAGTGCTCTACCAATTAACTGAGCTATCAAGCCATCTGGCAGCTGGACTTTGTGAGTTCGTAATATATACCCGTAGAAGGTGAAGAATATACGATTTTTCAGATATTCACTTGTACTTTCCTTTATGTAATCACAAAAGTCCGCGAGCGAGTTTTTTGTGAAAATAAAGATTTAAATAAGTCATACATGTGAAGTGAAGTGAATTCAATAAACTGCAAGCCGGATGACAGAGACTTCGGTAGAAATTAAAAACTATAAGCATCAGTTTAGTTTTTGTGGCAGGATCTCACAAATTCTGAAATTAATTGAAGGAAAAATATTGATGTTTTGCATTCGCTCTTTAATAGCCAGATATTGTTCTTTAAAGTGCTACCACCGGATGAGACTGCTTCAAGCTTCGAAATCTGTTTTCATTATATAATGTGTAAAGTTGTTAATGTGTTTCTTTTTTTTGGTTTATTTGCTAGACAGCCATATCAAGTTCTGGTATATTAAAAACCGTCCGTTTTAAATACAGCCATATGCTGTAACTGTCAGTAGATATTGAACATTATGATTAGTGCCAGCCAAAAGCTTCAATTTTAAAAACGTAATTATAAACTCGCCTGCATGCGTCAATTTGCCATGCAGGCACATAGAAAATTAGCGATAAATTGTCTGGTCTGTTCTCAGCCAATCACATTGAAGTAAATTTCTCAGTCATATAAACCCAGTTAACTACAGGTGCAAGTAACAATTACCAATTATATTCTCTCCCTGGGTATTAAGCGTGTTTATGGTGACTATAAACAACAAAAAACAAAACAAATTACAGAGGTAAGTTTTTCTAGTGTTTCCCGAGTTTTATTTTTGTGTTTTTTTTGTGTTTATATGTTTGCCCGCCCGATTTACTGTGATATTTAAATGACGTCAAGTTGGTTAAAGTGTTGCGGAAACAGTTTAAGAGCTTGAATTGAATTGAATTGAAGTGGCCATGAACTAGTCCCTTGGTTTCACCATGAAAACTAGCGGGGGTGGCATAATTCGAAAATATCGACTTAGACAGTGTTCCTATTTTTGCATCTTTTGATTTACCCACTTGTGATCCCGAAAGCCTTAAAAACGAAGCAATATTGAAAAAAGAGTCAACAAATCAGAACAGAAAAGTTTGTCGTTTAAAAACAAAATGGTAATTTGGATAAAAAGACGGGACGTTTGCATATGAATTAACTTATCTGGGTGTTAAAAAGAGAATGCAACACATAAATATTTTCCTCTAATTTCAGAATTTGTGAAATCCTGTCACAAAAATTAAGCTGATGTCCATAATTTGTTTTTAATTAATTTTCATAGTCAACCGAGATCCTAACATTTACACAGACCAGATGAAAGTCGTTAGGGATTTAATATTTTCAAACATAGGACGATGCTGTAGGGGTATTCAGGTTATTTGAAGAGCACGTGATCACGCAATGGCGACAGACGCGTAAGAATCTGCTCCGGCAAGGTTTTGGCTTTCTCCATCGAAAATGCCCAATAACGCCAACAAACGAGCAAGAGAAGGTAGTTCTGGCTCTAAAACACCAGATGAGAAACACTCCGACATTACGTTAAAGTCTATAATGGAGAAATTGGAGTGCATTCAAGGGTCTTTAGATTCGAACTTGCCGAAGCTATGAATGAAATTAATAATTTACGTGTAGATGTAAATGCCCGCCTTTCGATCTTGAAGAACGCCACAGACGATTTAAGGACATCGTTGGATGCTGCTTGGGTGGAAATAGAAGCTTTTAAACTACTGGATGAACAAAACAAGCTTCAGTTAGCCGAACTTGCGAAGGAGAATGCACAACTCCAAGCTGAAGTTTCAGCTACCAAAGCAAGAGCGATAAAGTTAGATAATTAAACCAGAAGAGAAAATATTCGTCTTCTTAATGTTCCTGAAAGCCAGGAAGAAAACTGCAAAGAAATTCTACGTGGGGTGATGGCCGCGGTCAAAATGGAGGGTGCAAATAACGTTGAATTTCAAGCAGTTCACCGAATAGGAAAGCAAAGAGATGACGGGAAGCCTCGCCCAATTATCGCACGTTTCGTCAATCGCGAAAAGAGAACGATCTTTGGTATCGACGAAAGGAGCTTGCAAATTCCCCAAATCACCGACATGTCATCTTGGTACCGGACTACGCGCATGAGACAGCGAAGGAGCAAAAGAAACTGGCAACTGCTCTGCGAAACGCCAGAAGGTTGAACCTTGCTCCGGCTTATATCAAGAACGGACGGATCTTCATTCAAGGAAATTCTTATCCAGCGGACAAAATCCCGGAGTGTTTTCAGAACGATGAAGCTGTTACAATGGGCGAATAAATATCCTTTGTACCTAAAGTAAACTGCTACCCATGAACGTCACAAATAATCTATTTATGCTTTATAAAATGTAGCCAACCTACTGCCGTTGAAAACCATTGCTGATAGAAACATCTAATTAATGTGCCCTAAGTATGTTATTTTAATTGTTATGTATTTTTGTTTACAGTTCATGTCGCTTAATTTTTTTGATATTTTATGTAATTTTTCTCCTTGCGATCTTTGTCTTTGTTTGCACTGTTATGTTTTGGGCACAACAGTGTGTAACTCAAAACACCTTTGCAAAATTCCACAGGGCTCCAATCTATACAAAATCAATTTTAGTGTTTTTAATGTATGTTCGTGGTGTCAAAAATTTCTTGTTATTTCCTCTTTGTACTTATGGTTTTTTTTTTCCCGCGCTTTTAGCTCCGCTAAAACCATCGCTCCAAATTTTCAGTTACACGGCTTTGGAGATCATAATTCTTCTCATCAGTCAAAATTTATATGGAGATACAAATAAGTTCTCTTAACGTACGAGGCATGGGGGACAAGCAAAAAAGAAGTGAAATATTTAACTGGCTGAGGTCGAAAAAATTTTCCCTTTACTTGCTACAAGAGGTACACTGCAGCAACTATAAAATAGCTATCTGGTCTTCAGAATGGGGCTACAAGTCACTTTTTAGCTGCTGTTCAAGTGCAAAAGGCGGAGTCGCTATTCTCTTTAACAACAACTTTTCTTTCCAAATTCTTCGGCTATATTCGGACACAAATGGCAGATTTATTATCTGTGACATTGAAACTGAAGGGAAATGTATTACCTTGGCTACTCTGTACGCTCCAAACGAGGATGAGCCCAACTTTTTCCAACACTTTTTTGACCATTTAAGTGACTTTCAATGCGATGACTTAATAATAGGTGGTGATTTTAACTTGATACTGGATCTTGATAAAGATAAAAAAGGTGGCCGCTACAAAACGCACACTAGATCAGTTAAAGCGTTAAAGGAATTTATTGCCAAATTAGATCTCATTGACGTGTGGAGGGTTCTAAATCCCAACACACTCAGATACACATGGCGCCGGAAAAAGCCTGAGATTCAGTGTAGATTAGATTTTTTTCTGGTAAGTCAAAGTTTGATGTGTAATGTAATACACGCTGACATCACGATGGGGTTAAAAACAGATCATTCTCTGATTACAATCAGTGCAGCACTACACTCTAATCGACGAGGTCCTGGCTATTGGAAGCTTAACACTTCCTTTCTCTCAGATGCTAATTACGTAAATCAAATTCGTACGACAATTAAAAAAGTCACCGACGAATATGTTAACGATGACAACGTAAACCCCACCTTGATGTGGGAAATGATCAAACTAAAAATTCGCGAGCAATCTATAAAATACGCTAAAGATAGAAGAACAAAAACCTCAAGAAGAGAAGAAGAAATAGAAAAAACGATAAATGTACTGCAAGAACTGATAGAATCCAGTAACAAAGGAGATCAAGAAAAAAGAGAAGCCTCCAGGGACCTGGAAGAAAAAAAGCTGAACTGGAAAAAATTATTGAATATCGAACTAAAGGTGCAATATTACGTGCCAAATGCAGGTGGTATAATGAGGGTGAGAAAAACACGAAATATTTTCTAAATCTCGAGAAAAGGCATTTTAAAAACGGCGTTATTAGCCAACTAAAAACTGGAGAAAATGAATTTGTTACGTCGGATAAAGAGATACTACATCAGTGTGAAAATTTCTACAGAGATCTATATAAATCTCGTATCAGTGAACAACAATCCGAACCCTCGAATTTCAATTTTTTTGAAGACACAAAGATTCTAAATGCAGATGAAAAAGAAAGTTGTGAAGGCTTGCTAACTAAATCAGAGTGTCTACAAGCTTTAAAAAGTATGGAACCAGAAAAAACACCAGGCTCAGACGGTATTCCTGCTGAATTTTACAAAATCTTCTGGAACGACATTTCTGAACACTTGGTAACCTCGATTAACCACGCATATCAAAAGGAGGAGTTCTCAGTGACTCAAAGACGTGGAATAATTAAACTTATTCCAAAAAAAGATGCAGAACCATTTCTTATTAAAAACTGGCGCCCTATCTCCTTACTCAATTGTGATTATAAGATTGCGGCCAAAGCTCTTGCTAACCGTCTCAAGAAAGTACTACCGAAACTGGTGAATAGCGACCAAACTGGATTTATGAAAGGCCGGTTTATTGGAGAAAACATTAGACTAATTGATGGAGTTATAAATTTTGCGGAGGCTGAAAACACTCCTGGACTATTGCTTTTTTTAGATTTTGAGAAAGCCTTTGATACTGTGGAGTGGGCCTTTATTGAAAAAACCTTTCAACAGTTTAATTTTGGTCCCTCGATGATTAAATGGATTAACATCTGTTATAACAACATCGAGAGTTGCGTTTTAAATAATGGGTGGTTCACTGTTTTTTTTAAACTTGAAAGGGGAGTAAGGCAGGGCTGCCCCCTTTCGCCTTATCTTTTCGTTCTTGGGGTCGAAATTCTTGCTGAAAAAATTAGAAAAAATGAAACCATAAAAGGAATAACGGTATCCGAAAATGAAATTAAAGCTAGCCAGTACGCCGATGATACAACCCTTATTCTCGACGGTTCGAAGGAATCTTTGATATGCGCTTTACAAGTTCTGGAGAATTTTAGTTTGATTTCAGGCCTAAGATTAAACAACAGAAAAACAGAAGCTCTTTGGATCGGGGCCTATAAAGACAGGGATGACAAACTATGCCCTGGAAAAAATTTAAAGTGGAATAAACACAAAGGAAAAGCATTAGGCGTCTGGTTTTCTACAAATCCGGGAGAAGCTTTGGAAGCAAACTATGCTGATAAATTCGCAAAAGTGTCCAACTCTTTAGGTTGTTGGGAATTACGAAGATTGTCTTTGCTTGGAAAAATAACAGTACTTAAGAGCCTGATAGTTTCTCAATTAGTTTACATTTTGTCGCCCCTCACAACAAATCAACGTGTGCTTGAAGAGATAAATACTCTCCTTTTCAACTTTTTATGGAACGGCAAGGGAGATAAAATTAAACGAAACGCAATGATTAGTGACTACTCAGAAGGTGGCCTGCGAATGATAGATTTAATATCCTTTAACAAAGCTCTCAAATCCACGTGGGTTAAGAAGTATCTAGATCCAGAAAATCATGGCAAATGGAAGCTTTTTTTTGACTGGCAATTACAACACTATGGCGGCCCAGTCGTTTTCAGAGGTAACCTTAATAGACATGACTTGTCTAAACTTATCAACACAACAGATGCCTTTACTACGGAAATCTTACAACTTTGGTCAGAGATAAGCTACGAGGCGAACGTGAACTCTACTGACCATTTTCTTTCATTGCCTCTATGGCACAACTCTTTGATACGAATCGACAACAGACCCGTATATTATAAATCGTGGAGCTGTAAAGGTATCCAGAATGTTACAGACCTGCTTAAAGACCAGAATACCTTTTTATCTTCTCAAGAACTTCAGGAACGATATAATGTTAAAACAAACTTTTTAACTCTTCATGGCCTAAAATCTTCTTTACTATCTTTGAGAGAAAGACTGTTACTTAGTACTACACCCTCTCAAAGCTTTCTGCAACGCTTCTTAAAAGCCAAAAAGCCTACCAAGGCTATTTATGAAAGGCTGGTTACTATAAAGCAAAAAACTCCTTTTCGAAGCCAGGAAAAATGGTTGGCTGACTGTGAACTTGAAAGCCATGAAACGATTGACTGGAAGTCGGTTTACCTACTCTCGTTTAAATGTACGAAAATTACTAAACTAATCATCTTCCAATTTAAACTTTTACATAGAAGACTTGCTACGAATTCCTTTCTCAAGAAAATAGGAATCAAACAAAGTGACTTGTGTACCTTCTGTAAGACTGAGGAGGAAAGTCTGATTCATTTATTTTGGTCTTGTGGTATCACCTCTATCTTTTGGCAAGAATTTAAACAGTGGATAACAACAAATTATGAAAATGTAACCAGCAATTTTAGTCCAGCAACAGTATTAGGCTTTAAGCCTTTTTTCATCAGCAAGAAAACTCGTCTTTTATGCTTAATTGCTAGATATTACATTTGGGTCTGCAGAACTCAAGAAAAGGCTTTAAGACTAGAAAACTTCGTAACTTTCCAAAACTCGCTCGATGTCTGTTAATTTGTCTCCTGTGCCTCCCAACTTAGTAACACCGATACGCCATTCACAAGGTCGTGTGGCTGTTGATACAAGTAATTATTTTACAGCAAAATAGTAGCGGACTGTAATATGTCATGTTACTAATGTATTGTATTGTACCGTAATGTATTTTCAGGTTATGTAATACATTGTAGTATATAGTATATTGTTATTGTAATTTTTAATTATATCAATCTGTAAGTAATTGTATGGTAGCTCTAGTATCTTTCTTAGTAACATTAGTATTGTAATGTCGGTAGCTTCGTGCATTTCTTTAAGCTTTTCTTGTATTGTATTGTTAGTAGTGCATGTATAAGTAGTGTAATTAGTCAGTATATTGTAATTGTAATGTTAGTATTGTAAGCAGTGTAAGTGTTTTGGAATTGTAAATAAAATTGCATGGGAAAAAAAAAAAAAAAAAAGGTTATTTGAAGATAAAAAAGTATATATTAGCGCCCTCAGTGCTCCTTTCAAATTTGCAATTGCCCGCTCACGAATTAATTTCACGGAGCTCCTTTTATGAAACGTTGAACAAAGGAAAAGTGTATCCCATTAACTATAAACATGGTCTGGCAAACAATTTCCGTAAACTTTAACGAAAGTGTTCAAAATGTTTAGCATTGGTGTGAGCGTTTGCCGAGAATGAATGCATTAATTAAAACAGAAAACTGTGCTGCACTCGTTTGTTTGTTCCGGAACTCACGCTAAACGGAAAAACGGAACTCACGTCACCCAACAACTTTGATATAACGATCTACGGCTTTTTGTCGGCATTTCAAGTAAAAGAAAAGAACAACTGATCAACTTTTGAGAAACACGAAAAAGCTGTGTCCGAACTTTTGAGTCATTTTTGGCAAACATCTCATGGAACTTTTGTCTTTATGTTTGGTCATGATTAATTGATTTCATGAAAGCTAAGGATCAGCCGCCATGCATCCGTCTTGTAGACCGTGCGGAAGACCGTAAGTAAGTGCGGTTGTTCGTTTGGTAGCGTGGGAATGCTCAAGTATGATTGGTTAAAAAGAAATGCATGTGTTTGCCAAAAGCCTTGCAGTAACAGCCTTCGTCATAGCGGATACGCCCGTGAGACTAGTGGCTAAATACAGGAATCGCACCGGAGATTTTTTCGTTAAACTTTGAAATTTTTTTTGTAATAAAGAGAAAAAGACCAAATTAATTTTAAAAACACCGGGGTACGGGTTCGAACCCGGGTCGTTCATATTACGAGCGCTTTGCAGTATCACTACACCACCGAGGCCCAGCGACTCAAACCCTAAAATTTTAAAAATTTATAGTACTATAGTAGGCTAACTGGAGGGGGTGTACAGTATTGGCTGAAAATATGATATAACAACAGCAACAATGGACCCTAGCCCTAGCAAGCCCTAGCAAGCCCTATCCCTAAAACAATAGAGCTGGGAAAGAGCTAGGAACTAACCATACTCGTTGCCAGTGCATTTGGAAGTCGGTGCAATTCCTGTGTTCAGTCGCTTGTCCGGTGAGTTGGACATTCTTAAATCAGAATCGTTGTTGAAAGTTAATTTTCAGTTGTTGATAAAAAAAAAGTAAAATAAATAATAAAATGTTAACCGCTGACAGAAAGTTAACGTAACATCTTTGGCACAATCCCTTAAGAGTCACTCAGTGCACACGCTAGAAAGAGATCGCGGACAAAACCGCTTTTGCGCGAGGGAATAAAAGTAGGTATTCATGATATGTAAACATGAGAATGTCGGACCCACGACCCACCCACCCACCCAGGCCGATTAGACAATCTAGGTAAAAGACTTAAAAACTATGAATCTTAACGTTTTCGATCTGTTTGATCATCATCAGAGTGAATAATCTACCTACGCTCAGTGTTCTTAAAGCTAAGGTATTACCAGTTATGTAATACGTGTTACCATGGGGAACAAGGTGAGGTCCAGTGATTGTACTTGTTTGTTTAGTTCAGGACGGATGCGTGCGATGTAGAACGCCTCTTTTATCCTCCTTTTTAACCATGAACTTGTGGTTGGGGTGCTTCCTGATGTGCTTGGCTGGCTCCAACTGCTTATTAACATCTAAATGTTCATTAACCTGAACCTGGTGCTGTTTCGCCAATGTCTGTTTGAAAAATACACTCGCCTTTTTAAATGACGTGTGACGGATGTGTGTTTTTGTCTTTTAAATAAATTCCATCTTGCGTGTCAGTTTGCCACATGATGAAGAAGTTGAATTTCCATTTGGTGTCGGTGTTAAGTTTCTTTAAGAATTTTCTTCTTTCTACGTCATGATTTGTTCTGCAGAAAGGGAGACAGATTCCGAGTTTAGGTCGAACCAGTGGACAGGAATTATTGTTTTTTCGTTTTTTGGGTTTTCAAAATCATGGATGACTTCATTTACCGATTTCGCGGGGTATCCTGCTTTGATGAATGATTGTTTGATGACTTCGACTTTTGCTTTCCAACTGATGGCTATTCGTTTTGCTCGATGTAAGGCACTTAGAATAGTGTTGCGCTTCCACCTTTCTGGGATAGCCGGTTTCCATTGCACTTGTAATTTACCTGGTTTTTGGTCTCGGTGGTTAAAAGAGGTGGCCAGGAAGTGGTCTGGGTTTCCTTCCACGGTGGACTTTATGTTCGGATGATAGCTGTTTAAGTTCTCAAGTAGATTGTCGAGAACATTTGTCTTCTTTTTGGTAAAACAATCATCCACATACCTTTCATAGAATGGCAAGTTGTGAGGTGTTACGACGTCGTCTTCTAGATTACAGATAAAGATGTTGGATAGGGTGGGAGACAATGGATTCCCCATACTGCATCTATCTACTTGTTTACACAGGATGCGCTTAAAGATTGCTCCGGAGGAAATCTGGGGCAGTTTGTGTTGTTCGTATATTTGGTCTAAGATGTGGTTTATGGTTTCGTATAAAGGCATTTCGGTGAACAGAGAGGTATCATCATATCAGACGACAATATCATTCTCATCGATCGTTCGGTCTTTCAATGTTTCGGCGAAGTCCAGTGAGTTCTTGATAGTATGTTGGTTTTCAGGCAATGATGCCAAGTATTGAGTTAAAAGAGCTTTGGCTGTCTCATAGAAGTATGTGCCACAGGTGCTGATGATAGGTCGCAGCTTGAGGCTGCCAGTTGTAATCTGGTTATGGTCCCCAATCTTGTGAGTTTTTGCTGCAGCGTAGAGTCGGGCTGGTTGATTGGAGACGGGGCGGATGTGGGAGTAGTCGAAGTTTGGAGAAAGAGCACGAAACCTCGAGGTTCGGGTTAATGAGCATTTAGATGCTAATAAGCAGTCCGAGCCAACCAGGCACATCAGGAAACACCCTAGCCACAAGTTCACGTGGGAAGTTTTAACCACCGTCCCTTCATGGTTAACTGGAAAAGGAGAATAAAAGAAGCGTTCTGCATCGCACGCTTCCGTCCTAACAAACAAGTGCAACCACTGGACTTCACCTTGCTCCCCGTGGGAACGATATAATTAGCATTACCTGAGCTATAAGAACACTTGGCGTATGTAGATTATTCACTCCGATGATGATCAAACAAAGTTTTATTTTTACTTTTTATCGGCAAAATGTATATATTTCATTTTAGTTTACTATTAAATGTTTTGGAGGTGTTTTAAGAGAACGATTGATCCACTCACGCGTGTTGGATATGAGATCATCATAGCCAACTCGGAATTAGCCTCGTTGGCTATCTACCATCACATATCCAACGTGCGCGACTGGAATAATTTATTATACAACTTAATTACCAATTCAAACAGGTGCAGTTCTAAGGTTCTGGCACTGATTAGTTTCATTGATGTACAAGCGACTAAGGAAATGTTACATTTGCTGAAAGAGGGTTTCTGTGGGGGCTTAGGTGAGCATAGACTTGCCACAAGTCGACCTTATTTCTCGAGCAACCAAGTCGCGAGGGCACACTGCAAAGTTACGAGGGCGTGCGCGAACAACGTAAGTCGCGAAAGGTCAACCTTTCCAACGGCGAAACCAAGAATTATTGGAAAGAACTTTTAGAAAGTCTAAGGTGAACATAACAGTCTTCGCTGTCACATCAACAACGATCCCGACCACTTATTATACATTGTACTCACTATCAGCATTCTGATTGGCCAAGAGCCCCCTGCTTATTTTGAGAATTCATGTAATTTTGTGGGCAAGCATGGTTATAGTATAATCTGCTATCCAATTTTATTAAAAACTGGATAATTGGATAATGCAATTCGAGAGTTTGTGTTTCATTGGCTTAGTCTAAGGTGAACATAACAGTCTTCGCTGTCACATCAACAACGATCCCGACCACTTATTATACATTGTACTCACTATCAGCATTCTGATTGGCCAAGAGCCCCCTGCTTATTTTGCGAATTCACGTAATTTTGTGGACAAGCATGGTTATAGTATAATCTGCTATCCAATTTTATTAAAAACTGGATAATTGGATAATGCAATTCGAGAGTTTGTGTTTCATTGGCTTAGCCATCATAGTATATGAGTCATTATACCATGATATACAAAAATGGCGAGCCTATGCGTAATATTTGGGCCTTATTCCATTATATTAGCGCGCGTTGGATATGAGATGATTATAGCCAACTCGGCGCTACGCACATCCTTGGCTTTCTATCATCTCATATCCAACGCGCGCTGATTGGTTAATAATCGTTGTCCGGGCCGGACATATAAAGCGGCGAAAAGCGTCGATGTAACATAAAACAGCTTTCCAAACACAACGAGTTTAATGACAATGTACAGCAGGGTCGTAACGAGGTATATGGGATCAGGGATCAAAGGCCTAAAAAGGGCCGGGATCAGGGATCATAGCCCCGGGATCTGGAATCACGACGCGTGGGATCGGGATCAACAGTGTTTTTCATGGAATCAGGGATCAGGCTGTCCTAGATAACCATTAAAATATCACAATGCGCTTTTATTGTGATTTAACAGCTTGATTGATGTTTTGAGATTGCACAATTTATTTCAAACTGCATTTCATGGCATTTGATTCATTGATTGATCTGTTGATCGACGAACACAGTACTGTTGTGGCTAGTCACGCAATCGTTAATAACTTTTTGAAATATTTCGTCTCACTCACTCTGTTATGTCATATAATATGTCATATGACATGATTTGATCACGTTGGCCCTTTGTTGGATGTTGTTGACCTTTCGACTTCGCGGCTTAGCGCTATTATAGCCGGGTTGTACTCGAGAGATTCACCCGGGGAGATTCATTACATCTTTTCAGTTACATTCAATATATCAATTCTCCATGGGAAAAAGGAAGAAGAAGGACACTGAGAAGGACGATCGCTCATTAAGACGGTAAATTTTGATTTAAAGCCTTTTTCAGCTGTTTGCTTGTTAAATTCTGCAATATTTTTGGCCAAATGTAATTTCATTCATTCCAGATCACGTTCTTGGTCACCCAAACGATACGACCGAAGCTCAAGGCGCTCATCGAGCAGGTATTAAAGTGTAATTTTTCTTGGTGTGGTCTGACTGAACGTTGGGATAATAATTGGCATAACTACATGCGAAATTGTTTTTAAAAAGCGAAAGAACCAGCCCTAAAACTGATACTGAACACGTTCTGCTGACATTACATGACATTAGCTCCAGGAGGGAATCAGGAGTCATGCGGAAATTGTTCAAACCCCTCTTCAAAGTCTTCAAACCATTCCATGTATTTCATAGTGATAAAATGGTGCCCTTTTTAGCCGTTTTACATCCTTTTAAATTATAGAATTGCTACTCAAATCAGCATCAAATCCATGGTTTCCATTTGGCACGCTTCTAAACTTAATTAACACACTCCCCCGCAATTTTTTAGGTTTCCTCAACAATTCACCGGTACCCATTTATGCTCCTGCGTGGAGAGAGGCACTGTGAGAACCAAGAACAAGAACACAGCATCACAGTGTCCCCGGCAAAGCCTCTCGATCTGCGGACGAGCGCACTAACCATGAGGCCACCGCGCGTTGTT
>CM042754.1:25180041-25195041 GCA_022496165.2 Catalaphyllia jardinei | reverse complement strand
GGCTGCAAAGTTTAACACTATATGGGATCGAAAAAGTCTCTAATAATTCCAAGCATAAATGAATTTAAGATAAAAATTTAATTGCAAACAGAAAGATATATTAGCATTTGAACAAAAAAAAAACGTAAATCATTTAATAAAAATTTAGGCGACAATTTGCCCTGTGGAATTTTCATGCATATTCGTCTGAATTTACCCTTTAGACACTCCTATTGTTCCATGCATACTTGACTATAAACACTAAAATTAAAGAAACAGGGAAGAAAGAGTGAGAGTGAATCAGTTATAAATCAAATTAACTTTTGTGCTTTTTTGTAACTTTCTATCGTCTCTCAGATTTTTTTTTTTGAAACATCAGTATATAATGTTAAGTTTGTATAGTAAGTTTTATACATATACGGTATAAAATGGCTTCCATTCGGCGCAAAGATAGATTCTCGAATATTTATGCGCTGATATTATCTGTTTCAATTAAGAAGAGAAGGGCTTTCTGAGAGCAGAAAACTATGAATTTGGAAGTTTTGGGAACGGGGAATATTCATCCCTTGTAAAATTCATACGAAACTAAATCCGGGATCCGAGTAGCGTATTTCGAAATCTTTACTAATGAGTTGAGGATATTTACTACTCGAAAACAAAACTGACATTTTCGTGTTGTCTAGATCGTGTATATTCGAAATACAGGCGCGGTTGTTTTTCTTGTTTTTTTTAATCCCTGACATGTCTGCACATCTTACTAATTTTTGTTGGAAGAATTCGGCTCACATTCCCTAACAGATGGAGACCCTCAGACATTAATTTCATTCAGAAATGACGAATGGAGAAACTGTGAGAAAATCCGAGCTGTCATGCAAAACAACCCGTGCAGACCGACCGATCGGCATACACTTCTTAACTGGAGTCTAAGCGTGGCCTAAACGTTGGATTCGTCTCTTTGTTCCACGCCTTTATTGTCAACATTTCTGATCTCAGCGGCAGGATCCACTTCAGGAGCAAGCTGTCTTACCTTCCACCAACACAGCAGTTTGTAAAATTCATCTCGGAACCTTCGATTCGTGGCTGCGTAGATAAAAGGGTTTATTGTGCTGCTAAGAAACAACAGAAAAATCGCTAATAACTGTATTTCTCGGGGAGCTGAGTCCGGAGAAAAACGCTTCCAAAAGACGCACACCCACATTGGAACCCAACAGAACAGAAGTCCAGCCACAACGTACGATAACACTCGACAGAGTTTTATGTCTTGAACGGACAATCCTCTTCCCGCTCGGTTATTCGCGTTGAGTTCTAAAGATGGAGCTACATCGACCTTATGTTGATTGACTTTTTTGGTAATTTTGTAATAGCTGAAAAAAGCGATGAAAATCGGCAACACTAAAAACAACGTCCAAACCACGCAGTAATGAGCGATTCGTTTTTCCATTGTCTTAAAAACTACACTACACACCGCGTAACCAGGAACGAATTCAAACTTGTTCCAATTTGTAACTCGAGCTACAATCACGTACAACGCTAGAGAAATCCACACGACACTCAACCAGATCTTCGATTTACGAGGTGAAAAAATCTTGTTGTAGTGGTGTGTCTTGACAATTCTCATGTATCTGTTGAACGCCGTCAAACCCATTATTGCTGGAGTGACATTTGTGACAAACACATCAACAAAAGCTTGAATCTCGCATAAGGCGTCGCTGAAATCCCATTTTCCAGTGATTAACACGGCTGAAGTTAAGGGCATTTCGACTGTTGCACACAACAGATCACTGGCAGCCAAAGCAAAGATATATAAATTTGTGGTAGATCGTAGTTTCGAGTTTTTGTAGACCGCTAAACAGACTAGAGTGTTCCCCATCATGCTTATGATGTTCATTGCAAGACAGACAGCTGTTTCAATGATAACAACTACCAAGCTTCGGTCTGGCAATTGCAGCGAAGACTGCGAAGACGACATCTTACCAGCGCCCTGTATTTAAGTCCTGACAATGCCAAGTCTTTGTTGTGTATTTAAAACTGAGTTCGTACCTAAGTCTTCTCCGATAAAGCACTCGTTAATTATTGATCATGAAGAGCCCGATATTATATTGCTTCGTCAAGTTAAATTTAGAGTGACTCTTAAGATAAAAGATTATTCAAATATTCTCGGTTTTCTTATGGCTTAACTCCATTCAAGGGATATCCGCATCAACAAACAGGACGCTGTAATGACTTCAGACTGAGCATGAGAGGCACAAAAAACCCAGAGGCCTATTTTAACGTTTAACTTATGCGTACGACAAAGAAATTTGCTGTTCCTCTTTAGACACCTGACAAAACAAATAGCAAAGGTGATTCAACAGAGAACATCATACTGTCTGACACCATGTAGGGTTTCCTTTCATCCTGTTACATCGCCAACCAAAATACATTCTCAGCGTTGGCTTTACTTCACAAAATTCGAAACGTGGTGGGTGGAAATGGCATTTTGTCACGGAAAAGTGACAGTTATTTGCCAATGGTTTCTGATGAGGTTGGATTTTAATGCATTTTTTAAACAATTGACTTATTTTGTCATTCACTTTATCGCCAAACCGGATCTCCTCCCTAAAAGTAAGCTTCTAAAACTAAACTGAAAACCCTTCGCAAATATCATATGTCTTTTGCACGCTCACGAGCTTGAAATTTGTTATTATACAATCCAGGCGCAAGAATCATGTAAAGAAGTAACCCAAACTAGTTAAAACTCTTGAATTTTGGGAGAAGCTGATTACAGCTGAAATTTTAATGTAGCACAAAATATAATTACCACCTGATCGACTAATTGTTTTTACTTATGAGCTTGTTTTGACATGCACAATATTTTAAATGTCATCTTGTTTGAAGAGAATACCAGTGTATCATTTTTCAAAATGACGCTGCTCGGGGAAACCTTTCAAATGAACATGTGTGGCGTTTAAGGCAGATTTCCATATGATAACTACCGGATCCGGCGTTTCGACAGAAATTACTTTGGCAGACCTCCGATCGTTTCGGAAATGCACTATTTTTTTTCTATAAGTATTTTTATGAGAATAACGAGGCTAAATAATGTAAAATTTTGAAATTATCGTTAAGGATAAACCTGGGCCTGAGATACTGAAAAGAATATAATTCAGTTGTGTGTTGACAATATGCAAAAATAATACAATCGCATGTTTTCAACTAAGCCGTATAAAAATCTACTTTTCTCTGTACGGCGAAAGTAGAAAAAAATAAAAGCAGCCCTGGTCGCGTGTTCGATGCTAATAACATTTCAGGAAGCCTTGGCCGGAAATGCAATAAGAGTGGAGTAGCGATCGTAACGACAAAAGGAGACTAAATTACGTAGATCAAAATGAAAAATATACAGCTGCAAGAGAGATGATTGATCATCTCTTGACCAGTGGGAACGTAAAGCGATCTTTTTGTTAGATGCAGCCCCTGCCAGGCAATCATTTTTTATTACTATTTTGTAGCCAATAGTGGAGATCATATGGAAGCAATTGTGCAGATAATAACAATAGAAAGGTTCTTTGGCGGATTTAAAATTTATCACGCCACGCGCTTACCATAACCAAGATTAATTAAAAACATAAAAATAATGGTAACATAGTTCTCTATGTAGCAACTGAAATATAAAAGCACGGATGAGCATAATTACAAAAAAGAAATGTAATTCTAGTCGAAAAGATTGCTCAACTTTGTTAGTACAATTATTCCAACGAGTTTGCTGTAATTATGTCATATCCAACGAGCACGAGTGGAGTAATTGTTTTTATTAATAACTCCCCAAAAATAAAGAAAACTAAACTAAAATAGAAATAAAAACGTCCCTAAAACTCAGAGTACGCTTGCTATATTTAAAGAGCATTGTCCCATTATGGCTAAGCGAACTGGTGAATTGCATTATACAAACGAAACTTCGAGAAGGCAAATGTATATTGTTTTCTATGCATACATCTTTCTGTCATACATAAACAAAACAGATGGTCGTCTTTAAACGTTCCTCAAAATTAACGAGTTCCCGTGTAGCACGAATGAGTGCATACGGTAGCCCCTGCCCATGAAAAATGATTTGTTATGAGTTTGACTAGTCACTTGTACATATTAATGTATTATTGTTTGTCTCTTCCACTCCTTGCTACTACTCTACACCAGGCGACTGTGCGTTATAACGCTTCAGCTTATGCCAACTCCATGAAGCACAATGGTAGGTGGCCATTCCATATTCACTTCATGGAATTAATCATCCTGCAATTCAAACTCATAGTTTTCATCACGAGTGTTAAGACGCTTTGCATCAATTAGCATCAGTTGAAATGCCAAAAAGAAAATTACGGTAACCTCCTCCAGGCGTTCAGTCGCGTGAGGAATTTGAAAACTGGTTATTTTTGTGTTTGCAATAGGATCAGTCAAAGAAATCACATGGTTGTTGTAAGTTCATTGTCTTCTTCATAATGTGTCTTGTTTATTCGAAAACGCAAAGGCGACGTTTTCAAATTTTTCCGGTTTGACAAGCGTTTATCGGAAGGTCTAAACGTGAAAACAAAGCTGCGTTTTCAAATTACTCCAGCTTGTACCGTGAAGGCCCGGGGGGGGGGGGTACTGCCATATATGGGCTATATGGGTATGTGCCGCTGTGAAGGGTATGGTTTTCAAGCAGTTTACTCTAGCATAGGGTATATAAATCAGAGCGTTTGGGTCTAGAATAGGGTATCATTTTGCACGAAACTGACCAGTTGGTTGACGATTTTATCTAGGCTAAGGAAACCAGGAATTGCTACTAAAAGTATAAAAAAATAAAACCGGCAAGTTTAAATTTTCACGACTCAGCCTCAGCAGCGTTGAAAGATGACTATCAAAACGCTACTGGATATTATAACTGTCAAAAATCGAGATTCAGACGGAAATCGGTGGTCTTAATACTAGTTAAAATTAAACTGACAATATTGTCGTGATAATGCGTACGTACGTGCTTGGCGTTACTCAGCATTAATAAATCCTTTTTTTAAGAGAGAAGCGATGGGGTATAAGGTTTTGTTTTGGCTTTGCTTTAGACTGTGCTAGTGAACTCCGTTTCTGGAAAACAGCTACTCTAGGATAGGAGTGATTTGGGGCGTCTACTCTAGTATAGGGTAGCAAAATTCAGCTGAATTAGCTCTGGTATAGGCCAAGGGTTCCAGGGTCCCACCGGCACATCCCCACCCAGAAATTCCTTAAGTACCCCCCTCCCCCCCCCGGGCGTGTAGAGGCCTTATCAGTTGGCGCAACATGAAAATATAGTGGACCGAGTCGATTAAACGTAACGCTTTGGAGAGCAGTGTGTGCTTATAATTAAATCTGTCAGCCGTTAGTTCTTGTGAGGCCACCATTAAATAGTGAAAATGGGCTTCACTTCTGGCCTTAACATACAAAAATTATTAAGAAACATCTTCCATAAACGATGCATTAATATTTTAACATTTTATTTGTCTGGACACCTGCAAGTTTGAAAATGTGTAAGTCGTCATATTGTTTCAGTATTTTTAACCATTTATCTGTTATATGTGAATATTGAAATTACAGAGACCACGGACATGCTTTTTTAACTTAAAAGCATTTGGTTTATTAAAAAATTGCCTCATTACCTATCGGTCAGACCAGAGGAATGGCATGAACCCTTTCTCCATGGAAAGCTGATAGGAAATATTTGCCATTCTATGCCTCAAGCAAGGTATTAATAATTTAAAAATTATTAGAGGATATATATCATTATCTTCCACTTCTACTAACAGTCATGTTAAAGGGAGTCCTTAATTGAAGCCAGCCTAATGTCTTCACTGAAATTACCAGATCGACTCTTAGCAGTTGTTGTCGTTGAGACAAGCGTGTGCATTGCCCTGAGTATCATAAGCATTCTGGGAAATACCCTGGTTTGTTTAGCAATTTACAAAAATGGTAAGCTACGATCAAATACCAGTCTGTTTATCGTCGCTTTAGCAGCCAGCGATCTGTTGTGTGCAACAGTGGAAATGCCCTTAGCTTCAGCCGTGTTAGTCACTGGAAAATGGGATTTCAGCGACGCCTTATGCGAGATTCAAGGTTTTGTTGACGTGTTCGCTACGTATGCTACTCCAGCCACAATGGGGCTGATTGCGTTTAACAGATACATGAGAATTGTCAAGACATACAACTACAAACAGCTTTTTTCACCTCGCAGATCCAAGATCTGGTTGAGTGGTGTATGGCTTTCTCTTGCTCTGTATTTGCTGATAGGTCGAGTAACAAACTGGAATAGCTTTGAATTCATTCCCGGTTACGCGGTTTGCAGCGTAGTTTTTTCCACAACAGAAAGAAAAGGCGCGCATTACTTAGTCGTGTTTGGTTTGTTTTCTCTCTTTCCATTTTTCATCGCTTGCTTTAGTTACTACAAAGTTTTTAGAACTCTCCGTCAGCATAAGCTTCAAGTAGTTCCATCGTTGAACACCGTTAGCCGTACGGGTAGAACGATTTCTGTGAGGGAGATCAACATCAGTCGAACTCTTTTCTATGTGGCGGCAGGCTTTCTGTTTTGCTGGATTCCACTATGGGCGTTTGCGTTTTGGAAGCGTTCGTATCCGGAGACAGTTCCCAGAGTCGTGGAGTTGTTAGTTACCCTTATGCTGTTTTTGAGCGCTTCAATCAATCCGTTTATTTATATTAGCACAAGTCATGCCTTCCGAGGGGAATTTAACAAATTGTTGTGTCGGCGGAAAGTGACAAGAATTGTACCCAAAGTCACTGAATCTGAGGCTAGAAAAAAACAAGTTGGCAATGGAGAAGAAAAACTAGAAGGCGAAAGGAATGCTTAGTCCTGAGACAGCTGAATTAGACATCGGCTTTTTCGATCAGTTTATTCAAATACTTAACGGCCTCAAGTTGTCTATAAGTTTATCAAACTAGTAGTAATCAAAGATTATGAGAGTGCGTTCGACGCCGCAACTTTTATACAGATACCTTAATTAAATGATTTCCCCAGCGGACGTTCAACCTTTGTTGTCTCTTGTTAAAACCAACACTTTTTCATCAACAACCGGGGTTTTACAGAAAGATATTTCAGTGACAAAGTCAATGCCATTCTAATTGAAGAGATCCCGGTACAAACTACGTTGCGTGAGGACGCCAGGTTCCGTAGACTCTGGCAAATTTAATAGGACTAAAATATTCATGTCAGCCTTCAAATTTCGTGCTAAATATCGTCACATTAACTTGTAATGTTTAAGCGTAAAAGCGAAATTGTAATAGTATATTTTTTACGAACATTATGCTAAGCAGGAAGCTCAAATATAAGTAAGCATTTGCAATCGTGTGCTCGTTCATCGTAAACAAACTCCGTGCGATTGATCCGAGTATTTCCCGTGGCCTGGTTAACAAAGTACACAGTATTTACATCTCGTTCCCTGGCTCGGGTTCACTCTTATGGATCTTTCCCTTAGAGTACTCTTCCACCGATTCCAAATAACATTCGACCGGTACTGATTCTGCTATTCACGCATCAAACCTGAGAGTGACTCGCTAAATAAAACCCCTTACTTCCCTAGCCAGTTCTTTTTTTTCATTGTTCATTCACCTAAGTCGTCACACAGTTCTTCAAAATCCGTCGTTCTCCATTCCAAACACTCGCCTATTACTGGAAAGTGCATCAGTGAAGTGCTCTCGATCGAATTGACTGCTACTGAGTTCGAAGCGTCCAAAAATCCTACCATTTCGTCTCATCAAAAAACTTCCTAACGCGCCAGAATATCCCTTATTTTCCATGTCGAGTAAGTGACGAGACGCCATTTAGAAAACTGTGACTGAAATGGTCAGCTGAATGGTTACAAACGAGCAACGCTAATCTTCGAATCGTCAGCCATATTTGTTTATGATCGCAGAATGTGACGTAGTTCGGTTCGGAGATGTAGTGGCCAGCTACTCTTTCCCGAGCAAAATAACTCATATTCATCCAGACAAACATTTACTTCGTAAAAACATCTTACAAACATCGAATCTCTGCGTATCTGAACGATTCGAAGTTATTATGCTGTACTCCACGATGGCGGGAACAAAAAAATGGCGGAAAACTGTACGCATACAAGCACATGGCGAAAACTGCACCCGCACAATCTCTAGTCTGCGGCAACAACTAAAGCTTCATGCATTGATCACGAAATAAAACCTACAGGATATGACGTCCGCCCGCCTGCCTGTCCACCTGTCCAAAAAAAGCTTGATCAACTCTCGCTTGTGAGATTAGAATGCGTTCTCCACTTCGTCGAACGCAATAAACAGGTGGAGACGGAAACTTGGACTAAAATGAACTGTGAATGAGGAAAATGAAAACGTTCTCTTTGCGCGCGCCCTTGGACACACGGGTTAATCTGTTTTAAGACTGCATGTGCTAGATCTAATCACGAGCTTTAAGCCAATATAATCACTATAAATGATTGTATGAAAGATCATATATTGAACTGCGAAGGAACGAAAGGCACCGGTAACACAGAGGCTAATTTTCGTTTCGTAAACGGTCGATGCCATAATTAGCAACCAAGCCTTTCAGAATAGACGATGCCATATCTTCTCTAGTTTGTTGATGTAGTAAAACGCACTTACCAAATACTTAACTGTTCATATTCACATTGGTTTGCTTGCGGTTAGCTTTTATTTATTGGTTGGGGCAGCTCTATCATTAATGTCAAGAGAGTCGCGTTCTAAAATTAAATTTTGCGTACGGTAGTGGTATAAGAGGGAAACAGAGGTTCCAGATTCGATACTGGGTGGTTAGTTACATATCTTCCTTTTTCTTTAATTCAGTAGAGAAAAATTTGTTGTGTCGCGAAAATGGCATCGACCGTTTACGAAGCGGGCAACTGCATCGCAGAGGTCATGAGTTCGAATCCAACAACAACAGCAACAACAACAACAATTTATTTACCCCCGTTCAAGCCTGAAATTTTTTTAATCGCTCAACTTCACAACTACTTGTTAAGTTGTGCATGTATAAAAATGCCATGATCAATGTCTTGATATATCAGTTTCAACGGACCAGACCCACAAATCATCGACTGACAAACACTTTTATGAGTCTGCATGATGATTTACTTACAACAGTTCTTATCAGAACTACCCAACGCTCAGATACTCCTGACTCTAAAGCAAAGGGGGTTGCTGTCATAATTTTTGGGAGATTTGGAGGGGGGTCAAAGCTAATTTGCCTTTGTTGAGAGGGGGGATTGCGTAATATTTCTCCTTGCGAAGCTCATTTTTCGCCCCCTTCTGATCATGAATTATTGCACAGTCCCTTACTTTGCCGGTGATACTGGTTTCTACAGATAGTATTTCCGTACACCCCTATTGCCTCTATGTTTCAAAAAAATTTAAAATGAGCCTGCAACTACCCTATATTCTTGCCACGGCGTTTTCACGGGCCGATCTATTTTTAGTTTGAATTTATCTTGAATTCAGATCCCCACGGAAACCTCAGCAACCAATTGCAATCACAAGCATGGACTAATGTCGACATGTCGAAATGATTTCGACATGTTCTCGCGTGAGTCCGCATTGTTTCATCCTCACCGAAGCGTGCTCATGTAGACTGGAACTGGCCTATTTCGCGGGAAAAACATCTAAAAATAGACTGGTCTGTAAAAATGCCGTTGCATTGGCTTATTATGGGAGTTGCAGGCTCCTAGTAATGGGCTCCTGGCAAAACTGTTTAACTTTATGTAGCGTAACAACATAGTGACTACCCTGCATGGGCCCATTGAAACCCCAGAACTGCCTCTGTTGCCCACTACATAAAGTTGTCTTTCCTCGACGCTGTGATTTTCCCACTCAGTTGGTTTAGTACTTTCATCTCGCCTCCCCCAATGCATCCCAGAGTTCTTTAATTGTCTAAGTTAATGCGCAAAGAGCTACTAAACAAGACAGGATTCTGGGTAATGACAGGTGTCGCCTAGCGACAGCTTTGAGTAGCTTCCTTGCAGCAAAACAGCATATTTGGTGTAAATTCCGCTAGTACTTGTAGATGGCCCTTGTCCGATGAGTTTTAAAGGAGCTCAATCAAGGGATTTCAGCTATTTAGCCGGGCCTGGAACAAAATTACCTTTAAATCAAAGGAAACCTGAAAATAAAGTTTACTAAGATAGAAAACATTTAAATCCCCAGCTAAACGATCGCAACATTTCAACGCAACATGTCGCAACATTGCAAGTGAAGAATGATCATTGCAGTAAATTTTCCAGTTTAAGCACAGCCCCCCCCCCCCCCCCCGAACTAGAAAGAAGAAGCCTGAAAAAAAATCAGGGCTTCAACGGGATTAAAACCCATGACCTCCGCGATACCGGTACGGTGCTCTACCTACTCAGCTATGAAGCCACACTTTGGGAGCAAGGTCAATTTATTGAGTTTCAGATATCTCCCGTGAGTGAAATGATGTGAAGCATATATGAAATATTTCATATTTGAACTGCGGTTATAGATGCAAGTGAATAATGATCATCGCAATAAATTTTCCAATTTAAGCAACTGGAAAGAAGAAGCCTGAAAAAAAAAATCAGGGCTTCAACGGGACTCGAGCCTATGACCTCCGCGATACCGGTGCGATGCTCTACTAACTGAGCTATGACGGCACACAATCAGGGCTTCAACGGGATTAAAACCCATGACCTCCGCGATACCGGTACGATGCTCTACCTACTCAGCTATGAAGCCACACTTTGGGAGCAAGGTCAATTTATTGAGTTCATATCTCTCGTGAGTGAAATGATGTGAAGCATATATGAAATATTTCATATTTGAACTGCAGTTATAGATGCAAGTGAAGAATGATCATCGCAGTAAATTTTCCAATTTAAGCAACATTGTTGGGCGCAACATGTTGCGCGCGTTTGGCCACCCTGTTGAGAGGTGTTCCGAGGTGTTGCGACATGTTGGGTGTTGTTGGCTCAAATTTGAAAATGGTCAAATTTGTGGCGGTTGCGTGATGCTGTAGTCGTTTGGCCAGGTTTCCGCAACAATGTTGCACCCGGGCATACGCAACATGACGCAACACGTTGCAACAGAGTGGCCAAACGCACGCAACTTGTCGCGCCCAACAGTGTTGCGATATGTTGTGCTGAAATGTTGCGATCGTTTAGCCGGAACAGCAAATGCTGGGTCAACGACGTTGGGATATATTGTGTTGATATATTGCGACTGTTTGGCCGGGGCTTAAGAGTTATATGCGAATAAACTTAACGGAGCAAGACCGGATAAGGATGGAGAAGATTGACATGGATTAAATTCGCCGAACTTAAAATTATGAATCGCGACGTAACTTCTTTAACCATCATTTAAAGGAGAATTAATTTTATTCTCAATAGCCCTAATATGTGTGATGACATCAGCTTAGCAAAAATCACCACCAAGCCTCGCTTAGAAAATGCGAAATATAAATTTTATCATGAGCCAATTCCCAAAGCAGTCAAGATGTAAAAGAATACCCACGTGAAAACAACCCGAGGACAACGTAATGTTTTAGCAAATGTCGCACAAACGAGGCTTGGTGGTGAATTTTGAGCATGTGACGTAATTGCGCAAAATACCTATTGTGGAGATCCTCAAGGCAGCTGCTTGGGGCACTGTTCCTTTTACTCTCTGTTTCCCACCTTTTTTATATCCCTCAGCACCTTAACTCCGACCATGGCACTCAGCTCTATTTCTCCTTTGCACCTACGTACCTGGAACCTCAAGTTGCAGCTATTAAAGTGCTGGAGTGCGCTATTACATGTATCGCTGAACTGCACTATTACATAAAAACAGAATTTCTTATTATCGGCTCTTGTCATCAGCTGGCAAAGACGACAATCGATTCAGTCGTTGTTGGTGGATCTAGCCTTAAACCCTCGGAAAGCGTTCGAAATCTTGGATCGTGGTTTGATGCTCAAATGCGTATGAGTGTACATATAAGTAAGACCTGTAGCAAAGCTTTTATGGTATGCACAAAACAAGACAGATTAGGATTCCTCCATCCATCTTAACACGACAAAGACATTGGTCCACGCATTTGTATCCTCTCACCTTGACTACTGCGACGCACTTCTCTTTGCCTTACCTAAATATCAACTTGATCGCCTTCAGAAAGTTCAGAACGCGGCAGCTAGAGTTATTCATCAATTGTCAAAGTTTGACCACATCAAGCCTGCTTTAGCAGTGATTTACACTGGTTCCCTATAAAGTTCAGAGTCTAGTTCAAACTGCTTCTAAATGTCTACAAGTCTTTACAAAACCAAGCTCCAGATTATATAAAGATCTTCTGTCTCTAGAAACCGAATCTAACTATTCTCTTAGCTCGTCCTCGCAGTTTCTTTTGCCAGTTCCCAGAGTCAACTGTTCTACATTAGGGGGTCGGGCCTTCACACGCGCTGCACCGGTTTTATGGAACTCATTGCCGCTGACTATAAGATCTAGTAGCAGTAATTCCATTTACAAAAATGAAGACTTTTGTTTTTAAAAAGACTTTTAATTTGTGAACTCTTACTTAATATTCGATGTAAATTTCATTGTAAAGCGCTTTTGAATATTGAATTTAAACGCTCTATAAAATTATTATTATTATCTTTATCAATATTATTATTCAAATATTATTATTATTATTTATATTATTATTGTTGTTATTGACACCGAGCCTTATCATATTGTAATCACTTGGCTCAGGACACAGATTTCGTTTGAACTCTTAAGATCGGTACACGCATGCGTTAGAGGTTCGCGAACGCCGTTTCGTAGCAAGATAGAGCAATCTTTAGACTGTAAAATAAATGTAGCTAGTGCTTTTTGAAATAATAGGAATCCCACAAAAAATTACCAAGTCTGTTGTTAACGTCCAGTTCAAATCATTTTTACTTTATAACTTTCTAGATTTTTAAATTTTAATATTCTTTTTATACTGTGTTATCATCTTGTTTGCAGCTGTTTTGACTTCTTGTAAAGACACATAGGTACAAAATTATTTCAAGTCAGAAGAGTTTAAATTCGTAATTGTATGATTTTTATTATTATTGTAAATTTAAGATTCTTTGAATTTATTAATAAAGTTTTGTTTATTCTCTTGTTGTTATTGTTATCATTATTATTATTATTATTATTATCATTATATTATGAAGACTTTTGTCAAATAAATAAAGTTCTTGTTTTAATTTTTTTACAAAAATAGATTATTATTATTATGGAATAATATTAATAATAATAATAATGATAATATTAATAACAATAAATTATTATTATTATTATTATTGTTATTATTTAATTCCCTCGAACTCGAACGTAAACTGAAAGAAAGGTTTGGACGAGAAGGTTGAACTGGGTTGAGTTCTCTGTAAGTGCAGCACCATTGTTTCCCTGTCTCAATCCCTCTTGCCTAAAGCGTTTCGCCTCATAGCCCCACCTGATTTCAAGAGAAAAAAAACTGCCAGCGGTTTAACCTGAACGGTCAAGCTTCGCACGTCTTCAGGTTTCTGGCGAAATAGTCCCTGTTCCTCTACAGCAGAGTAAGCGACGGAGTTCTTTTCGAAAGAGTCGGTTCGTTCCGGAATATATGAAAGGGTTGATGGCACAGCTGACGAAGATGAAGCAAGTGTCAATTAAAGGAATAATCCTTGGAACTGCGTTCGGCAAAAATCGATTCGTTAGACCTGTAGCCCATCTCGGAATCCAACAGAATACAAAACCTGCCATTACAAAAGCGAGAGATTTGCTTAGTTTGATTTCCTGAACTGATACTGTATCTTGATTGATAGTGGTAGTGTGTTGAAACGAATGAGCCATAGCTAAATTATGTGATCGAGTGCTTTTAAAAATTTTATAATAACTGAAACCAGCCACGGAAATCGGGAAAATAAAGTACACGGATACGACCAAGCCGTAATGAATCACTTTTCTTTGCTCAGTATAGTGTTCAACACTGCATGCGGCAAAACCAGAGACAAATTCGTATTTTTGCCAGTTTGTTGCACGCGCGATAATGAGATAAAGAGCGAGGAACAAACACACGCTAACCAACCATAACTTGGATAGGCGGGCTGAAAAGATATTCTTGTAATAGCCTGTCTTGTTTATTCGAATGTATCTGTTGAAAGCTGTGAGTCCCATGATTGCTGGAGGACAAGAAGCGGCGAAGACATCGACAAAGCCTTGGATCTGACAAACGGCGTTCCAGAAAACCCACTTTCCCGTTATAAAGCGCAGAGTGTTAGAGGCATTTCCACTGTGGCGCAGAGAAGATCGCAGACAGCCAGAGCAATTATGTATATGCTTGTTGTGGATCGAAGTCTAGCATTTTTATAAACTGCTGCGCAAACGAGTAAATTTCCTACAAGGCTGAAAGCGAAGATGACTGCGCAAATCGTCGATTCCAAAACAACGATTGCGAGGTTTCTCTCTGGAAGAGAATAGTTTGCCATGTTGAAGACAAATCATGAGTCCAGGTGCTCAGTACGTTAGCGTGAGAGCCTCAGCACAATTCCAAATATGTGTTACAATTAATCCACTCTTGTGCATGGTTGTGTTTCCGCCCGTGGCTTTTCAACAAATTGACGACTACTGTGAAGACTTTTTGTTTCTGATTATCTTACTTTAAGATGCCATTAGCATTAGGTCCCCCACTTGAAGAATTTTTTGTTTGCTATTGTTTGTTCGCGAAAAGAAAAGCGAAAAAGGATACCTTTTAGGGTGAAATGCTTTATTTGAAAACACTTTTCCTTTGCTTATGAACCTTAATTTAAGGTAGAATGTATCCTCCCAGGATGTTTCTATGTGGCATGCACAATTTTTTATGAGAAAATTAGAAAATTGATTTGGGCATCAGACGAGGAATAAATGTTAAACAGTGAAATTTTAAAGCTAAGGAAAAAGATGATATTCGGCTAAGAATTCAGAAGAAAAGATTCATGAATATCAAATAAGACAGTGCCTAAATTGTTCTGTATGTAAACAGACAAGTAGCAGAGTGAATGGATATTATTGCTCAGTGGA
>CM042754.1:25137541-25175041 GCA_022496165.2 Catalaphyllia jardinei | reverse complement strand
CGGCTGCGGAATTCCTTTGTCAACGAAAGTCCTCTATGTTTTGAAGACGGAAGAAATCGCGTAGCATTCTTCATCGGCAAATTCGACTTCGAACCCTGATAGAACGAGTAGTTTTTAGCGGCTGCTAGAGGATTTGAAACCCACAAAGTTTGTCACATCTACCAAAACAAAATACTCTGCCACCCCTCCCACCCAACAGATTTTTTTGCCACCCAGATTCTGGTTGGTAACGTGACCAGCCGCAACCAGAGTCTTTCTTCCAACGACCAAGGGAGGCAGAGAAGAGAGACCCTGGGAACGAGGTTGTGTTTGCAGTACGTTTGTCTGAACGATGATCAGCTGGTATAACGAGGTGAAACTCAAGGGCAAGAACAAAAGCTGCAATAATTGAATACGATTATGGCTTTAGCAGGTTTATTCTACTTTGTGTAAAAGACTAAAAGCTACAACTAACATAACATGAATTTAGTACACATTTAAAAATATGATCCTTATAGCTCGATTCTAGCCCCGATCACTTTCAATTAAAAGTGAGACAAATTAAAGTGTAAAGACCTTGTACTGTTAAATCGTTCCAGTCTCGGATTCCTTTATAAGGCGATTGTTGTGAAGTCATTGCTTACATTTTGCCTCAGTCAGCGTACAACTATGCGTCATGTAACTATCAACCGCAAGCAAAAAGGGAAGTTGGACGGCCAAGGAACGACTGGAAGCTGTATTGGAAACAGTGGTCTACTCCTGTGGAGAGCCAAAGCATTGTGGGGTCAGAGGGTACTAAAGGAGGCCCCGGATAATGATGATGATGACGATGAAGGCATCATGATAGATATGAATTTCAACTGTTCTTTGAATCTATTGGAGGGAATGTTGACTTTCAGAAACTGCAAAATTGTGGGTTACATGCAATGGTAACGAATCCACACATTTTTTTTTGTAAAAACCCAACGACAAACAGAACGCATTCAACGTACATCGGACTCAAAATGTCTTGGGACAGTTAAGCGTGTCATGACCTCTTAGTATCCAGAGCTGATATATTTGAAGCCTCATCAGGAACTCAATCGCTTATTCGAATGAAGCAGTTATTTTAATGACAAAAATTCCCCTATTGAAACTTTATAAAGGGATCGCCCAACAACAACATAGAGAGTCGTACAGGGGGTCTCTCGCACGGTTCATGGACAGGAAAAAAAAAGAATAGAGTGTCACGGATCAAGGTTACAAAAAGTTCGTTTTCTCGAATCACGAAAATAGGCAAGTAAGATAGTTTTTTTAATATCCTCTTCTTACACTAGAAAGAGTGTTTGAGAAAGAAAAATCGTGAAAGGTTAAGTCGGGGCTCCATATTGCACTCTCCATATAGACGACTCAAACCATTTGGAGGACTCGCGTGTCAAAATTACGCAGAGCAGAGTAGAAAAGTCACGAACATCGGTTAATAATTCAAGTTCTTCACAGGTCTCCCAAAACCTTCAGGTCACGGATCTTGAAGGGTAATTTCCTAACTTCACGTTTCGCGGAAAATAAGGTCAGCTAATCACGCATCACGAGAATACCCCTGTACGACCCCCAGCATAATACTACGAAGATGTAATAATTAACAATTAGACTACCAGCCCGAGTTTTCTACGAGCAGATGCGCCTCGTTGACTATCTCTAGTAGAAAACGAAGGCGAGTAGTCTAATTGTTTTAGAGCAAATTTTCCGTAGTCTCATTGCCTAAAAAAATGTCAAGTAACGCGTAGAAAAGAACTGTTTTGTCATGTTACATCAGGTTCAAGCGTGACGCGCGATGTGCACTGATGCGCAACTGTTTTCTATCAGCAGATAGAAAACGGTAATATAGCCGATCAAATTCACGGATTCACAATAGACTACGGTAAATTTATAATAATTAAAATTATTTCCTCGTGGGGTCTTTTGCTATAATCCTTTTCGAGATTAACTTCCTCGTTTGCATTATAATGTAATTCAGCATGTATGTGAGGCAATTTCGGGCAATTTTGTTTTTCCTACCCTAAATTGTCTGGCATTCACGTTGTATCACATTGCAATGCAATGAAAAAAAGTTAATTGTCTCAGGAGCAATTCAATGCACGAACAAAAAGTCGAATCAGATACCAGTATCTTGGAATAACTAGTCCGACTAACGTGTCGTAAAAACAAAAGCAAACCAATTACCCACCTTACCAATCAGACTACTCCGCTAATTTCAAACCGTGGAAAAACCAACACCAAAGAAACGGCCTAATTACTTCCGACACTCAATTGACATTGAAATATAAATATCTGGCCGTACAAGTTATTAATCGGTTAATTTCCTACATCATTTACTAGCTAGGTCATTGCTCTATGATCATTTTGTTTACATGTGAATATAGGATTACTGTATGGATTAGATTAGAGCAGTTTTTAATTGTGTCTAATCCAGACAATCCAGGGAACCAATCAAAGCCCTCAAACAAATTAATTAATACCGGCATCGATTGCTCAGCCAATCAGATTGCAGTATCGGCATCTGTATACTACGTATAGTAGGATTATACTGCTCAGCAAATCAGTGCAGAATGTAAGTTAATACAATGCTAGAATTCTATTACTAATCTATGATAAACCACTGATATAACTGGCAAAATCGAAAAATCAAAAATTAAAATCATGCACCTTATAACAGAAGTTATTGGAAATTGGCTACCTCTTCAAGTTGCACTAGCCAAAAGAGTTTCAATGCATTTGTATTGAAATCACCTTGGTGGGCTCTGTTCTCGTCTTTGTATTTTATTTTTGCTTTTTTGCATTCTTTGTTGATCCGCTTTGGGAAGGACCAGTTTTCGTGGCCCCGCTCTGGGGAGCTCTTGTTTTAGGTATTTCTTTATCTTGGGCTTTTTTCTTTTGCGTTTTCGCTTCAGGTTTCGTTTCTTTCCCTGGTTTTGGCAGCGGTATCGGTTTACTCTCTTTCTCCGCCTTTCCTTGCTCAGCTTGAGGAGAACCAGCCTTCCCCTTGATATTTTCTGCTTTTCTTCCAAACTGTGATTTTCCTTCCTCGCCGTCATATTGCTCGTCAGGGCTCAATTCTTCTTGGTTCTTCTTCTCTTGCAGTTCCTTCTCGTCTTGCTCTTCGATGGCTTCTTGAGATCCTTCTTCTTCTTTCTTTTTTCTTTTGTTCGATCCTTGTGATGGATCATCTTTAGAATCAAGTGTTTCCTCAGTTGTGGCCCCGCTCTGGGCAGCCCTCCTGTTAGCTGCTTGTTCCTCGTCCTCTTTTTGCTTTTGTGTTTTCGCCTCAGGCGTAGGTTCTGTTCCCAGTTTTGGCAGCGGTCTCTGCTTACCCTCTTTCTCTGTATTTCCCTGCTCAGCTTGAGGAGGACTAGCTTCGTTGTTTTTATCGATTTTTCCTGCTTTTTCTCCTTGCGATTTTCCACTTTCGCCGTCATGTTGCTCTTCATGTTTGATTTCTTCTTGGCTGTTCTTCACTGGCTGTTCATTCACCTGTTCCTGTTCCATGGCTTCTTCGGATTGTTCCTCTGGTTGTTCGTTATTAATTGTTAAGTTCTCTAGGTCTTCACTTGGCGGTGATCCCTCTCCTGACTTTTTCCCATTTCCAGGAGTTTTGTGGGGAGATTTTTCTCCCGTGTTCATTTTCCGTTTCTTGCTATCTGTACTGCTTTCTTCACGGTTTGGCTTATTTTGATTTTCAAGTTGCGAATGTTTGCCGCGGTTCGAATTCCCTCGCTTTCTCTCGCTAGGAGCGGGGATGGGCTTCAAATACGTTACTGATGGCCTTTTCCCTTCTTCATTCATTTCTATCTTCAGCTCCTTGTTCGAGATCTCATTCTCGTCATCCTTTTCAGCGCCCTTCTTTCTTTCCTCCGTCACTTCCCTCTTCCCAGACAACGGACTATTCTTTTGAAGTATTGTAAACTTTCCTGGCAGTACATCCATGTGCTTCCCTTGATCATCGATCTCAAACAGGAAGCAGCCAACATTCACGTTGTAATTGTGCTTGGAAGATTGGATGTTAGCAATGAAGATCACGAATCTTTTCAAGTTGTAGGTTGGCATGTTGTTCCACACGGTGTTCTGGTCTCCTCCGCTTGGACTCGCCAAACCGAGCTGATGGTGGGAATGCCACTCGCCAATGTGACACACTCCTTCATTTTGCGTCAAGTGCGAACCAACACGTCGCAAGTAATCGATGTCTTGGTAAAAAGAAGCTGTAGTTCTTGTGCATTGTTTGCCTGGACCGAGTACCAGCTGAATAACAGCAGTGTGCTTGTCAGCCCACAAACCAAACAGATCTCCTCCAGTTTCGATGTTCGGTTTCTTGAGCACCCAGGCGCAGAGCTCTTTGTAATCTTCTTCATAAATCAAAACGTTGAAATTCCTTTTTTCGGCACTGTTCCACAGCCAAGACATGGTTTCTGAAATGCTCAACGCAGAAGGAAATTCTTAAGCTCAATACTCGTGTGTATTGTGGAGCACTAGTCGATAAAGTGATAACTTGTATTTTGCGGAAGCTGGGTTTTCTCGGAAAACCGTGTTGTGACCGCACACAATCAGTGGACAATGACCTTTTTCGTTGCGCTCTCAAAGGTCTGGCGAGGATAACAACATGTACTACAGAACGTTGTTAGCTGAAATTACAAATTCACGATCGATATTTTCAGTTTCCTTATTGAGAAGGACGGCAGACTTTGAGGCTTTCGTGATTCCACGAACCTTACTTCCAGTTTCGAGTTGCCCTGACAGCTGTCAGTTATGCTGATCAATCAGTTTCGCTTTTCTCTTTTCCGAGAATAAACGGATACTTTTTAAATAAAGCTGAATAAATTTAGCGTGACTCGCGGAAACGTGACATAAATGTCAATATCGTTCTATTCACTAAATCTGATTGAATTGAAGGCGTTTTATCAAGTTTTTGTAAGTTCCTCGCCTAACATGTTCCTATTTCGTTAGGCACCAATTCTCAGACTCCGCGAACTAGCAGAATTATTTAAAATTGATGACAATATCGAAACTGACGGGTTGGATATTAGAGTTTCGGTTGAAGAAGTTTTAAACATCGTCGTCCAAACTGCAACTTCTTCACCCAGTTCTGACAAACGGTCTAAGAAAATACCTTGTAGTACGTAGTTATTCAGAGGGCAGAGCACTGCATATTAGGTTTGTAACAAATCCTCACCTTGTCCCGGGGTGGGGGAGGGGCCTGAGGGTTTACATTGTCCCCTACATAATGTTTACAGTCTTCAAAAGCTGAGACACCAACTGAACAAAGATGGAGGACATGCCTAACAGAGAGATAGAAAGTGAGTGTGGTCTTAAATCCTGAATCTGGAAAGATCCCCAAAATCGCTACTATGCTGACAAGACAATAGCATTAACCTTTGAGGGAGTTGCAGCTGTTTGCGTACGTTATAACTATTCAGTGGAGCACAAAAACCACCTAACAACGCTCTAAGAAAGCCAGATTGTTCTGGTTTGAAAGGGGGGAGGGGATTACTCTCCTTATTACTATGATATTCTACACTTCACCACCAGAATGTGAACATTTGGACCAAACTTAATCGTAGTTCCAAGACATCAGAAGCAGTAACAGTATTTTATTAATTTATAATAGGTTTACATCCTCAGTAGCTCGCAGTTAGCTGAGCTACTATTACCTTAAGTGTTTTAACCGGTTTAATTAAAAGAGAGAATGAGAGACAAAAATTAACGAAATTTGAGTGAGTAAACTTGAAAAATAAACCAAAATATTATACCTACACATGATTTAGACATTTTAAATTAGCGGAACATGGTGGACAGTATACAACAATAATTATCGAGAACGAGATGGGAAAAGAAAACCTTTGGTAATATTTAATCAGTGACAATCTTTGAACTTTTGAAAATCGCTACAATAGTTCAGAAATACGCGGGAAGTTTAAAAAAAAGCTTAAAATTGCACGGGGAGGATCTCTTATAAAATTTCAATTTTGTGAATGAACTGGAGTTCTTTGACACTATCTTGGTTGTTGCTATTATTGTTATTTTTGTTGTTACTGTTTTTTCGAGGGCAGTTAGCAGTTCCGAGGATTGGTCTACTTTGCATCTAAGGCCCCTATTAACCAAGAATTCCTAATGATTTATTCGAGAAGGGTCATAGCAAGTAGCTTTCACCGGCCAGGTTTCAAAATAGCATGCACAAATCAGTTTCACGTTTGCCCTGTTTATCACATTGAAATATGTAACAAATTCGATGCCTTTTTTATAAGTAAATTTCCTGAACTCACAGGTTATTCAGTTATGAAATACGATTTATTATCGCACTGACAGCATTTTCCACGGTGTCACCGCCAACTCTTGCATAAAATGTTCCGTTATAAGATAAGCGTGCACTAGATCTTGGAAAATTGAAAGGGAACTTTACATGCCAGTCTTGCCCATGACGCTGAAAGCTCATGGTAAGATCTTGAGTGTCTGTTTTGCGACTCATGTTCACGGTGTTGCCCTCAGCGAAATTTCTCAATTCGTCGAAAATGTACCTCAGAGCCATTTCTCCTTCCTTACTAGCGTACCACTGAGTGACAGCCATAGGTGTAGGTCTGCTGTCCCGGATGCGAGCTATTATAGCACTGACTGCAGTTTTCACCGTGTTCCCGCTAACTATCAAGCGCTCTTCTTCATTAGTTGACAAGGTCACATGGGATCTCGGAAAGTCGGAGGGAAATTCTACTTGCCAGTCTTGTCCTTCGTGTTGGAAGTTCAACGCTAGGTCTTGGGTGTCTAATTTCCGAGTCATTCTCACCTCACTCTCAGCAATGCTCCTCAACTCGTCAAAAATGTATTTTAGTGCCGCTTCGCCTTCCTCGCCAAAGTACCACTGATCATGAGCCGCCACTTGAGGAGCACCATTCCCGCGTGGGGATGGCTGATCGAGAGATGAAATGCAACTTATCATCGAGCTAACGGCAATTGCTATGGTATCTCCTCCAATCCTTCTGTTCAGTTGTCCAAAACAGGTCAGGCTTGCTCTGGATCTTGGAAAATTGTTGGGAAAGGCAACTTGCCACTCTTGCCCGTGGCGCTCAAAGGTCAACGTGACATCTTGTGTGTCTGTTGCCCGGGTGATCTGCACGTCTGCACTGTCAGCAATGTTTGTAAACTTGTCTAAAACGAATTTCAGAGCCGCCTCCCCTTGTTCACCAGCATACCACTGGTCTGCAGCTACATGTGCAGGATTATCGCTCATCTGACCTCGTGGCTGAGCTGATGATATGCGGTTTAGTATTGCATCAATTGCGGCTTCTACAGTGTCACCTCCAATTATTGTGCAGTTTTCTCCACTTGTGGTCAGGCTTGCATTGGATCCTGGAAAGTTGTTGGGAAACGTGACATGCCAGAGTTGCCCGTGAGCCTCGAAGCTCAGTGTGACGTCTTGAATGTCTGTTCTGCGACTCATTTCTACCTCAGTATCAGCGATGCTTGTGAACTTGGCGAAAATGTATTTCAGAGCTCGTTCACCTTGCGCACCAGTGTACCACTGATTTGCTGCCACGCGTGCAGGATTCCCAGGCCGTATCGGTTGCAAAGGCTGAACGTTTGACCCTGCCTGACGTTTGGCCGCCAATCGATGTCTAAGAGGCATTTCATCTAAAAAATAGAAAAGGTAATTTGAATTTGACGGGTAAACGTTTAGGTAACATGCAAAAGCATAAAATGATAGGAAAGATAGTTTGGGGGATTTTCCACGTGGAAGGCGGGAGAATGTTCGTCATCGCTCTTAAGGGGACAAAATGGAGGCTTTGGTATCACTTGGGCTGCCAAAGCACAGCCGATGTTTTACCCATCAAGGTATCTTGTAGGAAATCATCTGTCAGTCGTACATGGAGCCGGTATAACTGCTCCACTCACAGTAGCAAACAGGATGAATGTGCCATCATACTTTATGCCATGCGACAAAAATACAGCCAATCAGAATACATGAAAGTCGTTGTAAACTCGATGAAATTACACCCGAAGTTCCCATTCCCTACGTTAATTTCTATGGCATGGTATAAAAACATACATGGTATATTAACACTTTCCAGTTGTATCCTATGGAACATCCCAATTGTCATTTGTTTTTTCTTGTTATACACATTTAACGTGACTCGTGGGATATTCCTTGTCCATGGTGAACCACTCGAAAGAGCTGCATAGCAAGTATTCATTATATGGCTGAACTGGTCCGCCATGAATTGGTTCCCTTAGCAGTTTAAATTTTGCAATACGGACCGCTAAGATGGACCGCTGACGAAGAACTAACATACTTTAATTGCTCTTTTAGTTAATTGCACAATATTTATGTAAAGTAGAGAAAAACTAACATACTTGTCATGTACAGCACTATTTGTAGTGCTGTAGTGCGTCTCAGAAGGAGAATAACAATAGAATTCCATTCACTCTCACATTTCACCCTCACAACCACGCAGTTAAATCCATCATTCTAAAAAACTTTAAGTTACTTCAAAATGATCCCGATACTGGCAGAATCTTTTCGCAACCGCCATTAATTTCATTCAAACGCGACAAAAACATAGGTAACTTTTTAGTCAGAAGTGCTTTTCAAACGAGTGAACCACCCGGTACTTTTAAATGTGCACGCGCACGATGCAAAACATGTCCTTTCATTTGCAACGTTGAAAAATTGTTGGGACTTAAGCGATCCATTAAGATCACTGATCATTTTTCCTGTACCTCAGCCAATGTCATCTACTGTATAACTTGCACCCTTTGCAAAAAGTTATATGTCGGCGAAACAGGTAGACGACTAGGCGACCTATTTCGAGAACATCTTCGCGACGTAGAGAAAGACGACAAAAACGCATCAAAACCGGTCGCTAGACACTTTAATCTGCCGAATCATTCTACGCAACATATGACAGTCTGCGGCCTCTCCCTACACCAAGGAAGTACAGAAAGCCGCAAAACTCTAGAACAAAAATTTATTTTTCAAATCGGCACTCTTAATCCTCACGGTATCAACGAACGTTTTTCATTTAACTAATTTATTCTGTTTGTCACGTTGCCAGGCACCAACCAATAGCGTAGCTCCATACTTCTGTATATAAACCACACACAACCCACAATTCCTCGATTCGCTCCGACGAAGGGCTAGCGCTCGAAACGTCAGCTTCTGAATCTCTTTACGGTGGCTAATTCACATTATCAACTCAGTTGATAAAACCAAATTACCTTGTAATACTCCCACCAACGCAGCACCACAGTTTCTTTATAAACTTACCCCCTATACTTGTCGTGTAGGCGACGTTTCGTCCTGGCACACGACTAGGATTTAAAACAGCTAAAACGTCAGACGCCTTGGGCCGTTTACTGGAATCGTGGCTGGTACAGGATTCAAAAGCTTCTTTAACACGCGACCAAACTGTTTCTTGCTTGATTAGGTATCCTGGGTTAGAGGTTGGCCGCTTTCTTTGTCGTAGCATCATAATTATGTCTGTGAGATCAGTAGCCTCTAGTTGGTATGGGTAAGAGACACCAGGATTTATTAGGCAGTAAAATACAAGTCCAAGTGCCCAGATGTCCACTTTCTTTAAATCTTCCAGAGACAGTTTTCTTCCCTGCATCATTCCTTCTGGTAGTAAGATTTCCGGTGCCATGAAAGGAATTGTACCTCTGAATACGTGCTTCGTGTTGGGATCATTCAATCCGTTGGTCTGTAGCAATTGTGAACGGCTTTCACCAAAGTCCGCGAGCTTACATACCACTGGTCGCACTGCCTTGATCCTTTCGATCTGCTGCTTGTCTAGAAGAGCGCAATAGTGCTGATTGGAGATCAGAATGTTCGCAGGTTTAAGATCACGGTGAGCAACTTCAAGATAGTGAAGGTGTGACAGTCCTTTCGTGACGTCATTTGCAATCGCAGGAATCAAGTGATCAAATACACAGCCCCCGGATTTGGTCAATGGTGCGATCTCTGACAAACCTTTATCCAAGGTATTAACTTTAACGTTTATGTTAAAAGGCGCGAAATCAAAAACCATGTGTTCCAATACAATAGCAAGTGGATTCATGCAAATACCGTGCATTCGGACGATATTTTCGTGATGAAGCTCAGCCAATAACCTGGCTTCCTTCATGAACAGCTTCCTCGCAGCATCTCCAGTGGATACTGATTCGTTCATCACTTTCATCACAACTGGGTTGGTCACCTCAACCTCATCACAATTTGCTAAATAAACTGTTCCAAACGTACCACGTCCAAGTTGTTTCTGGACATTCAGTTTCTTGTAGTCTAATATCTTAATTTCACCATCCATCATGGGTAAGCCAGCTTGGTTCGGTGGGCACCTAATCGCCCCAACCGACAAATATTGATTTCCCTACAAAAAAAATGATGGAACGTAGATAGTTTGTTACATGGCAGACATGAGGCAGTCTCGATGGAATTTGTCTCATCATTTGCCAGACACAGGGAAGACACAACTTATCCAACTGACAAATTCAATAATGTGCTATTCGATAGAGTGTATTTTTAATTTTTTTGTTCAGGCGTACAGAGATAAATTTCTAAATCATGGTGCGCGCTCGGTCCCACCACAGAGCAATTTACATTGCGTTAAACGATTGATCAACTGTTGCCAAGTCATCCTGTGCACAGAAACTAAAAAAACACATTCTTTTAAACCAGATTTGAACGAGCGACTCAAGGATATATAACATGAATCGGCGCAATTTTCCTACAGCTCACCTCAAAATGAAATTACCCTAGTCCAGTTTATTAAGATAATAGTACGAGCTCTTGAGTTGACAAGTACAACTGGCTTTAGCTTTGGACCTTTAATTTCTATTCGGTTATTGCAGCTTGAGTTATTTCTCAGGCCGGTATTTCACAAGGAAATTACGCAGCGTCCGATATTCACCAGAAATATAATTTTCTCTAGCTCTTAATTTATCGCTTCTGTACCGAGGATGACCACAGTAAGTACTCTGCGCTTCGTAATAACGGGTAGGAATTCCTGGAAACTTAAGAGCTTAGTAGAATAAACATGTGTATGTCAATAAAGATTAGACTGACTACCTGAGAAAATGCCTCGTAAGAAAATCGAAAGCCCTTCGACTGCGAAAGATCTTCATTAATTAGCAAGCCTAAACGGCACGATATATCCGGCGGAGAGCGATCGATATACTAGAGACACTAGCTAGCTCCGATAGTGGAATATTAAGATTTCAGTAGTAAAAGACCGACACTTATTTCAAAGCGAGCTTACCCACGAGCGGTTAGTATTCTTTGCGTGTATTGGTTCTCGGGTTTCTATTTCAGTGATTGGGTCGCTTCTTGTTGCAGTAAGCTATAGAACGAGCGTCATTTAAATTATAGCTAATTATGCAAGACCATGGAAGCGTTCAGTTGTAAACTACCACTAACCTAACCTTGGAAGTTCTCAGAACTCGTCACAAAAATACCTTGTATTTCCTCCCAGTTGTAGAACATCTACGGGGTTTCACCGATTTCAACAGTCAACAGAATGAACTCTTATTAACAAGGTATAAAAGCAGCTGCAGAATTCTTGCATTTCTAGGAATAAGGATATCTCAGGCTTATCAATAACTTTACAATAAAGTAACGCAATTTTCTAGGAATATTTAATTCCATTGTTATTTGTTATCGCGCTGATTCCAGAAGGAGGAGCGATTGATCAAGTTACATGACAGTCTGTTCCTACTTTTCTTGGAACTGTAAATCAATTAAAGAAAGAAAAGAAGTCAAAACATTTCCTTGAACTAGTCAACGTTGACAGGTTCACTTGCATTCAAGGACATTGCCGTTTCAAAGTCCAGTTCTCCGGCAACTGATTTGCATTTTGTAACCCAGCAACTGGAACCCTCCTTGATCAGTATAAACAATCGAACCAAAATCAACCTCCCTCGGATTTCGGTTATGCAATTGCTGTAATTTGGTGGTTTTGGTTTTTCAAAACGCTTAATTAGGTACACACCCCCTTTCTTGCATGGTTTGCTTCTGTTATCGGCTAGTTCAGAGTCAGTTCAGGTTTCTTCTCAATAGTGGTCTCTTGCGCGTCGGCTCAAAGGTCAGTCCGCTTCTATCTGTTGCAGTTACCTTCCCTTCCTCCCAGGAGAGAGGGGCATTTTTTTGTCTATTTCTGTATCATATCAATAAATTTTTTTGTTAGTCACAACCCATGTGTCGTTTGTGTGGTATCATAATTTTTTCCCCTTGCTAACTCCACTGAGCACTCGAGTTCCCGCTAACTCGAAGCAATTTTCGTTTCCCTTCAGGACATTGTCCGGCTACATGTATATAGTTTACCTTCAATAACTTCAATCATTTTTGTCAATAAGTAAATCACAGGAGCTCTGTAGAAGAACTCCGACGTCGTGTTATCTTTGAAACCTGCAAAGTTTGCAGTACCCCAACTTCTTTTAGTGCTAGCTTTTGTTTAATTTCGTTTATACGTTCTGATTTATACAATAATTTAGAATTGTATAGTTCCATTTTTACTCGACTTCTCTAAAATCATATTTCCGATAACTCGAACCCTCTTCAATGATCGGGAGTTGGCTGTATATCTTTCCGGTTTGCTGCTCGATTTGGTTTTTAACGAGGCAATACCAGTTGTGTATATATAGAGTGCCCATCCCAACCGGGAAATAACCGGCATTTGCGCACGTCTAATTAATCCTGGGTGTGAAGTTTTTGCAATTTTATTATTTCTCGGACTCCGGACATAAGCCACGGCCCCAGAGATAACCCCATAATATTGGGCACCATTATTGATCCTTTTGGTTTTCGCCCCGTACGCGACTAAAATCACAGTTATGATATTCTTTTCTTATTTATTTCATCTCCTGTTGATCTGATATCATCACATGAAATTAACTTCATGTAATATACGGATTCAGTAAAATGCATGTTTACACAATTTTGTAACCAATGTATAGATAAATTCTCAAGTAGACAAAACGACGTAGGGAATAATGTTAGTGAACAATATATACCTACATGAATTTGTTCGTCTGACAAATATTCTAACAAAGACTTCCCTCCAGACAAATTCCCTCGTGCGAACCGATTATTGCTATTCCGTTGGAGTAATAAAATAGACAGGTGTATGCTCGTGCACAGTGATTGGTCATACACTGATAAAAACACGCACTTCGTTATTGACCATAAACCATATATTAACTAAAACGATTGCCCGCCATGACAAGTTTAAATCAGTCACATATATAGCTTGACTTTCAAGTCACCCATATTTAGAAAGCAGAAGACTGCATAAAATGGGTGTAAACGAGTGTCCTTCATGTTAAGTTATGCTGCATCCTGGCTGCATCTGGCGCATAAAAAGTAGTCTTGGGGTCTGATCCAGCGATGTTATGTAATTTATTATCGCGCAGACAGCATGTTCAACATTGTCACCTCCAATCGTTGTACGGACTTGCTTATTTAGGGACAGACTTGCTTGAGAACTTGGAAAATTAGAAGGAAATATAACTTGCCACTCTTGCCCTTGACGGCAAAAGCACATCGTAATATCTTGAGTGTCTGTTCTGCGACTCATTTGCACATCACCATGGGCGATTTTCGACAATTCGTTGAAAACATATTTGAGAGTGGTTTCCCCTTTGTCTCCTGAATACCACTGAACAGCTGGTTGCTGGCTTGTACGATTGCCGCGATTTCCATCCAGAGATGAAATACGATGTATTATCGCTCTGACTGCGGTTTCCACAGTGTCACCGCCAACCATTGCACTGATTTCTCGGTTAATAAACAAACATGCATCAGACCTTGGAAAATTTGAAGGAAATGTCACTTGCCAATGTTGCCCAAGACGCTCGAAACTCAGCGTGAGATCTTGGGTCTCCGTTTTTCGGCTCATTTTCACCTCACTGCCAGCGATGCTTGCCAACTCGTTGTAGACATATTTGAGGATCGCTTCCCCCTGTTCACCACCGTACCACTGATCTGCAGGGTTGCCATGAATTCCTACAGCCGGAATATGCTTTATTTTCGATATTATCGCACGGACAGCACTTCTCACAGTGTCACCACCAGCCACTGCACAGACCTCACCGTTGGTAAGCACGCTTGCATTGGATCTTGGAAAATCTGGAGGAAAACTGACTTGCCATTGTTGTCCATCACGCTGGAAGCTCACGGAGAGATTTTGAGATTCTTTTTTTCGACTCATGTGTACTTCACTGTCAGCGACTGCTGTCAACTTGTTGAATACGTATCTAAGATCCGCTTCTCCTTGGTCACTAGCGTACCACTGCCGAGCTGTGTGGTTGTCACAAGGAGGACCCGCCCTAAGGGGTGTCACGTCTGTAAAACACAAAAGGCGATGTTATCTCTCTCCTGCTCATTATAAAAGGCTAGTTCTTAAAGGTGAAAACCCAAAACTTGGAATTTTGTCACCTGCAAGAGAACTGGTATGCCATTTTAAAATAATCAGTTTTTTAACTACCTCAGTTTTATTCTTTCATATGCAATTTATGCTATTTAGGACCTCGAAATTTGCCTTAATTTTAGTTGAGCAAATAGGAAACTGGGACTAAACTTACTTGTAATCGAGATGCGCCGACTACCAGGGTAGCAACGAGAACATAGCATGTTGACAACTTCAGAGGCTCTTGGTCTTTCACTTGGATCATGGCTTGTACATGCGTGGTAAACATCTTTTACACTTACCCAGACTGTCGATTGCTTAGACTGGTATTCTGGGTCGGATGAGGGACGTTTTCGTTGCCGTTGCAAGTTTATGATGTCTATAGGGAGTTGATAACCATCTCGCTCGTAAGGGCATAAATTGGCAGGATTTATGAGGCAGTAAAATACAAGTCCAAGTGCCCAGATATCAACTTTCTTTAGGTCATCGAGTGACAGCTTTCTACCTAACACCATTGCTTCTGGTAACAAGATCTCTGGTGCCATGAAAGCAATTGTTCCTCTTAATACCTGGTTAGTTCCGGGATCATTTAGTCCGTTGGTCTGTAGCAATTGTGAACGGCTTTCACCGAAATCGGCCAGCTTGCACACTACTGGTCTAGCTGCCTTGATCCTTTGTATCTGCTGTCTGTCTTGAAGGGCGGAATAATGCTGATTGGAAATCAGAATGTTCATAGGCTTTAAGTCACGGTGCGCAATTTCATGTTCATGCAGGTGTAAAAGTCCTTTAGCAACGTCAACTGCAATCGTTGGAATCAGATGGTCAAATCCATTGTCCTCAGTTTTGGACATTTGAGCAATCTCCGACAAAAACATATCTAGTGTGTTTACCTTGATGTCTCTTCTGAAATGCCTGAAAGGATTGAAATCGAAAACCACGTATTCCATTACGATGGTAAGGGGATTCATGCAAATCCCATACATTCGGACGATATTTTCATGATGAAGTCCCGTTAATAACTTCGCCTCCTTCATGAACAGTTTTCTTGAAATATCACCCGCAGCCAGTGATTGGTGCATCACCTTCATAACAACTGGGTTGGTCACCCCGGGTTCATCACAATTTGCTAAATAAACTGTTGCAAAGGTGCCACGTCCAAGTTGTTTTTGGATTTTCAGTTTTCTGTACTCCCAAACTTTAATTCCGTCTCCCATCCTGAGTGGCTTAATTGTTTCTGAAAACAAAACATTAAAACAAAATATTTTTGTATTTTGAGCACCCAATAGATCGTTTTCACTGTCATGCAATGAAAAAATAAATCAAAAACCATTCGGCGGATAAAGTCAAGAAATTGTGATCTTATTGGATATAAATAAACAAGTCACTTCTCCAAGTTTTACGTCTGTGCGTTTTCCCAAACCGCAGATATTCGTCGAAATGTTTCGCAGAAATTTACAGAGCTCAGTATGGAAACGCCATGTTGGTGCGCATCAGATGTGCACCTATATGGCGGCCGGAATGTAGTGTAAACATCTGGAAGTTACTTTGGCTATCAAGGCGTCTGATTATCTGTACTTAACAAACAAGCATTTACATAAGCACTTACCCTAATGCTCCAACTTCTAAAAACGCTACAAATCATGAGATAAGTAATTATTTTTCGACAAATGCGATCGTAGCTTTGTGTCACGCACCGCCATAACTCTGAAATTCAAAATCCTCTAGTTTCCAAACGAAGCACGCTATTGAGCTGTAAAGTTGTAGACAGATATAAATATACCGCCTCTTATGCCGGCTGGGGTTAAAAGCTTTGGTGGTGCTTTAGTTTTGGATTTTAGACGTGACGTGAAAACGATCTATTAGAACACACAAAAAAGCAACTGAGGTGGTTGAACAAAGAAACGACTTGCTCAGATAAACAAATAACCTTAATTCAAATCTACATTTGTAACTGGCTATTCGTCACCGCCAGCTAGGTCTGTCCTGTATTCCAACTGCGCTGTGGTGGTAAGAATAGTGGTAGAACACTTTGGTTCAAATTGTTAAAAAACAAAATGTTCAAATGTTGTTGCATGTTTCTGGTGGTAAATGCGCTTAACTTCACTTAGCTAGGTCAAAGGCCCACTTGAACTGAAAGAAACAAATATGGGGATGTGGCAGAGATGTTTGTTTAGTGATTGTGGTTGCTAGTGTTGTTAAGTCTTACTGAATAGCAGTTTTTCCCAAGTACGCATTCAACATTCTAAATGACGAATGAGTACTCTGAAATACTACTCTGGAGGTGGCTGTGATGAAGGTGATGATGATGATGATGATGATGATGATGATGTTGATTTTAGTGACTATCGATCTTAAACGTGGTCAGTTGCTGATGGTGAAGCGATCCATATGCTGCTAGTAGTGGTTTTGGCGGAGGTGAAGTCTGTTATAAACTTACACGTACCTCTACAATCTTGCTCGCCTTACAAAAATCTTACAATTTGTTTGACAACGTAAAGCTCAAGCTGGTTGACCGCGTGAATTGTTTTCCCATTAAAGGGCCATAGAACTTGCAAAGATTGCAATTTATCGATCTCAAAGCACACACTTTTTTAATTATGGTCTCCGTCTTCATATAACTGAACAAAACAACCGATAAAAACAATAAATTATGGTAGAAGAATAGTTCTACATATTCAAATTTCTTATGATTCTGTTCTCTGTTATAGCAACCCATGCAATTTACGAGTCAATTAATTTTACGATCTCGTCAAATAAAACACACTGATGAACAGATACAACATAAAACGGCACTGTGGAACGGGTAATCCAACGCACCACATTTAGTGCACACATCGAAACAAAATGGCGTACGTCGTAAAATGGAGTCTATATGTATGTGGCGTTATATAATGTGTCACGTTATGTAACAAAAATCACGTGATATGCGAGAGTAGAACCTCGTGCGGGAGATGTCTTTCGTACAGTCGGCCGATATGTTGTACGACTCAAAGTGTTTATGATCGGTCGAATTATTTACCAGCACAATAAAGGACAGTTCACTATTTAAAGCGGGCAACATGTACGTACCACTGGTCAATTGATTGGGAAAGCACACCGTGGCTCCCGTTTGTCTTCGGTTTCGAAGCAGTGATCTCACGCTTACAAGACTTATTTCGTCCACTTTTCAGCGCTTATGAAGCGAACTGGAAAGTATGTTTTCTATTCCAAACGTTTGTTTCCCCTTGATGAACGGTTGACTTCGACTGGGTTCAAAACTGCAAGCTGGAAGTTCCTGGAATTTCCAGGAGTTCTCTTTTCATTGAAATCTCCCAGTGGGTATTAAACAGTGATAAATTTAGAGAAAGTACGTGTAAATTTGGGATCTGCTGTTCGAATTTAGATTGGTTGGAAGCGTGACATTTCGTACACGCCGCAAAAATAACTCGCTCCAGTTTCCGAGAATTTGTAATTAATCTTTGATAGGATCATGATCAAGAGGCAGGGCAAGAACAATTGACAGTTCGTTCCGACTTTTCCAAGAACTCCGAAGCAATAACGACATGCAAATCATGGGAAACTCGGTTTGACGTTTTAATGCTTCTTGTTTGATTTACTTTCTGGCTGAATCAGAATTTTCCGTCGGTGGCGGAGCGAGTTGTTCAAGTTGCCAAGGCGAGCGTTCAGAGGAATTAAGGGAGGTTAACTTCGAAACCGAAGAAACGTCGAGTTATCATAATTATCATCGTACGCACTTCAGCAAGACGCAACAAAGATGGAGAACATGACCAACAAAGAAAACTTGTTCTTTGATCCTTCCACAGGAAAGCTCTGCACTTCAAGACCAGCAAGTGACAAGGCTATAGCCGTCGACATGAACAAACAAGGGTCTGGTGGGTTTTTCACTTTTACAGCGAAGGGAGCAAGACAGGATTTTATAGGGTGTCCCAAAATGGCAGCTGATTTAGAGTGCATCAACGTACATTGCATTGTGCTGAACTACACATTTTTCATATGAGATACTGTTGACACCATTGTACAAGATTTGTATCTTGGTTGTGTTTAAATGACCTGTTCAACTTTATTGGCAAGCAAGGCTTGTACTGACCATAAATCTATTTGTATTAATTTGTAGTGAATATGTCTGCTTAAGTCATAGCTTCTGAAATGTAAAGATTTCTGACTGTAGCTACTTTATAAATTATACCCATATATAATTAGACTTGCATATGATATAAGCAATCTTTGTATAGCCTCCGTGCAGTGTCCCGCTAGTCGTACGATGGCCATGCAATGAATCCGCTGATCACCGCTCGGTCAACACAGTGGCATGGTACTAGTAATCGGTTTGAAAATTTTGAAAAGCCTACCGAAGAAGAGCCAACCTTAATTTAGTCATTCTGTTCACTACCTCTTGGCTCAAATATTGTCAGCGATTTTCTGTTTATTGAAATTGCAAGTCAAAGTATACGTTTAATTTGATTGTATAGCGTAGGTTATGCTTAACTGAGAAACCAAGAATTAAATAAAGGCTTCTTGTCCTTAGCTTGGGTATTCACCGTAATCGAAATAAGATTGCATGCACCCCTACAAATGTGCCAGTTCCAGACTATTCAACTGGATGGTTAGGATAGCACTATGAATAGTTCACAGTCGTGGCTGTTCGCTTAGTAGCAAGCGATTCCGGCTTCTTGTCAAGAGACTCGACTAGTCACAGTGTACCCAAAATAGAAACCTTTGATTACGCCTGCCACCTGACAATCTTTAGCAAGCCTGAACTTATCTGCATCCACATTTTTGTTAGGTTGTAAGAAAATTTCAACACATCTCAAGAATTATTTAATGCACTGTGAAACTGTCTCACAGCTCTTGCATAACCCCTCCGGCTCGAGTTATCATTTTTAAGGGCAAGCGGTTTTAGTCGGAAATATTAAAAGGGTATAGATTGTCACCATTTTTGCCTGAAATAGGGTAATATGTATTTCCCTCTTGCTTGAAATTGGGTAGTTTGTTTACGGGAAACAATATTTTTTTCCGCATTAGAACTGACTGGCAAATGTGTAGCCCTTTTCAAGAGTTAAAACAATAGGAAGCCAATTCTGGTCAGTAGACTACGCTTCGGTCTAGATAGTCCTAATTATGGAAGAGTGAAATAGGCTTTCCATTTTTCGCTTAGGTATGAATTAGAGTAGAGAAAAACCCAGATTTTGGTCTGAAATAGGGAAGAGATATAAAGTTGGTGCTGCACAATCACACCCATAACATAAGGAAGAGAATAAGGATACCTTTTCTCGTTGCCTCGTTGATAAATTTCGAAATTTACCGTCATCGGGCTGAACTTTGTTATGATTAAATTTTAAGGGAATATTCTGAAAGTACTCTTTAGCAAGGATGACAAGATAGTCGAATAGCAACTGTTTTTGTCTACAAATGTGAGGTAGCAGAGTTGAAACTTATAATGGCCCGATTCCTCCTCAGTTGATATGTCCCGTTCACAGGCATATCCTGGCCTGGCTCTTCTTAGGAGACGAAATTATTCCTATTTAAATGTCGCCTTTCAGTTTGGCAAAGAAGAGTCAGTTTCTGTATCTGGACAACTTTATTCAGAACTAGAACTTTTCGGATCGAAATGCTTTACAGACTCTTCAGTATCTACGTTATATACGCAACAATTCCTTAGAGCGGTTCAGATTAATATCATCAATTTAAGGACTTCTTCATGCACTACTTTTTCATCATTTGTACTAAGAAATTTCCAACTACTAGCTACACCTTTTAAGAAATAGGGGCTCTGTCCAGGAAATAAATGGATGGCGATTATTCTCCAATAAACTGAGTGTTAAAATCAGTGTCATTAGACTAGAAACAAGGTCCTGTTGACTAAGTCGAGCCGCCTGTTCATTGTTGAGATAACCCGGTCATTAGGTCTAGAATCTCCTTGTCTTTATGAAAGAAACTATGCTCTTCACTGCCTGATCCTCTGTGCTGCAGCCGCTCTGAGGTCGTCGTTCTTCATTGTGAGTCCCTGGGTTTTTAATCAGGAGTGCTCCTGTGGCAGGAAATTTAGCAGGAAACCTGATCTCCCACTTTTTTCTGTAGACGTTGTCGACTAACGACAACGAGATATCCTGACTTCTTGTGTCGCGGGTCATGTCTACATCTCGGAAAGCAATTTCCTTATTAATACTCTCGAGTACTCTCTGGAGTTTTTTGGTACCTTCGTCGCCCGAGTACCACTGTGGAACTGTTGTGGTCGCTTCTTGAAACTGAGATGCCCGTGGAACCTGATGAGACAAGTCTGGTTGCCAGCCTGCCTGAGCCGACGGATCTCGTAATGGATCATAGTTGTCCCTCCTTGGCATTGCTTGAAACGACTCTGTTTTATTAAATGGGTTCTTGCCGGGAAGCCTTTCCAGCCTTCCAATTTCTTGCCGGGCCATCTGGCGATTTAAGAGGAAAGGAACTATGCCTGTCACGCTGACATCGAGAACTAAAAATCTTGCTGGAGCTTCTCGCCCCGGTAGACGCTCTCTTGCTTCTCTTTCTTCTCTTGATTCTCTTGTATGCATGTCATTGTAATTTATACAATTTTGAACCGGTCGCCACTCGCCGATGTAACACACTCGGAACCCATCGTACAAGTCCCTAGCCACTGCATCACGACTCCCTGTACCCTGACTTGGACTGAAGAAGGACATTACACGGTGGATGACTGGGTTACCAGTGCTTGTCCACTGACCGAACAAACTTCCACCTCTCTGCTGTTGACCTGCGTGAATTACCTCCTTTGTAATAAGTCTGTCATAGTCCTCTTGGAAAATATAAGCAGTAAAGGCCATGTTGGGTGTGCACTGAACACGAAATAAACTGACTTCGTTTTGAGACAACGCGAGCAGACAACGCGAGCAGACAACACTAAGGCAAACCTTGACTATTTTCCCAGAAACCGGCTGCCACACTCGAGGCGACTACTAAAGGGTTCTAATTTGTAACAACGAAAGCGAAGTTTGGTGATTGTTTAGGTTTTTCCAAGAATCGAAAATGACGTGTTTTCCAGCGGGGAATTTTTGACAGTTTGTTCCGTCCTTTCTTGGAAGCGTGACTGACTTTATATTGTTTTGTAATGATATGCAAACCATGAACTGAAAACGAAAACATTTCCGAGAATTTCCCGAAAAAATAATGTGATAAAACAAAATAAATAAAGCACGCTGTGGTTGAATTTAACTAAGCAATTCCAATTTTCAAAATTGTGCGATGATTTGGTAATCATAGCTATTTTTCTGGCGGAAAGTTTATATGAACCACGCTATTTACACGATCGAAAAATAAATCGAAACTTTTCATAGTCTTGCGTGACAGAGAGATAGCATCCTTGACATACGTAATAAATAAAAGCTCATTGGATGGAGAGGCCATGCTCTGTCTATCATATCACAACCCAAGAAGATTAGGCTCTTGATTGATTGATCGAAAAATTGATTGATTGACATCGGTGTTAAAAACATTTTGTGTCTTTTCTATAAGGCATCTTTTCGATATGGTCTCACGGGATGAAAGATGTTTTACTGTAAGTATTGTAATTCATGCAAACGATATCAAAAAGCTTTTTAGCTGGGTTTTGAAACAGCCAGCTGGAGAAACTGGCGGATATTTATTTGGTTCCTGGGAAGAAGCTCGTGAAGGCTCAGAAAACACACTGAATATTTTAAAGTACGTTATTGGACCCGGTGAGCTTTGTTGCCGGACTACGTTTTCATTTCATCAGGATGTTCGATACGCGAGTAAAATGGAGGTTCATCTTAAAATTCACACAGAATACCTCAGATCTACCAAGTATCGAGGACAAAAACATGGTCTATAACACAATGCCGTCTCGTGACATCAATAAATTTGTTCTTATGATTGCTAACATTACAGAAAGAAGCAGCGAGGGTGCTTCAGTGTCCTTGAAGTGTTTCTTGTTTCAGATTGATGAGAAAACCAACGAACGTTTTCCGGTTCTCCTCGGAAATTTCTGGTCGTGTCCGTGGATCAAATCAAGACAGCCGGATCGTGACGATATACAAAGAGTTGAGTTAGAAGGAGCAGAATATTTAATTACTGAAAAAGAACTTGCATCTTTTGATTTGATATTTTTGAACCAGAAACAAGCGTCATAGGTTGCAGAAAAAATTGAACGCAATCTGGGGGGAGGGATACTCCCCATAATGGCCGTGATAATGACCCAAAAGGGGGAGGTTTCCGTCCGAAAGAGGAACCTTTTTCAGGCTTCAGGTATATAAAAGGCTAGGAATTTCACAAGTTCAGGTATAGGAAAAGGCAGGGAGGTCTTTAAAGTGGTACTACGACCAAAAAAATTCTTTTTTTCTTTCGATTTCAAAACTATGTTAACCAAACACTAACTGACCCAAGTTTTAAGTTCTGATTTTAAAAAGACACCTAGCCTGTTCATTTTAACCGGAATTTTCTTATTTATTGGTCCGCCATTACTTGTTTGAAAATCTTGAGAGAGCTGGGTCGAGAAGAAAATGACGTCAAAGACCACAGGGGACCCATACAAGCGAAATATAAAGAAAGCTCAAAATAAATGTAAACCTACCTCAGTTGTTGTGCATTGTCGTTTCAGTGGCTCTAAATGGCGAATTTGAGCGATTTGGTGGGTTTTGCGTTGACTGTTACTATACGTTTTAAGGAGACAAGCTTGTCTCCTTCTTACACTGGTAGGTACAAATATATTCCATTTTACGACGCCATTTTGTTTCGATGTGTGCACTAAATGCGGTGCGTTGGATTATCCGTTCCACAGTGCCGTTTTTATGTTGTATCTGTTCATCAGTGTGTTTATTTAACGAAATTAAATTAACTCGTAAATTGCATTGACTGCTGTAACAGAGAACAGAATCATAAGAAATCGAATTGAATATGTAGGACTATTCTTCTACCAGAATTTCTTTTTTATCGGTTGTTTTGTTCAGTTATACGAAGACGGAGACCATAATTAAACAAGTGTGTGCTTTGAGATCGATAAATTGCAATCTGTGCAAGTTCTATGGCCCTTTAATGGGAAAACAATTTACGCGGTCAACCAGCTTGAGCTTTACGTTGTCAAACAAATTGTAAGATTTTTGTAAGGCGAGCAAGATTCTAGAGGTACGTGTAAGTTTATAACAGACTTCAAAGCCATCTTCTGCAAAACTACTAGGTGAAATGAAGCGGAATTTCGACAAACATGTACTTTCTGAAGAGCATGCAGTAAATGACTGTCTTGACATGCTGAGCTGAGGACAGCGATAACACCAATACATAAAATTCTAAAAAGTATAATTAATTAGTTCTCCATTCGACGTTCTCGGCAAGGCGGTCGTCGTTACACATAAACTCTATTGTAACTAGGTCAGTCTTCACCGATCAAGCAGAATTAACGGGTACTCTTTAGCAGTCAGATAAAGAGATCTTCATCAGTCTTAAAATCTTTAATTATTCCACCCAGAAAATCCTAGAAAAGAACAGAGTTAAAAAATGCATAACTGTTGTCTGTTAAACTATATTTACCCAACCTTGAACGACGGACATTTATAGTAAAATCGCATACCTCAGATAACTCACACCCTGATTGGTTACCCTATAGGCGAGGTATTCAGCGTGGAATTGCGAGTCTTGAAAGCGAGACGCGCTAAATATTGCAACATTCACACAGAAGCGAACAAAAGGGTGTTTTCTTTAATTTAAAAGAGGGCTATGCGAAAAATCGATATTGCACTCATCGATTTGTGCGATATCTATTTTTTTTGCGTCAATTTTAACGTGGAATTTCGAATTTCTAACATTTTCACCGTGAAAAAAATATCGGTTTATTTCTGGTGAATTCACCAAAAGAATGTGGGAAATGTAAACAATAGTCTCCATTTGGAGCGAAAATATGCTCGGATATTTGTTCGCAAACATTATCTGTTCCGAAAAGAGAATAGTTTTCTGAGAGGGAAGTTCGAGGGAACTTGCTGCGAGGATCTGAACAGATAATGTCCAAGGATAAGTATCGGAACATATCAAATGGAGGATATTGTGTTTATTATCCTTCAAATATTTTTTTGCAACACGCGCGAATTGAAAATTGGAGAATATCACTTGGATATTCCTTAGCGGGGAATATTTACTCAAGTAACGCGTGAAGACCAATCGGTCGCAAGCGAGAACATTTGGATTATAAGCTCGGATATATGTCCGCGGACATAATCTGTTTCGAGAAGCAAACAGTTCTCACTCAGTTCAAGTAGAACTTTGATTCTGGAGGAACAGATGATAATGTCCAAAGACAACTATTCGAGCATATTTGAAAAGCCAAAGGCTATTGTGTTTATTATCCTTCAAATATATTTTGAAACACGCGCAGTTTTGAAAACAGGGGAGTATTCAATCACATGACGCGTTGAGACCAATCGCGTAAGAGCGATAAAAGCTGATGGTAAAAGCGTGACAACGGCGAAGATTGATGTAACATGGCGTCCTACGAAAGCAACAATACCGAAAGATATCATGGGTAGTCGCAATTTTCTACCGATGCATGCTTTCCCCTTCAATTAAACAGGAGTGCTATGTTAACCAGAGCGCTATTAAGGCCTACCAAAGCCTAACCGGAGTGCTAATTAGACTAGCTGTTTCCCGTTATTTACGTCTTTCAATTTTACCAACAATCTAAAAGGAACATCGTGTTGTTCTTTTAAAGGGAACCTCCACTCCTGCCAAAGAATCACTTTAAACCGCAGGATATAGTATTTGCAATAATGTTAGTTTTAATTTTTTTCCAGAAGTGGAGAAAAACGAATAGACCATTTTACAGTTGTTGGCTTAGTGAGCTGGCATCTGATTGGCAGTGAGGCTGGAGTTGACCTCGTTTTGATACAGACCTCACTGCTTTTATTGTGCAAATCAAAAATAAACGATTCTATAATTCATGTATTTAAGGTAAATGCGCTTTGTTAGTTAAAACTTCAAACAAATTTGATTCTAAAAATTATTTCGTGTGATTTGAAGTGAACCTTTTGTCAGACTGGAGGTTCCCTTTAAGGTGCGCCATTTGTTGCGCGCAGCCGTAAATAACATTTCAGAGAATTTTCTTCCGTAATTCCAGTTTAAATTCCATACGTTATGGACATTTGTCACAGAGCTTAATAAAAAGCGAATACATCAAGAGGTAGCTTATCAGCGACAAGTTTTCCACATTATAGAAGTTAAAAACTAAGCCTTAGAATCAAATTTGTTTCTTCGGCATAACGTGCAGGACAAATGATGATTGTATATAACTTCTACTACATCCAGACGTTTAATGTGACGAAGTATCTGCTGAAATTCCTCTAGCTTCATTCCTGGATGCAAAGCCTTGAGCTTTTCCAAGACGCGCTCAGCAGGGTTGGAACTAGTTTCATATTCCTTCATCTCAGATTCCACCCGTCCAAGAATAGCTAAGTCTTTGTAACTTCTGTCTAGCTCTTTACAAATCTCTTCCTTCAGGCAGAGTCTCTCTCTGTTTATGAGTTGAAAGAATGAGTCGCTTGGCATAGGGCTACACGCTGTAAAATAAAAGAAACAGACAAAGCTATCATTAGTTCACGAATCTTCTGTAGGTAGCTACACCTGAGCCGCAGTACTCTTTAGGGTAATTTCTGAATGACTATCTTTTCCTCCACCAAAAATTTATCTAATTCGGGAGTCAGTCACAACAAACATGGTGAAGACTAGTGAACAACAAATACCATGCGCCATGGTAGCCTTCAGAGGAGGGAGTACTCAGTCTACAACGTCCTAGGCTCCGCCCCGAAGTCCAGCCATTTATCCGTCCGTATACCGTCTTGTCAGAAAAGGTACCCTTTTCACATACTTTCACAGCCGCCCTGTCATGAATCGCCAAAAAGGAAGTCTTTTTGTCATTTTCATGTAGTACCTAATAAATGAGGTGTATTTGTTCGAAATATTTTTAATTAAAGACTTAAACTGTTCTTGTTTTTGCCATATAATAAACATCGTATTAACCGAGCTAAGTCGGTCTGTATGGGAGTATCTTGACCTCGGTCGTGTGTACAGACCTCACTGCGTTCGTCCCCTACTTACGACCTCGGTCAAGATTCTCCCATACAGACCTGCTGCTCGGTTAATAAGAGCTAAGTAACGACCACAACCCTCACCCCTCACCCCTGAGGAATGAGGAGGAATGAGAGGTGGTTTGGTTCAGTTTCGCGTTAATTTTTCTCGTGGAAAGACGGAAATCACGTCATATGTAAAGAAAACAACGTCACGTACCTGAGCAGCGATGCTCGACGTCTCCGTCGCGTTTAATTGGGCGATACATACATAAACGCTGATCGTTTCCTGAAAGAGAAACAGTTTTAAGAAACTTGTAATGGAACTGAGTGGAGTCTAATTCGTTTTGAAATCATAGAAGCAATTAAAAACGTATTACAAACGCGGGCTTTGATTTGTGTAATCACGAATATGATTACAGACATAATGGGGTGACACGAAATCCTGTTAACAATTGACCACAACTTTACGAGAATTTGAAGAAAAGACTGAAAGATAAATTTTGGTAATAAAGGAGAGGGAGAGTATTAATAAGCCATTTTCGATATATTAAAATTCCAACGTGGCTCCGAGGCTTGGGGGAATAAAACAAACGAAATTACATCCAGGCTGAGAGATGAATAATTAATTTCTTTTGTTTTATTCCCCCAAGCCTCGGAGCCATGTTAGAATTTTAATATATCGAAAATGGCCTATTGATCTACGAGAGGCAGAAGAGAAGTACTCTGCCATTCAAGTACAACATGACAGCTCACTCGAATGACGCAAACTGTCTAATAAAAAAGGCATGACGCGGAAACTGTAATAACCAATAAGGTTCGCGAATTTTTTTATAGTTATGATGAAACACGTTACATGCTTCCTAATCTCTCTCCAACTTTCCTTGAGAGGCTGCCACTGGAACGTCACCAGTGCCGGTTGACTTCATTCCACAATGAGTTCTCGACGGTAAGAAGGTAGTAGAAAGCCATGGTTTTGGATGAATAAAACTCACTGAACGCTCACACATCATGCATATGAATTAAGAGTGTTTACCTGCAACATTTGCCCTCATTTTCAAATCTTCTTTTCCATCCATCTTGATGTCAGTCCCAACAGGGAACTCCGTGTCTTTATTGGTAGACACTGGATGTACTTCTTTCTCTTTGACCGCAGCCTCCTTGCAGCTGGCTTTCAGGTAATGTTCCTGCTGACATGCACAAAGTAGATCTTTGGTGGGGCTGAGGCTCTTTCTTTTCCCTAAAGGTTGACTTTTGCTTCTCTTCTGTCTTAACGGGGGACTGCTGTTAATACTTGTTGGTGCTATAGGGATCTCATGTTTCTTGTCACACGCCTCGATACTTACAGGAATCTCCGAACATTCGTTACTCTGATTAGAACTGTCTCGCTCATCGGCAAGCTGAATTTGGACGCGTGGAAGATCAGGGGACCGTCCACGGAGAGGAGTCACGCAAGTCGATGATGAGGACGACTTTACACAAAGATCAGGAGATCGCTGACGTGGAGTCACACCAGGCGAAGATGTAGATGAAGAAGAGGCGAAGTAATGTTCAGGTGACAACCCAAGAAGGGGAGCTGAAATCTCGCAGGTTGATGATGATGATGATGAAGCTGTCACGCAATGATGTTCAGGAGACCCACTACGGGGAGTCATGCCTGGTGAACTTAAAGACGAAGAAGGCGTGACACGATGATCTGGTGACAGTCCCCGTTCAGGAGTTGGAGTCATGCAAGGAGATATTAGGGGACAAAGATCCGGAGAGCGTGAGGAAGACACACAAGATGAAGTGGAATGACTTGGCGAACTCTTTCGGGTCGTTGAACATCCGCTTTGTCTCTTTCCTTGATAGTAATACTGCAGTTCCTCCGAAATTGTTTCAGATGAGGACGAAGTGTGGGCCATTTTGTAAAGGGTTGGATCTAAAAAACATGATGAAAATAATTTTTGACTCAGAATTTTATTTCTGGAACTAATTTCTTTTAATATTTTGAATTATCTGGATGCTGTCATTTTAGACTGCATAAAGTTACTAGAGCAAGCGTTAGCTCAAAAAAAGTCTTCTCTTCTGTTATGTTTGTTGTTGATATGTGTTATTTTGTTTTGTTTTTTTTTTTGTTTGTTCGTTCGTTCGTTCATTCTTTCGTACTTGTTTGTTTTGTCGTTTTTTTTTTGCTTGTCAATTTTTTGGTTTTAATTGTTTTTGTAGTTGAGACACTGGGAGAAACGATATTTGTCCCCTTAAGGTTATCATTGTTGTTATGGAATTATCATAAATAGTTAGAAACCGAAATGGATCTATTTTAACCAATCAGCTTAAAGACCTGCATGCCTCTAGTGTATTTTTTTTCTTCCTTTTCATTGACCGAGAGCCCACCACGTGACCTGCAAGTAATTGCCTAAGTAATGCCGTCTAAGAGTGTTTCTCTGCAAATGGAAATCTGCGCATGTGTAGTTGTAACCATGCTCTTGAGTGAAACAAGGCAGACTGCTTCCCTAAGCTGTCAGAGAGTAATTTCAGAAATATGAAAATACACTTGGTTATCGAATGATAAAACAATTATTGAACGCGGTTATTGCAAAATATCGTCATTTGCCAGTCGCGCAGGTCAATTATTTGCCGACGTCCTGCTCACCACTGCATGACAATTGACGACATTTTGCTCAAACTTACCCAGTAAATTAATAGTTCAGTTAGTAACGTAGTTAGAACAAGCAGATTACACGACTGTGAACAGGGGTAACCTTTCCCGAAAGCCCCGGAAACTTTTCGAGCTCGTAAAGCCATTTTTAGTTTATCTGTATCTAAAAACGGATAACTGCATGCGTCTGAAACTCCTTGTATAAAGGGAACTTCTGTTCGTACAAACAATATGTGAATAAAACATCTTTGAAATCGTAAGGTTCTAGATTTTGCTATTGCACTTCTGCTTTAAGAGTTTGAAGGTACCTGAAGCCGTTTGAGTACAAGCACACTGCATCTTTTCCTTTCCCATGTCCTTGGTCGCACAACTGCAGTAAACTTGTTCTAAACCGAGGGAAGTAAAATGATTTATTACATCAAAAGAATAAAATAATACATACTTAACTTGGAGAATTTCATTTAAGAAACAGCCACTCAGCTATAAATTAAGCTGTTCAAAAATAATGTGCGTTTGTTAAACTCTATTTGTAAGTTGAGCAAACGGTTGAGAGTTTTTGTCTTGTCCTCCTAACTGACTGCGTCACGATGTTTGTATGTTTACGGCTTTTGTTAGAATTGGTTGGACAGTAACTTACACACATGCGATACACCTCAGCTGATTATTCTCTTTACTCTCATCACCTGTTTACTCGGCAATGTGCTGGCATCGTATCAAGAAATTGGACGTTTATCTCAAAATGAACCGTGATGGCAACATCACAACAAGCTCAGAATACACCGTGCAACTTCTCACCTGAAGTCGATGACGACTGCACGACTGTTGGCACCGGCTCATCCCACGGAGGAATGGGCGTGGCATAATCTGAAAATAACATTGTCAAATACTTTTTATCAATGAAATAAACGCTGTCTTAAAGAATCCAAAATAAGTTGGTAGAGCCGGTTGAAGCTAACCCAGGATTACAGGTTATCCGAAGTATTGCTTTTTCTTGTGTAAAAATGATTTTCATTGCAGTTACCTTTTGAGTAGTTTGAGATTATTTAAACTCAAATCTAAAGGACGCACTATAAAAAGAACACATCGCTGAAAAGTTAAGAACCTGAAATCAAATTTCTGTCTAATCCCGGGATTCGCTTAATCGGGCTTTGAACAACCGGACCTTGCAGTTTTCTAAGTGGGATTCTAGCACTAGGGCGCTTCCACGGATATTCTTGAAAGACGTTATATTTTGTTTTTGGCTTAGTTTGCAGAGACCAATTGGTGATCTAGCTAATTTGTTCATTCGATTCACCGATAGTCTAAATAAGTTCAAATGAATTAACTCAATTTAAATAGAAAAAAAAACACATACAAATCGTAACAACGATAAGACATTGCCTATCGATCACTCACTTTCTCTGTTTGTTACTTGTTCTTCATAGTGATCTTCCGCTGTCATGAAATTGGAAGCAGCCTGGGATTCCAGATCAGGACACAGGGCACGGTACTTCCGGCAGCAGAAACCGCTGATTTGCTTGCGTGTGCGCTTATGTACCGACACAAATATGAAGGCAACGATGAACAGAAATCCCAGGAGACAAAACAAAACAATCCAGCCAGGTTGAGAAAAAGGACGGTCGGGTTGTCCTATTTAAATAAAAGTTAGATAAAATATATCATCTCAGTCATCGAAATTTTTGTGTTGATTTAGAAGTATCTAAATCGAAGAAATACTTCTCAGCGGCCAATTACAGCATGGTTTTTCTCTTTTTTCCTAGCTTAGTGATATGATCCTATTTATCATATATCTCAGTCACCTTTTGCTTATTCGATTACTAGTCGTTGCTAAACAATGGTTTCAACCCCAGCTTTGAAAAAGAAATAAGTGCTCAAAAGGGCCTGGTGATAGCCAATTAGAGTGGAGAATTTCGTTCTTGCTATGATGAAGCACGTTACACTGTTACAATTATTCCATAAAAGTTGTTGCTAAACATTTATATTTACCCATGCAGTCAACTCAGACTTGAAAACTAGAGAATCTTTTAGTGGTTTTTTGATATGAGAAACACCGCCACCTCGAAATAGCAATTCTTCATAGTAATCTCCATGCCTTTCCTATAACGTTAGCACTGAGAATTTAGAGGTTTATCAAGAGATTATTTGACCCCTAGCTGACGACTTTCTCCAGTAGATTCAATAGGCTATGAAGATTATGACTTTCTTACTTTGTACTTGTAACATGGGTTTATCGTTTCGAAGTTCATCTGTTTGGGTTGATATTTGCGCCGTCGTTGTAATATTCGCAGTTGTCACTAGAAGAGCCGTCGTCGTAATCTTCGGAGTGGTCAGCGGAGTTGTCACAGGGGCTTTAGTCGGGACAGGGCGGCAAGCTCCGTAAGATTCATACGTGCTGCAACAAGAGAATTAAAGAACATAAAACAGACGCAAAACAAACTTCCTCGTAGAATCCATCGTCGATTCCGTTTTGGTCCCGACTCAGGTACATCTTCCAGCCGCATGTACGTTGTAATTGGGGAAGATTTTCATAGCGAACTCAAAAAACGAGAAACCTCATAATCCGAACGTCATCCCGTTGGTAACTTATTAATGGAGGTATAATCATCATCATAAAAATAGCAATTAGAAGGCGGTATGTTAAAACCATATTTAAGACTGGTCAAATAGAGTAAAACTACAAATATCGCATCTAGACAAACAATCTAGACACTGTTTAGCCGACTGTTATCTTCCACCTTTGATCTTTGGACCACAAGCCCAAGAAAAAAGAAAATTTAGCCAGCAGGCAGGCAGGGCCACTGCCTTGGCCTTGCTTCGAATTTTATAAGCTAAATAATAAATACAAGAATTGAAGAGAGTACTAGCGGCACTATATAAACAATCATAATGGGCTAGAGCAGAACAGCCCCACCTAAGATATATTGGGTAATTCGTAACCATTAGCTAACCATCTACTTCAACCTTTATAGATTATAAGTCTAAATAAGGATCGTTAATGAAGGGATGGGGTTAATAAATGAGTGAAAAAGAGTTTGCTTTTGGGGACGGACCATTATGGTTTTTTTTGAGGAGGAGGAGGGAGGAGGAGGAGGACTGGGCAATTCTCAAACAAAACTTCGTGCACAGGAAAATTCGGGTGAAAAAACAATCGTGCAAGGTAAGGCAAGGAGAAAATAAATGACAAGTGTTTTATTACTATCCAACTCCCTTATTTGATGTTAAAAGAATTCTTGCACAAGTTTTGCCCACCAAAAAAAATCATGCACACCCCTTCGCCCCCTTCAAAAAGTTCATTTTTGAAGAGGGGGACTAAACAATTCTCAGACAAAAATTCGTGCACAGGAAAGTTCGGCTGAAAAAAATAATCGTGCAAGGGAAGCCAAGGAGAAAAAAAAATAACAAGTGTTTTATTACTAACCAGCCCCCATATTTGATGTTAAAAGAATTCTTGCACAAGTTTTGCCCACCAAAAAAAATCATGCACACCCCTCCGCCCCCGGTCAAAAAAATAATGGTTCATTCCTTACTCTGTCACGGATCTTACCCTTGCGGACATTCACAGACTGTGTTACTGGTCACGCTACATTCCTTTTTTTTTATTTTCCCGTTCTTGCACAACTGGCAGTTGTCACACTTATCGGTGGATTCCTGAGCTTTAAATGTCAAGCCTTCCAAACACTTGTCGCATTGTCCATCCGACGTCCGTTCTCCTGCATCGTTGTAGCCACAGTTTGTCGTAGACTCGTAGCCAGCAGGACAAGGCGGACATTGCACACAGCCTGTTCCCTTTTCATAGTACTTGTCGTAACTACACCGTCGGCAGGTAGCCTGTCATAAGCAAACACGTGAACGATGATCAACTAACTTCTCCTAGAAATAGCGATATAAATTTAAGTGATGTAAAGTGTATATGAAATAATTCATATTTGAACTGCGAGGATCATACTTCACTTGCATAAATTTAAGTCATGCTCGCGCAAAAACTAAATTTTATGCTTTGAAAAGTAGAGTGACGTGTGTAGTTGTAACAGCGTGTGTATTTACCCTGATGAAGTTTTTATGAAGCATTTATTCATATTTACTCAAGGAGAGGAGAGGGAAGCGAGAGCTAGTGCCTCTGACATGCGCAATACTTGTTACTTGTTCACTCTAGTACAGCTTTATGACCCTTTATGAGCTCGACTGCACGTTACAGTGTACTTTAAGCAGTTAAAATATTGTTGTTCTAGGTCACAAAAATTAAATGAATCTATTACCAGAGGCTAAAAAGAAGCAGGTTACTAGCTAGCTAACTAGAAAGAAAGGATTCTGGGGTTAAATTCTCTCAAAGAAGTGAAGAGTAGTTTTCATCAGAGGAGATATTGCAGCGGTTAGTAACAAATGTCACAACTTGGGCAGCTTGAACCCTTAAAAGCATTAAAGCTAAACAGAGATCCTCTAAAACCCTATAAAAGTGCTGGAACAGACATCGAAATGATCGGGAATTACAAAACAAAATATATGAAAAGAAAATTGAAAGGGTCAAGGAACAATGAAAATCAGCCTCCTGTGAGAATATTAATTTAAAAGATATTGCTCCAATTTCTCTAGATAACAATCAAATATAGCGAACGAACGTGTCAGGCAGAAACGGGTCAGCGAAAAAAAAAACGTTTTACTGAAGTATGAAATTGCTGAGTGCCTATTGCGTGACTAGATCTGCCTTTTATCAATAACAATTTCAGTTTCAGTGGAGGTCAGCTGGAGGTCGTTGAAGAAAAAAGCGCGAAACAGCTACTACAAATCATCAAATGTTTGAGAGCAGGTTCCGTTGCAGGCCTAACATGATCTCGGTCAGTGATAAATAATCATTCCCTACAAGTGAATCTATGAGAGAGGATAACAAGGATAACATGTCTGATGTTGGGGCCAGATTCTCCCAATTGTTAAATTGTTCGACTGACAAGTGGCACACGAACGAATGACTTGAACATGAAATTTGTGTCTGATACAGGAAATCCTGTTATTAACTTTATTGAACGCGGAAACACGCTTTTTACTTCGGTATCCGTGCGTATTTAAGATTAACGTCCTGGAGAATATTGCAATTGGTCACCCCCAAAAGGAAAACTGTTGGCAGAACCAGATTCTCCTAACTACATGTGGTATTGTATAACATGAAAATTATCGTTGCACGTGGTAGCATGGAATTGCACAGTACTCGTTTGAAAAAGATACTAAATTTAACGATAGTCCAAAAGCCCCGAAAACATGACTCCTAAGTCTGAATGACGATTTTTTATTACAACCTAACCCAGGTGTAAAATGAAAATTCAAAATTGTCCTGATTGAATATTATGTACTAGTCCCGCTGCTTTTTAGGTTTTGTATATTGATTTCAGTGGCACAGGAACGACAGCTTCTAACTAGTGGACATAATGTTACCAGAAAAAGACTGTTATTATGCGTGGAATACAGTGTTTCCATTTAAAAACTGCCAAAAGCCACTTTGCACTTCTTTTAAAACTTTAAAAACAAACCAAACAATGTACCTTTCGCATTAAGAAACATCGCAGTTAAACTTAAAAAGCTTCAAGCCCCCTATCAACAATATTACTAAAACCTTGCGAACTGAAAATTGTATAAACTGTTACTCACTTCCCCTAAATAAAAAAAAACTGTACTTACATCAGGGACGAACAGCGGCAGAATGAGGACAATGAAGATGCTAATTTTCTCCATTTTCTGGTTGCTGAATCTGCGCTATTTTGCAATTCACAATATGAAAGATCAGGTGAAACTGAGATCACCTTATTGCGAGAGGCCGAGTACGTCTGTCAAGGAAGAGACCGTACTGAATAAGATAGAATAACAGTCACTGCTGAACTTCTTGCTTACTTTTGGGTGTTTTCGAAACTTAGCCAGTGAAAGAGGAAGTCACGCGAGTGTAGTGTAATAACACTAAATTTAGATCCTTGGCCAGTATTCAGATAATGTATGTGCAATACAATAAACGCAGACAGAAGCGAGTGGGTATTTTTTTATCAGCGTAATTCTTACAGCAGTCATAATTATGAATAGTCTCTCAAACGCCCGCGTTGCAGAAGCGTCTCAGTTCAGATTTTGACTTCCGGTAATATGTTGACTTCCTTTTAACGCATAGTATCAGGAGCGAAGAAGGGTATTTATATAAAAGTTCAGAGATCGCTGTAAAACAAATCGCTTTTTGAGTCGTCGTTGAGCGTGTGTGTTTTTTTCCTTTTTCGTTTTGGATTCTAGTCTTGAACGCCGCGAAAAATCGATGAAATATGGCTGAGCGGAAGTTTTACAGGTTATTTTTTTCCCGGAAAATAATCTGATTGCATAAGAGACTAAATGGAAATCTAAAATAAGTCATCGTATAATGATATCAAGGATAGTAATAAATCAGTTCTGAGTGTTCATAAATGAAAATGTGTTTTCTCTTACTTCAAGAAAACGAAATTCTGACAGAAATCGACGAGTATCTACGAAACGTTTTCGAAAGTTTTGACTGAATGCGGCAGGACAGCTGGATCTTTCGCCGGACCCAACTTAAGGCAGTAATTTATACGATCAGTTCAACGGTTAAACAGTGGCAGAAAAGGAAAAAGCTAGTCTAGCTATTACCTAGTGGGGTATTCTAATTCTCCAAACCGTAATTGTCAAACATCCTTTTTAAGTTTACAGTGTTTTCAGTTTGAAAAGTACATCCTGCTATTAATTTTCTAATTATAGTTTCTTCTCAGAAATCAGCATGCGTGGGCTGGTACTACACATGATGTTTCGAACAACCAAATCGCCAGCGAGGCAAATTTCAAATCAAATCAAAATCAAGTTTATTATTATTAAAAGCACATTTACCTAGAAAGTACCAAAAAATGCACTAACCCGCAAACAGCATAGGCTAATTTAGGCGGGTAGTGTAGTTGATTAGGCAAGGGTCAGTTCACATGAATCCCTGTTGGAAACATCAACTGACGGACAACGGATTGGGCATGAAACGGAAACTGAATTGAACGAACTGAGCAGAACTATGCCATGGCCGCCTACACAGTACTTGTGACTGAATCGAGCACTTTGCTGAGGTTTGACCTGATAAAATGACCTGGCATTGGTCTGCATTATCGTAACTTTCAGTTTCAACAGTAGTTCTCCTTCTACTTCCGTTCTGCTCAGTCGGGGGGAATCAATATTTAACGCAGGACCGATTTTCCCTATATTACTCAGATTTTATGTCTCGTTTCGTCTGCATTTCGTTGTGTCAACTGATTTTAATTAAAGTTTCAAGCTAGGTAAATATTGTTGTTTGTGCGCTTTTACTAAGGAATAATCTACCATTCCGTCACTTATAATTTATAATATGGAAAAACCAAAAAGAAAAACATATCACACAGGCTATAGACGATTCTCACTTCGAAAAATGTAAGCAACAAATAAATTGCGTCTGAGTATTTCAATATTTGGTTCCAATATTTTCCTACACGTGTGATTAAACTCCAGATTAAGTTGAATCGCCATAGACGAGTTTGTTCTTTTGTGGGTTCACTGACATACTCATAAAATAGTTTATTGCAGCACGTTTTAGTGGCAAACCTTCATTTTATTTAACTATCAACAAAACTATTGCTTTAGAACAGACAGAAAATATATCACACATTTGGCCTGTTTTATGTCTAGTTAAGAATGAACTTGACGGTATTCACCATACTTCTATGAGACCGACAAGATCATGTGTTTTGGATGTAAAATTCAACTCTGAAACGGAACTGTTGAGACTAAAGGTATAATGTGTTATTTGTTACTTACTGACAGTATAGGCAATATCTTGTTTAACCCCCGTTCTCCTCTTAATCTGTATTTTGTTCCCTTAAGAGCAACAGTGACTGGGCACACGAAGAAGGGGAAGTCGGCAAGCGATAATAACTTCTGGCGCCCACCCAGCCCCTAGTGAAGCATTTTCAGTTTCAATAAATTAACAAGTTCATCTCGAGTAGTTCTGTTTCAGAGTGCAGCGGCTCCATTTAATGCGAACATCTGAATAAAAAGTATGACTGTAGCAAACATTTTTCATAAATTCATTAAAGCCAAACTTGAACAAACAGCACAAGGCGAGTTGGACTATAATATATACACAGCTCTATAACAATGAGTATATTACGTCTATACTAAAACTTCTGGTTCACACGGCTATTAAATGAGCGTTGCCAATGAAAATAGCTTACTTACAGGGAACAGTCACTGAAGGAAATGAACAGAAAAGCCACCTAGAAAGGTTATAAAAGCCAATCGAGAATTCAAACTAGATACGCTGATGTGACCATTTTCAGTTCTTTGGCTGCGAAGAAGCTGAAAATACATCCTTTAACCCTTTAGTGCGCAAGGGGTCTCCCTTTGACGAGTAAAATCG
>CM042754.1:25122499-25137531 GCA_022496165.2 Catalaphyllia jardinei | reverse complement strand
GGACAGAGTAAAATCTATAAGTCAACATTGCGCATTAAAGGGTTAAACTTGAGTACAGAATCTTACATTCTATAATCAATAATTGCTCCTTTATCTTTGACGCTTTATAAAATCTCTTTAGTCTTTTAGATGCAGACATAGAAACTGTTTAGTTTTACTCCTTTTAGTTTTCGCTGTTAGACTTTTTAAAAGTCCATTTTTTGTTAACTTCGTTGGTCGCTCGGGTTTAGCGACTTCGTCACTCGCTCAAGTCGGCCGCAGAGGTATAGTTGTGAGTCTATTTTGCTTGGTATTCCTGAAATAACGACGTAACTTGAACCTCTTTTATGGCGTCGTATTTGTCTGTGTCGCCTGGTCCAGGGGATTCCCCGGATCGTCGTGGGAATATTACCTTGCGCTGTTGTTGATATAGGCCCTTTGCACGATCCGGTCACATGGTACGGAATAAATTATGCTGGGACACAACTTCCAAAACAAAGAAACTCGTACCAGTCGAGCTCGACTTTGCTTTGTTTTGAAAGTCCCACTGCATTATTTGCGTCCTAGCATAATTTCTTCCGTACCATGTGACCGGATCGTCAAAAGGGCTAATTGGCCCACAACAGTCCTTTATAAACTTCAGATGAAACGTCCCTCTTGGTATCAAGTGAATGTTAATTCCCTTTTCTCCGGAAACACGTAGAATAATACGAATCCCTTGAAAGCAGTAGTCATGCACCTCTTCGGAACCTCTAATTTTATTTGCTCCCGGAGTCATCTACCTCTATTGTTTTCAGGACTAGGGCCATTGTTTCTGTTGTTTATTCTATTGTTTTCTCGGCCAATCCTGTTAGACCTTACGAGAGGTGCGTGGCGCCTCCTTGAAAGCCATCCAACTTCCGTCCTCTGGCTGCCGCTATGCAAACTCGATGGCAAGCCAAAACGTTGCTGCATTTTATCTCTCTGTTTGTTTCCTTTCTACCCTTTCACACGTGTATAGCAGGTGCAAATGCAAATTTCAGAAATGCTCACACACGCAGGTTCTCACGAGTGATTAGAGCTTTCCCTTTCGCTTGTGCACGGAGATGTTCTTTCGCGAAAATGTGAAATAGACGAATCCGCTGTAAGGCAAAGTGATGACCTCCTGGGCTGTTATTGGGGTAACATAAAAATAAATCTGTTAGTTCTCTGACTGACGTCATAGGTGCGAATCTTCTTTGCTCGTCTTGTTTATATTCAAATTAGAAAGATGAAGGCTTGGGATGGAAAAACGGGATGATCTCACGGACACACAATCCAGTGCTCTGTCTGTCTGGTCTTCCAGCATGATTGCATCGATTTGGCTCATGATTGTGCTGGCGTGACGAATCATTGGTTTGCTCGCTTTCCTTGTTTTCAATCTGCAAGAAAAACCAGCAACAGCGGTTTTGAATTGAGACGCATAAGGCGCCGTCCAGGCTCACTGCACTACGCCAGAGGAATTTCAAAACCCAGTTTTATTTCCAAGGTCAGGCTTTGCCTAGTTCCTAGGCCTCAAAATTTCGCCTCGGTCATTCGTTTCGGGTCACGTGGTCTGGGCGAAAGGTGGGACCTAGACAAAAACCCGAAAAGTGAAACAATTTGTCTCACTTTTTCGTCTCGCGAGAGGGAATTTTCAGAGCATTCCTGGAAGAGGGGCCGCTATAGAAAAGCAATTTAAACTCCTCGTTTTTGGCTTTATGTTAATATTGGTCAAGTTAAACGCCGGCTTATTTGGATCCAAACGGTTATTTATCGAGTCAGAAGTACATGTAGCCGTAGCGCTTGATCAAAGAAAACAGAAATATACCAAATTCCTTAAATTTCGGTTTCAAGACTAAGCTATAGTAACTTTCTAAATTAATTATTTCACAAAATCTTGACCGCTAAGCCTATGCAATAAACATAAACTCGCTCGCAGCGCTGCCTTGTTGTGATCTCATGTGATCTCTGTACGAACCACTTAACCATGCACAGGCTTATGTACTAAATAACGACGTACTACAGCAACTTTAATATACATGTAAGGAGATGAAAAACAAAAAGTCCTCCTTACACTCAGATCACAGGGCAGCGGCAAAATTATTAGTCCGTCATGACAAGCGCTACCAGAACAGAACTCTGTGACACACACATATTTCATCAGATTTGTAATGTCAAATTTGTACAGGAGCGAAATATTTTTTCCAGTTTTCGGCTCAAAGGAGTCGGAACTATTAAGCTTACATGTGAACATTCCGCAGTCGAACAGAATTTATTATAGGTCACAGCCTGTTAACATTCGAAACTGGTCCAGTTGAAGTGCAGGTCAAATAAAAAAGTTTGTATGACAACTGAGCATGATAATTTTCTAACCGTAAGTTTTAAGGAAGTTGCTCTTCCGCAACTGCGGCAAACTTGCAAAACTGCGGAAACCGAAACTGCGGCAACCGAAACTGCGGCAAACGGCTGAAAGAAGTAATTTCCGATTGCATTCCAGTGATTTGCAATAATCAGCACCTTCTCCGACAGAGGTATTTGTCGGATAACAAAGTTGTCCAGATAGCAATGTTGGTCAAGTCATGAGCTTCTTCGGTTTCCTGCTGCTGTACGCAAAAGTCTACGAAACACCAGGAATATAATTCCCTGAAGTTTAGCCAGAATCAACAACAAGCATTCTGCGACTGATCCAAACGCATCAATAGACCACGAAGGCCTGGGAGAAAGCCGTACAGGAACTAGGCAAGGTTGGCAAGGTTAGGGCCTATAGTCCACACTAATCTGATACGTACTGATCCTAACGCATGCGCATTCTGTTATTGTCTAGGCTACTCTGCGCCGTTCGTCTGGGATATATACGTTATCGAAATCAATTGACCGCGAAGGCCTGGGAGAACTTGGCAAGGTTAGGCCAACCGTCCGTACCAATACGTCATGAAAACGGAGCTCTCGAGAGCAATGACATCACAATAATCATGTGATCATGTGAATAATCATTCCCTGTCCGAATTTTACTAAAACACAAATCTAAAATAACCCGTAATTATTATTGCCTTTTCAAATTCCTTCGGCATAGTGATTCCTCGGGGCCTGAGACATGCATGCACTTTTGAAAAACCAGTGTCGCTACGAGATTGGTGCGAAATTAAACGTTGAAAGCAAAGCAAAGCTTTGGAAATTTGTAATTGCACTCAATCCCGTACTCTTAATACCGTCTAATGGTGTCCCCTTCTAAGAGGGTCTCAAAGGGGTAGTGGCTTTTACGCCTAACGGTTAAATTTCTGGCCCCATTTCACGGTAACGGGTTAATTTTTTTCCCGTTACGGTTAAATGGAATTTCAATAATCTATTACCATTGTCTTAAATTATTAATATAATAATTAACTGGAAATACAAAATTTTAAAATTTCCATCGTGGCGGAGCATGGCGAAGTCATGATAAGTATAGAGAACATTCTCGGTTAACAAAAAAATAAAGTTATCTGTCTTCTAAGATAGTAAATTAAAAGAAAATAATTCGTATTGTGTTATCGTCCGGGTGAGTGTAGTTCTGAAAAGAACTGTTGTTGGTGACTGACGTTTCGACAACTGAGCGGAAGTCATCTTCAGAGTCAAGTGAATAGTGTTTGCCTGTCGATGATGTTATAAGTCTGGTCCGTTGATAGTGATTGTCAGTTTAGCCATGATGGTATTGGCTGAAAGACTCGTGTAGAGTGTAAGAAACCTCGAAAGTGTCATCGACCTTAAGGAGACAATAATTGACCGGAAGCTCGCCATTATCTCCGTCCGAGAATTTTCCAATACAAAAGTAGACTTCATTTCGGTTTTATAAATAACCTTGCTTACCTACAGACCAGCAATATCCCCGCCAGGAGTATAAGAGTTATAGTTCCTACCACAGAACCAATGATAACTTGTGATTGATGAGCTGGCGTCGACGACACTCTCTTGGTCTTTGGGGCAGAGCTTTCAGCTGTTGAAATAACTGAAATGACAAATGAAAGAGGTAACTGAATTAAACTCAGTGCTTAGGGCTCGTTACAATACCACCGCTTTCATTCAGTATATGAGCGCACGTTGAATATGAGAGGTAATTAACAAATAGATTCCATGTTGCCGTGCGTCTGTTCAGTAATATCACAGATGACGTCAAAATGTGGTAAGTACAAAACAAGTGGCACACGAGGCGATGGCAAAGTGTTTCACTGATATTCTTACCACATTTTGACGTCTTCTGCGATCTATTACTGAACAGACGCACGGCAACATGCAATCCAATTTTTATAACAAAGAAAAAAGTACTATGGAGAAAGCTTGTTTACTTTAGAATCTTTCACCAGAACTCGGAATCGGCCTTTGCCCACCTTTGCGAACACGAAAAAAGTCATTTGACGTGATCTATTGTCTATACAAAATGAAGCAATCTCATTGGTTGTTATGCATAGCAAAGAATTGTGATTGGTCCAGGGAAATCACGCCACTGTCAAACTTGACTCGAAAATCGCTTTTAAGTTAATTTTTTTCGCGCTCCTCCCCTCGAGTGCGACACGCGCTTTGCGCTCACCTCGCTTTCGCCTCTGTTCGCCTAAGATACGCAAAAAATTACGCCTGTTCTACAGGCAACGAGGGTGTTATCCACCAAGACCGAAGGCCGAGGTGAATAACACCCTCCTAGATCTGCAGGATTCTCCATATCATACGAAAGCCGAATTCAATAATTGCTTCGTTATAGATTCAAAATATTTCCCCGTACTTAAAGGAGTTTCGCCATTTCGGTTTTTGTTTTTCTGCTCACCAAAAACAACAGAACCTCGTCCCCAGGTTTTCTCGGTCAACTGTCCAAGAACCTGGAGCGGGCTGCACTTTAGGTCGAAATTTTGGTCCAAACCTTCTAAATTTGGCCAATGGGCTCCTGGTCAACAACAGTCGCTTGTGGTGAATTATATGCGTCTGGTTTTAACCAATCAGAAACGGGGAAATATTTTGAATGAATAACAATGGCTCATAACCCATGGTGGCTAAGCCAATTAAAACTCTTAAATTGAATTATCCAAAAAAAGGTTTTCAAGATTTAAGATATCCTACATCCCACATTACACGCTTGTCGCTCTTACTTCTATGCCATGCCGAGTATAGCCGAACTTGCCTTTAACATGATGGCCTTAAGCCGAATACCTTTGAACAAAGGAGACGTTGAGGGCTTGACATTGCAGAGCTTGTAGTAGCGAGGTAGAGGGTTTTTTTTGTCACAACATTTATCAACACAGGTCAGCTCTCACCTAAGCATTTGTATATCAGCGGCGAGAATGCGTAAGCAAGTCTAAGAGTTCGACTAAACAGCGCCCGCCTTCAAGTGCAAAAAGCCTACCTGTGCAGTTGTATCCATCGCCAGAGAATCCTATTTGGCATTGACAGTCGTAAGAGTCGTTAACTTCTGTACAAAGAGCGTTCTTGTGGCATAAGATACAGCTGTTAACAGGTTTACACTCGAGACCATCTCCATGAAAACCCTTGAGGCACACACATTTGAAAGACCCTGGGGTGTTCCCACATGTAGCATTTTCGTTACACTGATAAGCATGTAATGCACATTCATTGATATCAGAACACTCCCAACCATCTCCCGTGTAGCCTGGTAAACAAATACAGCTGTGTGAACCTTTCGAGTTTACGCAGGAAGAGTTGATATGGCAATTGTCTATGCCGAGTTCACATTCGTCGATGTCGACGCAATCACTTCCATTTCCTGTAAAACCTGATTTACAGGTACAGACAAAGGAACCGAATGTGTTTGCGCAAACCGTTTGGCCGGGACAAATTCCAGTTTCTTGGTGACATCCACCGAGTTCTGTACAGCTTGATCCATTTCCGGTTAAACGTGAATTCGCGCCTATCAGACACTCGTCAAGATCTTCACAGCTGGAACCATTTCCGGTAAAACCTGTTTTACAAGTGCAGTTAAAAGATCCCGGAATGTTTAAGCAACTTGCATATGAATGACACCTGTCAAGCTGTAAAGCGCATTCATCGATGTCTGTGCAGTTGTACCCGTTACCATAGTAACCATTTTTACAACTGCAGTTGTAGGAGCCAGCGGTATTGTAGCAGAGCGCATGCGTATGACAGTCGTGTGAGTCTTGCGCGCACTCATCTACATCCTTACAAACACTGTTGTTACCAACAAAACCCGTTGAACAATTACATCCATATGACCCAGGCGTGTTGAAGCAACTGGTAGAAATGTTGCAGTGGTGTAAATTCAAGGCGCACTCGTCCATATCGCTGCAGTCATGCCCGTCACCGCTGAAGCCTGCCTTGCAGACGCAAGTATGGGAGCTTGTGGTGTTGACGCAAGAAGCATTTGCGTGGCACATACTGCATTCATCTGCATCTAAACAGAGATACAATAAAAGATAAAAATGAAAAATTCTAAGCTTAATTTTTATAGTGCGATCTGCACAGTATATAGGGAAGCTGGTGGATACTTTTAGTACAACCTATAATCTTTTCCACGACATTGCCTTGTGCCTTTATGTCAAAAAAATTCATACGAAAATGAGTTCCGCCAACAGGTTTATTTCCATGCATAAAAATTGTTTTTTAAAAGAAAGGCTTACACCGAAGACTCGTTTTTGAAACAGAGGCACAAGATAACCTCTATGGCGCATTTGAATATATTTATCTAGATATTTGAGCCTAAAAAGTATTGAAATTATTAAATTAACAAAAAGAGCCCGTAATAACATGGCATTTTTGTTGCTGGCAAATAAGTACTGCTGTAATTGATTTCTTTTCGTCTTCTTCTTTTTAAGGTAAATCTCCTATCTCCTGCGAACTTTTAACTACCTTCTCAACAAACTCATAAGCAGCCTCATTCGAATCTGGTTATTCAAAATGGGAGCAACACTGAATTAAACTATTTTAAAGGAAAAACGTTTTCGTGATTAAGAAAGATGGTAAATTTGAAGATTTTTTAAACCTCGGAGATGAAATGAGAATGAGATGTATGATCTCCATAAAAAAGGAAAGAAACTGTTATGTAGCTGGCGTTTTTCCCGCTACAGGGCCCGCATTCATTGGCTAGTTCGTGGTCACACGACATTTAACAATGAAACTGTTTTCCGCCGCCGCAAAAGGCCATGAGCTGGTAACGGCTGGTTACCCTCGAATTGTTGACCGCTGTTGCACGTGACGAAAGCGTGCAGTTAAAGGTGGCCTGATGTTGTCGTTGGAATCTTAGCGCGTTTTTTAAAAAACTTGCTTTTGTTTTCATTTGCTATACAACGGCAGCGAAGCCGAGCGGTCAGCGTGTCGGACTCGCAATCCAGCGGTCCCGCGTTCGAGTCCCGCTCTGACCACTACCTGGATTTGTTTCTCGGTAGCTCCGGGTTCAAATCCTCGGCCACGCTTGTAAATAGCCAACTGGTTTGCCTCCGGCCACTTGGGATTCTTAACAACTTTATGCTTATATTTAAAATATTTATTTCATTTATTTGCTCGGCCACACTAGCACTTGTGCTATAAACACTGCCGAGGGTAAATAAAGGTTATTATTTATTTATTATCACTTAATGGCTAGACCCTTCGGAAACAGTGATTTTGTTTCCTGAGACGAAGTCGAGGGGAACATTGACTCTCGAGAAACAATATTCACTGTTCCCCTAGGGGCCAGTCATTAAGCGTTAAATGTTAACTTCGGGATACACCGCGTAAATAATAGCGACACACACACGATCAAACGTATCGCAAAGGACTCTTGCGTATATGCAGACCTGCCAACTCTCACGGTTCTGCCATGAGTCTCACGATTTTTGTCATTTCTCACGGTCTCACGACAAGGCTCCCAATCTCACGGATTTCTGGTAAAAAAATCTTTCTGAAATGTATTAAATTCTGTTGTTGAATAGAAATGGAATATTTAAATTACAAGGAATCTAGTGCCATGAGTGATAAACTAATAAAGAAAAACACTGTACTTACTACTTTTTTGTACTACTTTTTTGCTTATGTTCAACAACTTATCGTTTTTCTCCGCGGCTGTCCGCCATTTTGAAAGGGGAGTTGGCGTCTAGTTCCCTCTATGGAAATGAGGTTTGATAGGGGTAAAAAAATAGAACCTCACTATTTTTTGTAGAATCTTCCGATTTTTTTCATAGGTCTCCAGATTTTCCTTTACCAGGGGTTGGCAGGTCTGTACATAAGGGTTGTTTTTTAGGCCCCGTTTACACGGGTCCAGACAAATTTTTGCACGGACGAATTTTTTTCCTGGACCTCCTGTTTGCATGGATCCGTGCAAATTCTGTTGCAGTGGTGTTTACACAGATCTGTGCAAAGTTTAGACCAGTTGCGGCATTTGATTCCAGGCCATAACCGCGCTATCTGAGCAAAAAGATGCACGGTTCGGGTATTTACACGAGTCCGTATGAAATATGGAACCGTGCCGGTCAAAAAGTTGACCTGCTTTTTTCAGGTCCCAAACTTGCACATTTAGCCGTTCAAAAATTCGTCCAGTTCCGCCGGTCCCGTGTAAACGCAAGGTGGAACCGTGCAAGATTTTGTCCGTGCAAAGATTTTTTTTTACATTTGTCCGGATCCGTGTAAACGGGGCCTTAGACGCATACCTGCCCTGATGTTCGATAACACGCTACACGTGAGTAATGCATTCCAAATAACAAAAAGTGACCATCTAAGGCAGGGCATAACTTCAACAGAACTAAACTAAGTTACTGATAAGTGACAGTGTCGTTGGGACATGCTTGGAATATCCTGCAAAAATAAACGAAACAAATAAGAGTTGATACGGTGTGAGTTGAGAATAATCTATTAGAGAATTTAAGAAACCACGATGGCAACGGCAACGGGAACTTCGCTAAACAAAAGGTTTAAATTTAATGAGACGTTGTCCTCAGCGGCGCCGTCGTAAATTCTTAAACTCCCTATTGACGTTGCAACAGAGAAATAGGCCATTTTACAGTTGTCTGCTCAGTAACCTGGGAGGCGCTGTGGCCTCATGGTTAATGTGCTAGACCCCGGATCGAGCGCTCCGGGTTCGAGCCCTGGCCGCAGACATTGTGTTGTGTTCTTGGGCAAGACACTTAACTCTCACGGTGCCTCTCTCCACCCAGGTGTATAAATGGGTACCGGCGAATTTAATGCTGGGGATAACCCTGCGATGGACTAGCATCCCATCCAGGGGGGAATAAAAATACTCCCAGTCGCTTCAGGCTACAGAAACCGGGATAAGCTCCGGCCTGATGGGCCACTTGGCTAGAATGCAGACTTTACCTTTTACCTCAGTGACCTGGCAAGGCAGGAGATGACCTTGCTAACTTTCAAACAGACACCACCCTGCCAACATCTGTAAAATGGCCTTTTACAAAAACTGCAGTAATTCTCATGCGTTCATTGACTAGTTTTTATTGGCAATGATATAAGCGAACAGGAAATAGCCTGCGAAAGCAGCCTTCCGTCTTTTCTCGCCACTCGGGCTGGGGGACAAGAAGGACAGCTGTTTTCGCAGGCTTAACAGACACATGAATTTACAATTTCTACCTTTTTGTTATGGTAGAAAGCAAATTGACGTCAGTTTTTCATGCGCCTGTCCTGTTCCAGTTGACAATGAATTTCATAGTAACATTGTCGAAGTAGATTGCGCATTTAAAACCACAGCTTCTTTGACAATGTTACGAAGAAATTCATGATCAATAACAGGACAGACGCATGGAAAGCTGACGTCAATTTGTCAGTTAATTTAACGAGTCATAATATGTACTTTTAAAATATATAAAACCCACTTAGTCGAACAAGTGAGTAGTTGACCGGCACATTGGCAATGGCATATTATTTTGCCGAGATGTACATCGTCCGTGGATTCTGCATGACCTGTGATCAGGCGTTCTTAATTTACGAGACAAAAGAATGCTTGATACATTTATTGGATGACTAGCCTGTCAAGAGTCCAGTCAATGAGGCCCGCTCTACAAATACAAAGGTATTCATTCACTCATTCACAAATGCCAGCAGTCAACAGGCATCAACGAGTGGAAAACAAAACTCTGTTTCAAGACTTTTAAGTCATAGCATTAAATTAATCTCACTTTTAACAGAAAATCTGCGTTACTATCAAGATAGACCTAGATAATGTTCTGATCAACGCTGATATTTGTTAGATCTGACATCGCCGATTGGACTAAAGATTGTAAAGTAGCCCAGTTTGTGTCGCGCAACGCTTCGCTTTCGCGGGAGAGTTGAATGACAGAAAGAGCCAGAACTAGAAGTCCTGGTGCACGTCATCATGGCAAATTCTTTTGCCATTTTCCCTCTGCCACTGCCTCTCCAACCCACAATTCCTGTCTTTCCCCTTTTCAAAAAACAGTCGATCTGCACGGCTTTCTCCTACATCACCTCTTCCTCCTTCCCCAGGAAATCACAAGCGGTTTATTGCCCGGGCTCATTGTAAGGTAAGGGCCGGAGTACGAGCAGCAATACCTCGAGTTCTTTTAAACTGATCTAAGGTCATGTTCGTGTGCTTTGGTCGTCCTCTTCAGGTTCCTTTTTCTGGAGTCTTAAGATTTTCGGAGTCGTCTGCTTACACAGATAAACATACAGGATCGGGTTGTTCGAAAGGTGGATAACGCTATCCACCGGATAAATCACTATCCAGCGGATAGCGTGGTTTTTTATGTCAACACTTGTCCACTGGATAGCGATTTATCCAGTGTATAGCGTTATCCAGCCTTTGAACAAGTGGCGCCTGAGTATTACATTTGTCGTTATTATCTGTAGATTTCAAAAAAAAACTGTTACATGACGCTCAGCTGGAGTCAGCACTCAACATTCTGAAATTTCATTGCGTATGATCTTCTGTCTACGGTGGAAATACGACTGGAAGCGTGAGTGAATAATCTTTGAATAACGACTGGTAGTTTAATAAGACGCCGCTTGCCTGGCGAGGGAACCTAAGAAGCGCTTAAACACCTTAAGATGACGCGAGTTGACATGACTGAGCAGAACAAGACAAAACGCGTCGCAGATATATACAGTCAATGTTACTGTAACAAATGCAACCTCTGCGAGATCCAACTTGGCGAGGATTTAAAAACTTACCTAACACTGGATCAGTAGATATCTCTTCGCTCGTCCATTTCAAAGCAGTGCAATCCAGAGGGCTATCTGCGAAGCGTTTTGGAGTACAGGAAACGAAGAACGTGATGTTAATTTTAGATTCATTCGATCCTAAATATTTGAAAGGTGATACTGACAAGGTAAACTTTTGAACCCTGTTAATGCTTAATAATACCGATTTCGTAATAGTTCTCATTACGAGCTCATCAAGAGTCATTTTGCGAAATTTGGATAGTAACTATAGTTACTGCGAAAAGAAGAACACAAGGACGCCGTCACTGTGAACGTAACACGAAAACAGGGAGGGAAGGCCAGAAATGACTAAAATGATCAGAAACTGAGTGTTAACAGAAACACCAAGGGGGGTCGAGGATTTTTCTTAGGAGAGAGTGCCACACTAAGGATTGACGTAACTGACTGGTGTAGCCTGCGGAAACAGCCGTCCTTGTTCGCTCCCGGACCGAGTGGCGTTTCGCAGCGAAGAAGGACGGCTGTTTTCGCAGGCTATGACTGGTGAGGTAAACAAATAATATGGAGGGAGGTGTAGGGGCTTATTAGTATAGCAACCGAAAAAGCGCCCAAAAATTCGCCCAAAACCGAAAACCGCAATAAATTTCGTTCATAATAATACTGCTACCGTAAATACTCGCTTCTGATTGGTTGGAAGCGGACCAATTTATCCTAAATTGTATCGATAGCTGAACAATTAAATTTTAATTGTATCGGTCACATTTGAGCAATGGAGTCGGATAAAACTTCCAGGTTTTCCGCTTCAGACAAACAAAAAGCTTGTTATGAAGAAGCAGCAGTAAACAAAAACACCAAAAAGTGTGTTCGAGTACCCAGTCTTTTATTACAAGCACCACTACTGCCGATACACAGCTGCATCATCTTCCTCCCATTCATCTGTCGTCTATTGGAAATAATATCAGCGGCCAGGCAACCATCAACATCACATTCAACGTTCAGCCTCCGCAATGATCGAAAGTCCTTGGATTGAAAAACTTTGCAAAAATTTACGCGAATGTATTTTGGGGAGTAGTCTTCCCATTTCATTAAACGTTTAAGCTCGGTTTTCCCGAAGGAGTTCGTCCTTGTATCGTTAACTTTATGTACTGAATAGTTTAAATCAAGGCTGTAAACTGTGGCTTTTCAGAATACGTTTTCATGCGGGTTTTGTCGGTAAAATAACGCTTTTACCGTTTCGACGTGCATTTTCCTTTTATTTATCAAAGAGTCGCTCATGCGTTCAGAGTTTTGACAGCTTTCAAGCCAATAAAATTCAACTTCATGTTGCAAACTTGGGACATGCTCCTCTTTGTGGCTCGGTTGCGAAAAAAGAACGAATTATTATTTTACGGAGAAGTGAAAAGTTAAAATATTTAATCACAGCGTGGCTTCATTTTAGCAACCCTCTATAACGAAAAGACTTCAGATAGAAGCTTGTATTTACGGTTGCCGTATTATTAAAAGGAAATCGATCTTTTTTTCTCGAAACAATTATGGATTAATTGTACTTGTGAACAGATCGGACTTTTTCTAATTTCCACTCGTGGCTGCGGCAGCCACTCGTGGAAATTACTAAAAAGTCCGATCTGTTCACGCGTACAATTAATCCCTAATTGTTTCTCGAACAGATCGATTTCCTATACAAACCGAAAACTGAAGTAAAAGCCCACTGACAAAGCTTTGGTAGACTTCAGAATCTCTCTTTCTGTTATTTAATTGCTATACATCTAGACTTGTTTTACTTTCCGATCCGAAGTTCTTTCTGCATGTCTCCTGGTTAATGCAGAACTTCAACGTAGTCCTAAAAATTTGCTTATTATGGTTTGTAAATCGGCTCCACAGACCTATAGCAATGTGAAGCTGGAAAATAAAATTGGACAACACCACATGCATTTCAAAGTTGCTTTCTGACACGTGCTTTCTGATTGCCACGTGCAGAATTTTCATTTGTGTGGGCACAATGGCAGCCTCATTTTACAACCAAACTACTTTATTTTACAATCAAACAAACAGCCTCTGTTTTACTTTGACTTCAAGCGCACATTATCCCAGCCGCGAATAATCTTTTGCTTTGATGTTATCTAGAGCTTTTCATAGTCTGCTTGGCAGCCGTTACGACCCAAATAACGGCTGCTAAAGACTAACAAACGAGAGCGTTTGTTAGTGGCATGCGAAGGAGACTAGGAGCCCAGGAGCCCATTACCCGGAGATAATTTCGAAAAGATGGACGGTAAAGACGTGGTGCCCAGGCAGTGGTGCCGGCCATTTGCCTGTTACTGCAGGGCCTTTATTCAATCGGGCCGTTTATTAAGATTATATCGACTCGGCTCCGATTTCGTTGTTGTTGTTGTTGTTGTTGTGCTGCCTTTCTATCGTTCTAACCATGTGATAAGTATCTCTGCAGCGCCAAGAACTAGAGCCGTATGCGCCGGTTCAATTCCGACCTTTTACCATCCCCCGGGCAACCCCCGGGACAAATCCAGTCCTGCATGGGGTTAGGAATTGTTTAAGACTGTCTTGTCCATAGAGGGTACAAGGGTAGGAGGACAAGCAAATAAAAAATTGCTTCTTGCACGTGATTTATCAAAAGCAATGGCGACGCACCGCTTGCTGGATGTGAAGAGATTCTCTGTAGGAAAGCCGATATATTTCGTTTCTGTTTGGCTGGAAAATAAATTCATTTACTTATACAAATATTAAATCAAAAGAGTTATCATCGTTAAAGTTCGAGTATATTGTCTCAGTAAAAAGGTTTGTTAGTCCTCCGATCAAATAAAATCCATAACTATCCTTCGTTCAATAAACTCAAGAAAAGCAAAAGCGCTGCGTTCTTGACAAAATGTAATCTGTGATAATCGGTATTGACATAAATTAATATTTTGCCGACACGGAACGGAGAACTGGGTGTGAGCGTAGTACGCGAGGGCTCATGGGTAGTATGTTTGTAAAAAGAGACGGTTGACTAACTTGTGACATTCTACGGTCAGCCTTGCCACTAGCACTTCCCCATAAGGTTTATTTTTATTGTGTAAATATCGTCATATGGTTTGCTTTTGTTTCTGTTGTTTATAGATCAATATCCACTCATATCCACTTCGTTGTAAGTTTATTGTCGCAATAAAACAGATCTCGGGCCTGGCTGACCAAAGCGCCCATGCCTCAACCTCTAAGTGTGTTCGGTTGTGTAGTGAAGGCAAAATACGACTGATCAGCTGCTATAGCACAGCAAAGAGTATTTGACGGCAGGAGCTGCTAAAATTTGAAAAAAATGTAATATCCCTGGAGGTATGCCCAGGGGCTCTCTAGTATAGTAAGAGCTGGAGCTAAACCTCGCGTGTTAAATCATCTAATGAAGTTAACCATAGTTTACAAAAGAGGGAAATGGTTATGAAACTCGGCAAATTACTTTCTTTGTTGTATGTTTTCAGTTCACTTTTTAGGCCTTGATCGTGCATAAAACAGTACAGCATGACCGAGAAACAAACCAGTAGAAATGTTCTGATTATGTAACTCATACATAGTGTATGCGCAAAAATAAAAAAGATTGTGCACGGACATTAATCTTCCCAAATAAATCTTTAACATTAAATTATGAATAAAATGATTGTTGGTATTGCGGACTTAGCCAATTTTTGGTCCCGTCAGTTTCGGTTTTCACACTTTAAAACTGCGGTTTTTTGGTTTTGGTGTCTTGTGCGGTTTGCGGGTTTTCTCCAATTTATTTGGTTTTCAGGTTTTCGGATCTCTCTGCCCAATGTTTATGGTTTTTCTAATTTTTTCAAGGAATTTGCACCCTGTACTCGCGCTAAAACTGTACTCCAAGGAACCACTGCCTACAGTAGAGGAATGCATGACAAGCCTAGTCTCTTTAGCAGCCTTATTTGAGTTGTAACGGCTGCAAGCAGACTATGAAAAGCTAAATA
>CM042754.1:25099230-25112499 GCA_022496165.2 Catalaphyllia jardinei | reverse complement strand
TGTAATGTTCATTGACACTTCAAGGAGTTTTTCATTACCTTTTTACTGTTTTCATAGTGGCACGCATCACCTTTCAATTTTTTCTCTTGTAGTAATTTATCGAGCTTGCCTTGTATATCATTTAGCTTCGTGTTGCACATCGAGCAGCCATGTTCGTGCCGCTCGCCATCACTAAGGGCTTCGTCATCAGTCTGAGATCCTCGTGCTCGCATTCGTTTTTTTCTTCGTGATTCTCTTTTCTTTGCAGTCTTCTCGTTCGATTGATCAGCCTCTTCATGGTTTGTTGCGTTATCGGCCTCCGTAGGCATCTTGAATTTTATCGAGAACGCGGAGCTTCAGAGAACACGTCCGCCATCCTGCGCGCCCAGGCTTATTAGTATGGAGGAACGCATTTTTACCTAGACAGTTTGAATAGGTAGGTGATCCCTTTTGGAATACGTCGCCGAAGGGGAGGAGGGAGGGTAGTCAGCGCGTGAGTACGGGTTCGTCTTCGACGAGATGAGAAAGTGTCTGATATCTTGCATTCTGTGACTTTTATAGCTACATTTGCGTCCCGTGCAAAGTCCATTGCCCATGTGCACGATGCACACGAGAGTTGATGTTCTCGCCGGACTGCACGCCTGCTTTTCGCGGTATTTTTAACAGTGAAAATAGTAATGATTTACCTAGGGCTTTTATTTCGGTTTTTGGTTTTGGATGAAATTTCTAGCGGTTTTGCGGTTTTTGGCGAACTTTTGCGCGGTTTTTCGGTTTCTAGTAGGCCCCTAAGCTACGCCTCCCTCATAAACCAGCTTTTCGTAAAACAACAATAAAAGTAAGTGACACACTAGAACATCAACCCACGGTCTGGCCAGTACCTAACGCATGCGCAAAGGGTTTTGCGCATGCGTAAGGTACTGGCCAGACCGCAATCTCGTTCCCAGAGCCTCCGCTACCCTTGTCCAGCGGAACGGGAAAACGAAGACCTCTGGGAAATTCCGTTTGAGCTCAATCTCGTTCCCAGAGCCTACGTGCCTTTTGGTCAGCACCAAGACACGGAGCTCTGGAATCCACAGCGGTCAAATGAGTGCGCATGCTTAAGCCGCGCGTGCGCGTGGGATTTACCTTAAACACGGCTCTAAAAGAGGCGTCTCTTTTATATATCTTTTTCAACAAAGAAACTATCTCTGCAATAATAGTAAATTTTCTTGTCGAATTTACGAGTTCGTAGCGAAACATGAAGACTTGTGTTTTTATTGCGATAGTTGTCGTTGGCCAAGCTGCACAGCTTAGCCAACCCATATTATAATCTTAGAAATAGCAATCACTTTGTACTACCGAGATTCAACTTGGCCATTGGTAGAAATGCCTTAAGATATAGAGGCCCATTAGCATGGGAACTAATTCCAACCTCTCTCAAACAGTCCCCTCTCTAAAGAAATTTAAGGACCTCTTAAAACAAAGTCGTCATAGGCATTTTATTAACAACATTAGCTTTCTGAAAGAAGCTTGCATGGTGTCTTATAAGAATCAAGACTACACATATTTTTAATATAGTTACTTTAATACAGCTTGAGAATTGTATATTTAGATAGCTTTTACCTAATTTTTACATAATTCGTAACGTAGTTTGTCAGTAGGTCCACATCAGCCTCTGGCTGCCTCTAGTCTAACCTACTATACGCAAGCATGCATGTATGTATGTATGTATGTATGTATGTCTGTATGTATATATGTATGTATGTAAGCGCTCCAAGCGAGTTTGTCAGTCTGAGTTAATCTCGAACCCAGATCTCCCACGGCCAGGGAGAAAAAAAAACAGAGAAAAAAACAGAGTGAGATCTGGGTTCGAGATTAAGTCTGAGTCAAAACCCTAACGTTAGAAGACTGGGACGACAGTTGTGTATGCTGTGACGTAATGTGACGTAGGTTGCCAATTCTGTAACTTTTTGCGCCAGGTCAGCAAAGATTATACAAGTATATCAAGTTTTCATAAACCATGGCAGTGGATAATAATTCGTTGAGGTTTTTACTCCAAGCATATCCAGGATTGAAGGAAAGCTAGGTTCTCTGGTGATTCAGGTAACTTGCGTTGGTATTTGGCGCGTCACTGTTTCTGTGTAGTTATGGTGACTTCGATGCAAATCAGGCTTCACTGCGTATAGTTCTGGAAGGAGGAATACCTAATCACTTAACTCTATTATTTCCTTGAAATATTAGTCAATGTCTCGATTTCAGTGATAATAAGTTAGTTGCATATTTTCATAACGGGTCGTATACATGCACTTAAGACTGTTGTGCTAGGTCTAGTATCAAGCAGGAATCGAGTTATCCATGGTGATCGCCTGGTGCACTTTGGAATTTGAAGTGACGGCTGTATTAAGCACTAAATAAGGGCTAGGGGACTTTATAATAATTGGCCGTTTATATATTTTCATTTTTATAGGTGTCTCACATAAAGCCAGCTTATTCAACTGATTGATATGAGACATCGTTTATACCATTTGCTGATCTTTGTGGGTTTGGTATGTTGATTAATTTATATATGTTAAAAGCGTTTGCGTGAGCATTTATTGTAAGCTAGAAGTTTACTTGCTATTGTTTTCCGTTTTATTTATTAACTCGACGAGTAATACTCAGAATTGGGACAAACTTTTTAAGTGAGAGGCTTTGCGATCTAGACTATTCACCTTGTGTCTGCATTTTGATTCGAATATTTCATGCAAACCGTATTAGGAAAGTTTTAATCTGTAACTCAAGTGTACATAATTAATGACCCTTCAAATATGAAAACTTGTCTTGAGTTATTAATAATTGAAATGATCATGGAGTATTTTGATTTCTGATTGAATTTTCAGCCTTTTCCGTTCCACGTGTATATATACTGTGTTTTATGGCAACAAATTTTGTCCATACCCAGCCAGAATTATGTGTTTAAATGACTAAAGAATTCCGTAGGCATTGGTCCATGCGTAGTCAATCAATAAACCGATAATCAATATCAATCAATAGCAATCCAAGATGGATATTGATTTCCGATTCCAATCGATAGAAATCGATAAAGAAATAAAGTTGTAAGTTTGATTGATATCGATGTCTATCATCGATTTCTATCACTGATTTCTATCATCGATTTCTTTCGGAAATTGATAACGATTGATCAAATGTTATCGATTTTGATCTATTGTTATCGGGAAAGATTGTTGTCGTTTACAAGTTAATCAATGACACAATGTTGTCTGTGTTGTGGTTTGATTTCATTTTTGGTTTAATTTTTGTTAATAAAACCAGTTTAAATTTTTCAAACTGGTTCATATTTTTCAAACTGAGATAATTTTTAAACCAGTTTAATTGTCAATTTTGAGCAGAATGTGAGCATGTGTCTCAGTAATTTGGGTTAAGCACTCAAGTTAGTGATTAGGCCTAAACACTTATTTAGAATGGTTAGCTTTGATGTTAGGCTGGGAACTTTGCATATGACTTAGTAGTTTGGGTTGAGCTCTCAGGTTAGTGATTAGGCCTAACCACTTATTTGGAATTAGTTAGCTTCTTAGTAATTAAGCCAAGGTTCATGTATAAATAAATTAGAATTTATATGAGAGGATCTTGGGGTGATGAACTGATAATTAAAACAAGTATGAGAGCTCTTGCATCCATTGCTTTCATGGTCAAGTGGTAATGACAGTGGGAATTAATTGGCGGTTCAAATCCCAGTGAATACGAGATAAAAAAAGTGAAACTTACTGTTAATTAGTATTCATGTTTAATTGGGATTTGGGGGAAGGGGTAGGGTAGCTAGGAGATCAGGAGTCAGGAGTCACTCAGTGAGAACAGGAGAGAAAAGTATAGAGAAATGGAAAGATATATTTTCCCTTTTTTATAGAGAGTTGACAAAAAAATCAACCCAGTTTGAAAAACTGGTTTTAAAAAATTTAAACTGGTTTGAAAAAATTTAAACTGGTTTTAAAAAAATTAAACCAAACAGAAAAAACAAACCACAACATCTGAGTGTATGGTTTTATTGAGTCATTCATGGTCAGTTAGCATAGCATGCAATAGGTTTACAATTATCAACAAAATACTATAGGAACAAAAACAATAACAGGAATGTTTTGTCTGTTTATCGATCTTCAGGAAGAAGAAGTTGTGGCCCAAGTAGCATTGTGCAACCCTCGGCTAGTCTCGTTATAACAATGCCATAAAGATGAAGCAGAATAAACAACAAAATCAATGTTTTTGAGATTTCAATTAGTCGCATTAAGAATGAAACATAGTGTAAGAGTAAGATGGGGGTTTTATTAGAAGCTGGGAGCTGGGTACCAACACCCATCTACTCTGAGCACAGTACCCGTCTTCACCCACCTTCACTTCTTATTGAGAAATATTTTTAATTAGGTTTTCCGAAGTCAGTTTCATACAACTACCTCCTAAAAATAGTTAATAATTATCAAGTCTCTGGAACAACACCGGGGTTTCCAGTCGCTAGTTATGTTATACAAGTGCTTGTATAGCGACGGAGCACCCTATATTAGTAAGTTTTTTAATCTTAAGAATGTTACATAATTATAATTTATGTGGGCTCAGCACCAGGTTGGAACTTCCCTTATATTCAACTTGGAGTACATGCATAGATCTTTTACCTTTTTAGTTAGTAAACTGTGGAATGCGTTGTCTCTAATGGTAATAGAGAGTCCAAAGACACTGTATCTGTTAAGCGGGCTCTTAATGCTCATTTGACTTGAAGAGCTTTTTAACTTTTTTTTTGATTTTTAAAGCTTTTGAATCTTGTATGTAATTTATAAATACTAGTCAGTATTTAGGTTGTTTATTAGTTAATTGATTAATTTTATTCAATTTTTTCTTTTTTTTTTCATATCTTGTATAATTTTTGTTATTTTTTAATTTTTTTTCTTTGGTTATTATCATGAGCACTCTGAGGACTTTCAAACCCGCTGAATGGTATGGTTATTGGACATTCCTAACAGTTATATATAACAAGATGGTTGTTAATAATTAAATTACCCAGCAACCTATCTGACATGAAAACAAACACTGCATGAGGTCCGTGAGAGGTCACAGATGTTGTCCCAGCGACCCGGCATCTTTATTCATGTTACAAAAGATTGCAGGAAATCTGGGAAGTCAAAAAGTACTATCGCATAACTTGAAAAAAAGATGTTTACAGTGGAAGTGTTTTAAAACACTAAAGAAATTTCTATAATAGTAATAGAAATTTTACTTTATTTCTACTTTTTATGTTTCTAACAATATATTATTATTATAGAAGCATAAAAAAGTAACAGTAAAAGGAATGTCAAGATTAACTTGGTACATACACATAAAATTTTTATAAGCTTATTAATTCTTTAGCAGCTCATAAAACAAAAGACAAAAAAAACGCTGCAAATCCGCCAAAAATGTCAACTCAGCATAAGTGACAAGTTGAAGTTTATACATTGCATATTGGACCTTTCTTTGGTAGATGATGCTAGTATAGGTAAAAGCTTTTAGTTTGTAAAAAAATTATTCTCAATAATTTTTGTTTGCAAAATGAGAATGTAGAATTGTAAATTTGCAACTCAGAATGCTGGAAAATGCATTTCCGAGAGTCTAAATAAAAAAAAGTTTCTGGGGGGACATGCCCTTGGATCCCCCTAGAGGCTTGGGCCTTCAGCCCTTCAGGTTTTCAGGGTGCCCTCTTACTCTACCATGAGAACCCTCCTACTTCAAAACTTAATAAAACCCCTGAGTAAGAGTAAGCAAGATATAAACAAATATCTAGTAGCAGAGTAATAATCACTTTTGACTAGATAATGAAATCAATAATAAAATGCTTAACTTGATATGCCTTTCTAGTATACATATAGTTGTTTACTAGACACCAATGCCAGTCTTCAGTAATATGTTTGAAATGAATACTCTTTTGGATTATCGACTGTTATTGAAAGTTATCGTTATTATTGTTTGTTATCGATTTTCGCTAATCGATAAAAATCAATTTTTTTTGTTGTGAGTTCCATTGTGATCGATTACCAACATCAATCGATACCAATCAGCGATTGATATCAAGTGTATCAATTATTGATTTCCGATATCGATTTCTATCGATTGACTATGCCTGGATTGGTGCATGGTTGAACCATTTGGAATTCTGAGGGCAATAGGGGTTTAAGAGTTTTGTAATTTCCGAAGGCAATAGGGGAGGCCACCCATGATAGTTTGTTTGCTTAGATATTTCAAGGAGTGGCCCATTTTGCTGGGAAATGGCAGGCTAGGCCCACTAATCCACCAGTTCTGTCACCATCTCAAAATAGGTAGGCAAGTTCACACATCAAACAGCACATTACCTTACTACACATGAGTGTCAATTATACAAATTGTGCCTGAACTTAACCGAATGGTAGTGCTCTGATTTTCCTAGTTCAGCTTTGAAAGTTAATGTTGGTTGCCTTATAAACAAGGTATACTGCTGTCACAGATTGATTTCAACCCAACTGTCCAAGTTAATGGTTTGTTTTGTTCTCTTTTTGTTTCTTTACTAGCTATTAAATGGATATGTACAATGCCAAACGATCTGCAGGAAAGACCAGTACACTGTTGTTAAATCAGATGGCAGCAAGAGCTGTTTAAATTGTGATACTTGTCATGCTGGTCGTGGACTGCATCCCCCTTGTGGCAGCCAAATTCCATATCCACCAAAAATTGATTGTGTAACCTGTTCTGCAGGAGAATTCTCTGACAAACTGGACTCTGCTCCATGTCATAGCTGTCAGAGATGTGCAGAGCATGAAATTGTAGCTGCACCTTGTACCAATCAATCAAACAGGATCTGTAATGGGACTTGTGAGGCAGGATACTTTTATTCTGAGAAAGACTCCACTCACAGCTGCAAGGAATGCTCATCTTGTTGTTTAGATGGGAAAGATGAGGAGATACCTGAATGTGCAAGCCAAGGCTTGGAGGCTTCCAAGCAGCACTGTAGCCCGAGGCCAGACAAGGATTGTAACCGTGATTCATCAGTGATCTCATCTACCAGTGAGACAACTGGAACTGATGCTTCAACAAGTGGCAGCTCTATTACTGGAGTTGTGATTGGAGGTGTTTTTGGTGGCGTGGGCTTTATAGTTACGGTAGTGATTGCATTGTATTTATTCGTGTTACGCAGAAAGAAAGCTGTGGAAGTGTCAGGTGCACAGCAATCCTCAAAAGTAGAGGAAGGGAATGGAGAAGCAAGTTATAAATGTAAGTAACACTGACTTTGTATACATATGCATGTGACTTGTTGGAAACCTTGTAGCTTCAGAATCTCTTTAAATTTTCTGTTATTTAATAAGTTTTGTACATCTAAACTTATCTAATAATATTGTCTTGTTTTATTTTCCAATTGAAAGTTCTTTCTGCGTATTCTCTTATTAGTGCAGAACTCATCGTACAGTAGTTTAAACATTTACTTATTATTTTAAAGTACTTTGCAAAATCAGCTCCACAGACCTATAGCAATGTGAAACTACAGTACATGACTGTAGAAAAGATTGTACTAGATGATTTTTGTTTAAAAGAAACACCACATTCCAAAGTTGCTTTTTGATTTGACAATTTTATTTTACAACCAAACCAACAGTCTTTCCTTTGCTTTTAATCCACATGAACAGAGCAAGTGAGCACAATATTATTCTCACGATGAAAAGGCATCAATCTATTATAATAGCAACTCAGTGTTTCAGTCTGAGAAACAGGTTTTACTTTGTTGTTGTCTTGAGCATTTCATAGTCTGCTTGGCAGACCCAAATAATGGATGCTAAACCAACAGATCAGGCTTGTCATCCATTCCTCTAAAAGAAAGGGTTGAATGCTATATAAGTGGTGCCTTGGAATTACATTCTTAGCGCAACTGCAGGATGTAACTTGCTTGGCAAAACTAAGGAAAACTGTAACATGCATTGGACAGAAAAATTAAAAAAAAAACAGTATCATTGATGACAAAAAACAAAAACCAAAGACTGAATTGGAGAAAACCCACAAGCGGTGCAAGACATCAAAATGAAAAACCACAGTTTTTAAGTGCGTAAACCAAAATCCTACGGAATCGAATGTTTCACAATCTTAGATTCTGCCTTCTCAAAAATCCAAATTAAGATGGAATGTACAATCATTAAAAAGCTCATTTGCAACTGAAGATGACACGAGAATGTTGAAACATGTTTTGTAAATTGAGAACTGTTGTTTCTTTATTGAGAGTTATCATCACTCTGCTGTCTTAACGTCCATCAAAAAAAATTGGCCAAATCAACAAAAACAAAAATCTTAATAATTAAATTGATAAAACATGTTAATTTAAATAATTATGACAAGGTAACAGTTACTAAATTCATACTTTCTTTTTGTTTTAGTGCCATATGCTAGTGAAGGGCCGCAGGTGGCTGCTGCAAACACCCAAGTAAGATTTACAGTACCAGCTGGCACAAATATGAAACCACCTGTTATTCTTGAATGTGAAAAGTCAGCTCTCAGTAAGTGGCATAGTATATTGATAAGTGTTTCCAGTGTTGGAATTAATATTTAAGTGCTCGCGCCCACTCATGCAGCGCTCCAAGCTGCAATCATTTGGGTTTCCATGGCGAGTGGATAAAATATTTGGCCACTAAAATTCTGACAAAAGTCGCCAATTGCCGACCAACAGATAAAAAGAGAAACTTATTGAAGTATCAAAAATGGGACGAATTTCAATATTTCAATAGTACAAGCGGAAGCATCACCTGTCTTTCTCTTTTCCCCTCTCGTCGTTGAGAAACTCGACATGAATGCGTAAATTTGAAGAAGCAAAGTGAAGTGCTGAAAATGTGCTGTTCCGCCTATTAGTCCTTCGTGTAATATGTCATGAAGTGTCCTCCCCTTCAGGTTTGTTTTTTTGGCAACTGAACTTTTTAAAGGCTTCTTGAGAAAGTGAGCTTAGAGCGCTGTCGTGATCACCAATGCGAGTGTGAAAAGAATCAGGCAAGTATAAATCATCAATCACTGGTTTATTTGGTGAGAGTAATTTTCATCTTTGAGAATATTTGTTAACAAAAACTTACCATTGCTTTAATTTATTCCTTTTTTTTCATCTTTTGAGCTGATGCCCAAATAACTTGCCATTAATACAGAATATTGTGTTCCCTAAATAGGCAAAACAAGATACAGCTTCCTTCAGGGATAATTCATACAATTATGTAGGACTGTTACTGGGGGAGGTTGTTCAAAAGCTGGTTAATGTTAACCCAGGATTAAATGTTAACTGAATCATAATGTTTTCTTGTTTAAAAGGGTTTTTCCCCTCTAATGTTTGGTGTAGTTTGAGATTACTACAGCTCAGAACTGAGGGCAAACAGTATAAACAGAACACTACACCAAAAAAATTACAAAACTGAAATCAAAATTGTTGCTAACCCTGGGTTAGCTTAATCGGGCTTTAAACAACCTGGCCCAGGTCTATGAAGGGAAACTTTATATGCTCTTTAGTTGAGCTGCCCAGTAATTCGTGAACAGTCATCTTGAAATAGAAAGTGCTCTGAAAATTGAAAGAAAAAATGTCAGTCTTGCACCACATGCCAACAAGTTGTTTTCTCTGATGCCTCGACTCTACATGGATATTTGTGAATTTGGTAGTGCCAGCAGTTCATTAAGCTGCAGTTAAATTCTGGGAATAGGGAGACATTTCCAAGGAGTACATTAAAAGTTGATGATAAAAACAGGGCCAGAACATTACAATCAGACCACAGTCCTAAGGAGGCATCTCGTAAATGCCTCTATGGATCAGAACAAGAGGGCTCAATACAAAATGGTAAGCTGGGCCTCCACGATTACGAGATACCAAAAAAGGTGGTTTGTACTGTACAATGTAAATCATTGCAAAGAAAGTAAATTGCCAGAATGGTGAATACCATTCAAATTTAGTGTCCAACTCTGGAGTGGGCATGTTCATTAATCTTTTGTCTGGTGTTTTTGCGGGGAAAAAATAAAACCTCAGCACTCGTCGAAAATCCTTGATTGGAATTTTTTTGATACCTCGCTCAAGTGCTCAAGTAAACTCAGGGAACAGCTGGCGTCCATAGCCACTGAAAATTCTGAACATAACATGAAGAAACATTTTGGTCCAAAAAATCCTGAATTATTGCACGAGAGCTGAAAATTGAATGGGAATATCTTTCTCGAACTTTTCTTATAGATGATTTAGACTAGAAAATGACCTCGGTGAGAGAATGAAACAAAAAACAAAGCGGCTCGTTGCTAAGAGCCTATAATTTATTCAATTTGTTCACCACATATCCTTCCTCACGTACATGTTAAAAAAGTTTACCTCTTGATAATTTTGGCTTTTGAAGCCAGTGAGTGGCTGCAAATTACTTTCTATATCCTTACAAATGTCCTGTCTTCCATCTTTGGAAGATTTGGTCCCAATTTTTGAGCAAATAAACATTTTGCCGATGGCGGCGGCGGTTATTTCGGTGGCTTGCATACTAATTAGCTAACTTGATAAAACTCTCTCGAGTGGGGGATAGGATGAAAAGAGCTGAAAAATGGCCTGCAATTGGCTAATGATGAGATCATTCTACAGTCTAAATTTGGTGATAATTGGATGTAACACCAGGAAGTCACCAGGCCCGGGTTCTTCGAAAGGTGGACAACGCTATCCACTGGATAAATCACTATCCAGCGGATAGCGTGGTTTGTTTTGTTAACACTTATCCACTGGATAGCAATTTATCCGGTGGATAGCGTTGTCCAGCCTTTGAACAACTGGGGCCAGGACTTAAATACTGGTAGGCAAGGAGGTGGATAGAAAAGAGGCATGGAACAGTGATGGAACAGTGGTCAGCAGATAAGTCTTTTGTTCAAGTTCCACTCTGACCACTATACCTAGATTTTTTCCTGACAGCCTCAAGTTTAATTCAGTTTGATTTTTTTGTTTCAGTTGTTTGCTTGGCCCATGCACAAGCTTTTGGGCTATAAACTTTGCCGAGGGTATTAAGATAATTAAAGTAACTTAACTAAATGTTATTTCTTTACATGGTCAATGGAGAAGGTCACTCTTCTTGTAGGCACTAATAAAAATCCTGCTCTAAGTTAGCCTCTGACCAAAGTTTCATTACTACCTCTAAAGTGTAGGTCAATTCCTTTACATTTGACATCATTGCTGCCATTTTGAACAGTCCTCGGTAGCCATTCAATCCAAGGCATTTTGTCCATGGCTTCGGACAACCTTTTTTTAAAATATTAACTGCCCTCAGAGTTATGGCTGCTCTTAAGCCATATTATTTTGATCCAAGCATACTCTGAATCTTTAAAATGATTGCGGTGAAAATGGTGAATTGGATTGGTTGGAAAAAAATGCATTTTGCTGACCTTGTGAAGTAGGCCAAGTCAGTTGTAGGTCATTCTACATCCCACCAATTTCGAGTTGGACAGAACGACATCACATAAGCACGGTCTGGCTGTCAGGTACAGCTTCAAAATGGTGTCCTATGAAGTCAAATTTTGGGCTTTTCTTTAAGATAGACGGCACTTCAGAGGCTGAAACTTCAGTGAGTGGAAAAACCCCAATCTTTACTACTGTATGTAGCTATAGGTGGAGATAAAAAAGTAACCAAGGTTTTTTTTGTAGTGACCTCCTCCCTTATACAAAAGCATCATGATAAATGTCCTCTTATCTGTAACTGTTTATGAAAGTTGTTTTGTCTGTCATTATACAGAAGAAAAGTCTGGTGAAACTGCAGCTGCTACTACTGCAAACCAAGCTGATGACAAAATTGAGAAAGTACCAGATGTTAAAATGAGTGGCAAGCCAGGTTCTTTGAGTCGACAAAACAGCCGAGACTCACAAAACAGCCGAGACTCACAAAACAGTGGTAAGAATCAGCTAGTTTTTAATCTGAAGAAATAATTAATAAGAGTATTAGTTAAATTTAACAACTGTCCATTTTCATTGCTTCAGTTGGAATTGTCTGACACTTAAATTGTGACACCTAATGGTGTTGGGCTTGTACTCCAGATTTGTGCACTGCAGCAAAGGTATACTTGTCAACTTACATTGCCTGTATTTTCTAGTTGGTCCACAGTCCCTCATTGCTTTTTGTCGTGAGTTCGCCAAGATCACCGGAAAGTATTACCACAGGGGATTCAAAAAAGCCCAAACCCATTGAGTTGACCCTAGGGAAAGACAAAAATCTAAAGGGCCTGTGGACTTCTCTTGTGAGAAACTTATTTAATTCTCTGTTTCTTCAGAGACAGAAAGCATTTCACAGTACTTACACCTGTACCAGTGTCTCTCAAATCCATAACAATCAAAATGGCCTCCATATCGATAAAAAGGTCAGACTATTATTTCCTCAGTAGATGGAGAGACTGGATTCAGGAAGCGCAGTAACTCAGCAATAAGACTTGAGAAGCTGACTCGTAAATTGTCTGAAAGAGGTGATTCCCTTTTAGAAGAGGTGTGGTAGAAACTCTCAATAGGGCATGTTCTATGTATCAATATTCTAACATGGCTGCAAGGCTCTCAGGACAATTTTCTATATTTGGTGGTGGTTTCTTTAATGTCCAAATCTCTTTTGGGAATTGAAAGACAAATCAAACTTAAAATAAAAATGCAAATTTGACCCAAAATCCTCAGATCCATGTCAAAATATTGATATGTTGACAAACCCTGTTTACTCAACTTATAAATTAAATTGAAATATAATAATTACGTTCTTTGAGTATTTTAAGTCTTCACAAGTTCTGGTTTGCATTATAGGTGTATAATATAAGTTTAATAAATTGTATTGTATTATATTGCATTGCATTGCATTGTATTGCATTGTATTGTATTGTATGGCTAGCTCCGCGAGCTGGCAAGATGACTCAAATTGCGCACTGTGATTGGCTGCCTGAGTGGGCAAGATGGAGCCATCTTGCCGCTCGGGACTACCCGCTGTATCCTGTAAGAAAAATCTCCCCGAAAGCCATACAATAAATCCTTTATTGACCAAGTTCGTTCCGTCAAGGTGGCTGGATATTGGCCTCGTTTTTTTTGTGAAAAAAAAAGAACTTGGCCAATATCCAGCAATCTTGACCTCACACTTGGTCAATAACCCCTATGTATTGTGTTGTGTTGCATTGCATTGCGTTGCGTTGCGTTGCGTTGCGTTGCGTTGCGTTGTGTTGTATTGTATTGTATTGTGTTGTATTGTTTTGTAAGGTACTGTATAGTATTGCATTGTATTGCATTGTGTTGTGTTGTATTGTGTTGTGTTGTATTGTGTTGTGTTGTAT
>CM042754.1:25084394-25099220 GCA_022496165.2 Catalaphyllia jardinei | reverse complement strand
ATTGTGTTGTGTTGTATTGTGTTGTGTTGTATTGTGTTGTGTTGTATTGTATTGTATTGTAGTGTATTGTGTTGTGTTGTATTGTATTGTGTTGTATTGTATTGCATTGTACTGTATGGTATTGTATTGTGCTGTGTTGTATTGTATTGCATTGCATTGTGTTGTATTGTGCTGTATTGTATTGAACTGTATTGTATTGTGTTGTATTGTGTTGTATTGTATTGTATTGTGTTGTGTTGTATTGTGTTGTATTGTGTTGTGTTGTATTGTATTGTATTGTGTTGTATTGTGTTGTATTGTGTTGTTTTATATTTAATAATATACATGAAAAATTTACTCGATTCTGATTGGCTGAGAACAGTGCAGTTTTTCCTTAACACAGTGCAGAAAAGAGGTAATTGAATGCAAAAAAAGGTAATAAAGAAAGCATTCTGATTGGTCAATGAACAAAGAAAGTCACAGATGGCCAATCAAATGCAAGCCCTGAATGGCGCAAAATTTGGATACACTGAAAATCTTCAAGTGAAACAATGGCCGGCGTTTTGAGTAGGTTTTCTTTAGCCACCGCGACAACAATACAAGAGCTGAAAAATAGCTCTAAAAACGAAAATACTGTGAAAAGCACTGCTTTTTGGTTGTCGGTGTGGAAAAAGTGGTGTTTGGAGAAGACAATTGCTGAGGAAATTGGAAATTACGAGCCGGCGGAGCTCAACACTTTGCTGGAGCGATTCTATGCCGAACTTAAAAACAAACACGGTGAGGATTACGAACCAGAAAGCCTGAAAGTAATGATTACATCACTTGACAGACACTTGAAAAACAAAGGATATAGCCTATCCATTGTTCGCGACAGAGAATTCAGTTCTTCCAAACAAGTACTGGAAGGAAAAGCGTAACAGCTTCGCTTGGCTGGCCGCGGAAAGCGACCAAACAAAGCTCGACAGCTGTCCGAAGAGGAGGAAGAAATTCTCTGGAAGAGCGAGAAACTCAGTGGTAAATCTCCAGAATCCTTGATTCATACAATGTGGTGGCTACAGTACTTACCCAACAATTTGGCCTCCGTGGAAGGCAGGAACATCACGGAATGAGACTGGAGGATTTCAGAATCATGAAAGGCGACGATGGCCTTGAATTTGTTGAGTTTGCTGAAGGGCCAACGAAAACCAGATCTGGAGGCTTGAACACAAAGCCAAGACATTTTCAACCCAAAATGTTCCAGACTGGCAGAGAGAGATGTCCAGTTGCATTATTTCGCCAGTACATCAGCCGTAGGCCTCCCAATCTCAGGAAGAGTGGTCCATTTTATCTCTCGATAAAATACAACAGAGGATCTTATTTAGCGATGAAATTTGGTACAAAGTCCAGCCCATGGGTGAAAATAAAATCAACTCCATGATGAAAAACATCATCTCTGAAACTGCCCTTGAGTCATCTGAGAAGCGGTTTTCCAATCACAGCCCGCACTGCCCGCAAAACAATCGTTAGCAAGATGAAGAAAGCAAATCTCCAGAGGTCGTCAATTGCAAGTCACTGGTCACAGAAATATTCACTCTTTAGATGACTACGATGAAGCAGACGAAGAAGAACAGCGCCAGCTTTCGTGGGCCATCTCAGAAAGAAATAGCACAGCAAAACCCATGCCAGTGGCCAGAGGTACATCCGGTCCTTCTACTTCAAGTGCAGTAATTCCACACATGATGAGCTCCCAAGCGCAGAATCTGATGAATTCCTTCACTAACTGCACTGTCACATTCAACCTCAACAGCAAGACCTCGCCTGTCATAAAACCTCGCAAACGACGATTGCATTTCATCGAAAGTGATTCGGATACTGACTAATGCAGACAATTCCTTGAATTTCTTAGCTGTACTTTGAACTTTACACTGAGAAAACTCTTGTTTTGATCGAAAGCGCTTGTTTTGCACTGAGAAAACTGTTGTTTTGATCGAAAGAGGTTGTTAAATGGTTTGAATAAATTATTTTTGCACATGATTGACGCTCGTTGCTTCTGCATAATTATGATAGCATCTCGAATTTTTTCATGTATATTATTAATAAGTAATCACATGATTTTTCTCGTGCAATTTGGAATAAATAAGCACTTGTAAATTTTTCAAAGACCCCAAATTGCACTCGCCCTACGGGCTCGTGCTATTTTGTTAGTCTTTGAAAAATTTACTCGTGCTTATTTATTCCAAATTGCACTCGAAATCATGTAATTACCTATACATATTGTATTGTATTGTATTGTGTTGTGTTGTGTTGCATTGTATTGTATTTGAGTATTGTGTTGTGTTGTATTGTATTGTATTGTATTTAGTATTGTATTGTGTTGTGTTGTGTTGTGTTGTGTTGTGTTGTGTTGTAATGTATTGTATTGCTTTGCATTCCATTGCATTGCACTGAATTGTATTGTCAGTATTGTATTGTATTGTATAGTTCTGTATTCCATTGTATTGTGTTGTATTGTATTGTATTGTAATGTAATGTATTGTATTGCATTGTATTGCATTGTGTTGTGTTGTGTTGTATTGTATTGTATTGTATTGCATTGCATTGTATTGTGTTGTGTTGTATTGTATTGTGTTGTGTTGTATTGTATTGTATTGAGTATGTATTATGTTGTGTTGTGTTGTATTGTATTGTATTGAGTATTGTGTTGTAGTGTGTTGTATTGTATTGTGTTGTATTGTATTGTGTTGTGTTGTATTGCATTGCATTGCATTGCATTGCATTGCATTGTATTGCATTGTATTGTATTGTATTGTATTGCATTGTATCGGTGCAGGTTATCATTTTGAAGTGCAAGTGCAGTTTGTAGAGCAGGGATGACAGGGTGGTGAGAACACTCCCCTCCCATCATTGAGGCCTCGGTTCGGTCAAAATTTTGTTGGTTCTTATCCTTAATTGAAAAAAAACACAAAATCTTGAGCATGCGCAAAAACATAATTGTGTTCCTTTAATCGTTAATCAAAAGTACCTAGTTTTTTCCTACTGGGTTCATCCAAACATACAGACTTTGTCAGGGAGTTTGAAAATGATAGTGTTCGAACTTATTTTATAGCTAATGGTTATAGTACAAATCACATCCAACAAGGGCGTAAAGTGCAAAAACATCCACAAAAACATAACATACAGGATGTGAGTACAATTGTGCATGATGCTGAGAACGGGCAATACTTAATTTTGGGGCACACGGATTTAACGTTAAATCCATGAGTCCTGAAGTCTCATCTACAGTTTTTCCTTTTACAGGAATTGGCAGAGGAGATCCATGGTAAGAAATTCTGTACATACATTATATAAAAGTACAGCTTCTGATTAAAGCTGAATACAGCACCTGTGTTATTTTTTGTAAATGTGCCAGACTATATAATATGTGAGAACATTGGCTCTCATTCATGACACAGCATTACACTCATCTACCATTGTTTCAATACCTCAGCCACCTGCAGGCGCTAGACATATCAATCTAGGCTTTGCTTTTCTGATACTCCCAGGCTTCCAATTCAGTGTTCTGTAGGTGCTGTGCTCTGTGCTGTCTAAGAAATAGAAAATCAACATTGTTTGGGGGGAAGGAGGGGAAATGTTTCCAAGACACTCAAAAATTGAATTTACTGCCAAGTGTCTCAACACTTTTGTCACCCATGGCAGGAAATTATTTCCTGTAGTTGTGCAAGCCACTTAAAATTACTCTCACCTGCAGTTAACCTCTCTCCACCTAGGTGTATAAATGGGTACTGGCAAATTTAATGCTGGGGTTTAACCCTGTGATAGACTAGCATCTCATCCAGGGGGAAGTAGGAATACTCCCAACACAATAGTCATTTTATGCTATTGAAACCAGAGATAAGCACTGACGTGATGGGCTCATATGTAGTCTATGTTGCTGCTATTTTGAACTCTGAGAAGGAAAGGAAAATAGTTCAAAATATCGGCCGTCAGGACCGATATTAACCAGCAAGCTACAGGTTGCTCAGCTCCAGAGCTACACCTACTAAGATGACGAGGGCAGCTGTGCTCTTGTCAACTATCAGGCATTATAGTTCACCACTAAATTTTCTCAGATTCTTAATGGGTTAAATTGATCACATGACGCGATAATGTTCGTCTGCGGAGAGACACTATCAGCCCATTGTGCCCATCCGCCGAAAATGCCAGGATGGATAGTAGTTGTTGGGACCGTGAAAATTTTTTTGGTTATCAAGCAGGTTTATAGAAAATAAACAATTGAAATCATACTAAGTGGATTTTGTCTGTTTTTTTTTTAATTTTACACTTGACTTTAATGGCTTTCATATCGGTCTGATAGTTGCCCTTGGAAATTTGATGTTCTTAAAACTAGCATATTTGCCCTTGAAGCTTTGCTTCTTTGGAAAATATTTGTTTTAAGAACATCAAATTTCCACAGGGGAACTGTCAGCCGATAGTTCCTCGACAGAAACACTCTATTGTTTAAATTGAAATCTCTGATCTTATTGTTGATTAATTTGTTGCAGAGGCAATAAAAATAATAGAGCAACCATCGTCGCAGAGAATGAAAGAAGGCTCGAAAGTGGAGCTGGTGTTTAAGTGCAAAGCTCGAGGAAACAGCAAACTGACCTATCAGTGGTATAAAGATGATACAGAGTTACAGGGGAAAGATGACAGCACACTTGTCTTTAAATCTGTTACATTACCTGACTTTGGGTGGTATAAGTGTGTTGCTTGTTGTAAAGACAGTCCCAGTGATAGCGTGGAATCATCGCTCGCAGAACTGAATGTTGTACCTCGTGATGGAACAAGTAAGTATGTCACTCAGTCTCAATTTAAGTTATTATCCTTTTCAGGACCTACACCTGTAGCCTGCGAACAGGCTTCCGGTTGGGTTTATATTTAGGGCGAGATAGCTCCCGGGAGCCTGTTTGCTGGCTACTACACCTGTAGTAGATTAACAGGCTGTTGCTTTACAGCTCCCAAAATAATTGACACTGATATGATTCGCAGTCCTGAATTGATTTCCAACTCAAACCTGAAATCACTTTAACCGATTCTTTTTTGAGTTGTCATTTTTATTGCAAAGTGCACTACTGGGATGGCTTAGGGATGCTGCCATCCACTAAAGGACTAACGCACTCAGCACTAAGGGGCTAAGGTGTTAACCTGAATGTTTGTTTAATTACAGTCAAACCAACTGAAGCGTACCCCTCAAGATTGCATTAATAAACTGATTATTTGAATACTGAACCTGCTAGACACTTTAAGTTTGCGGTAATGAATTGACCATTTGAATATTGATCCAGTTAGCTGTATTCTTGGAACTACTAGTTGGTTCATTATTTAATTCATTATTGCATTTTTGAAACAACTACAGCTGTAGACAATTCATTAATGTAATCTTTAGGGGTACGCTTCACTTGGTTAGACTGTGATTAATTCTATGAAATAATTAACTTTGCAGCAAGGGCAGATGCCTGTGATGACTGTGTTAAACATGATTTACTTACCTTAATTCTTTGATATCTTCACAAAGCTGTATATTTATGTCAGAAAACCCCTTGCTCTCCTTCAATATTTGTTCTAAACGCATGGGTTAAACGTTAGTTTCATGTGGAAAATACATTTCATACACGATCACACACTAACATTGGGTGCTTCGTCTCGTGGTAGAACCCTAGCATATCATACACATGCGCACTAGCATCGCAAGTAGGATATAAGAACGTTACTGTGACTATGCATTTTCATGAATTACTCTTAGCATGGTTCAAGAAATATCTTTTGTAGTTTCCAAACTATAGAAGTGTCTCTTTTTTACCTTTATATTAATATTTTGGAAGTATGTTTGTCAAGATCCCAACTATAAAATTCCTTTATGTTTGTATGAATAATCTTGTCTCTAATTCATTTTTCAGTGTACAAGTGTCTTAGAGATATTGACCTCGATACTCAAGACCGGATTGGAATCCTTCTCACTCAGACAAGCAGTATCATCGGAGGGTGGAGGCAGATTGCCTTCAAGTATGGAATGGATCAGCTCAAAATTAAGTCTCTAGTGAACGACCCAGAGGCCGGCAAAATAACGCTGGAGTACCTTCAGTCAAGCAACCCGGAGCTGACCGTCTACGACTTTTGCAAGACGCTTAAAGAACACAATATAAGGCGTCTTGAAATTGTCAACGAATTACGGGGGTATCTTTCAGTTCCTAGTTCATCAAAATGATACGTGTAGTTCTGAAAAACTGTAGTTGTGAATGTGGCGGATGGTGTCTTTCTCTTGCCGCAGTAACTGAAATTGGACAGCTCTTTTCAAAGCCAGCAGGACTGCCCTGGTGAAGCATTCCCAAGCATTTTTCTTTGTTTTTATTGTTGAAGGAATTATTCTGTTGCAGTTCATAAACTCAGTGTAAAAATTGTTTTGCGCCTTTTAAGTCGTTTGACGCAATGACTGTGCCATCTTGCTCGTCATGTTGAAGAACCACTGTGTATTAGCCCCGTGGGTGTGCCATGGTTAATGTTGAGAGTTATACAAATAAATATTCGACCAAAATAGCTAGGAAAAATATTTTTACGTTTTAAGTTACTTTTATTTTTCGAGGATGTTTTTTAAATATGTTCTTTTACTCATAGTTTTCGACAAATAGTGTAATTCCATAGACTAACAGTAGAACAAGATTTCAATTTTTGAATTAAGTGTGATGCTGTTTTTTGTAGAAAGATTAGTTGCATCAAGCAAGAGGTCCTACTTATTGTTTCGCCGTTGGACCCGGACATAAAGATAAGGGTCATTTTTGAACTTCAAAGACTTGACTCATTAACGACAAATGTGTTATTGATGTGTAAAACACTTAAAAGAGGGGCCATGTCTCACAATTGTAAAACATTTTGCCACCCAGAAACTAATGTACCTTCTGTTTGGAGAGAACAATAATTTTAACTAGAGATTTGCAATTATAAACTTCTGTTTGAACTGATTAAAGTAAGTACCTTAAGATTGTAGAATATTGAGACAGGTTTTAAGACTAGATGAGTTAATTTCTTTTCCTTAGCAGTGCTAAACGGAAAATGCGTTTGAAGATCTTCGGTTTAGTAATATTCTTAAGCTAACGTGCACGTGCATGTTCTGTACGTGTAGCCAGTTGGTGTTTAGTGCTTGAAACACGAGCGAAAAAAATTCACGTCTTTTAACCCTCATACTTATTGCCAAAAGTTGTGAAAATCATATTTCAATTAGAACTTATTGGTCAGGGTAAACAACATAGGCAATGATCACTGATTCAAACTCAATTTATATCCGGAGTGGCAGAATATAAATAATTGACAGATTGATGCCTATAGAAACGAGGGAGTTTGAAAGTTGATATGCCAAAATCTTCGTTTCAATTGTTGAGAGCACTATCCATCAATTATTTGGCTGGTGTAAATCTCGCACATTTTCATCTTTGTTGAAAATAATGTGAGCTCTTTTTTAGAATGAGGCATATAAGAAAACTCGAATGTTTTTAGCTGAACATATTTGTGCGCGATTGTGACAAACATTCAAGAATATTGTCCACCAAATATTTGTAGCTGGTCTACCCTAAGCCTAAGGTGGCAAGGCAAAGCACTTCACCGGGATAATTGTAGATTTTATCATAGATTTATTCCAGTGTACCAAGAATATAGTTTTAGAATAATGTAGAATATTCGCAATTATTTTTGTACGCAGACTGTAGCTGGTTTATAGTGTTATATATGTTATACTTTAGAAATGTTTTGAATTTTGTGTTTGGTGTGGTATATAATATGTACCTAGGTATTTTTACTACTGTGTATATTTTTATAGTTACTGATATTAAATTTGCAATGAATTCCAATGCATTTCAGGCATAAAACTCTCCATCCGAAAGAAGCCAGCAAAATCGCCATGCAGGTATAACACCTCCTGGCGGGGGGCATTGCACTTACTCAAAAGACTTTACTTTCACGGTGCCTCTCTCCTCCCAGATGTATAAATGGGCACCGGCTAACGCAATGCTTGGGGTAGCCCTGCGATGGACTACAATCCCATCCAGGGGGGAGTAGAAATACTCTTAGTCGCTTCATGCGACAGAAACCGGGATAAGCTCCGGCCTGATGGGCCACTTGGCTCACCTCTCCACCTAGGGCACAGTAAGAAGTGGCCGTTGTCGAGGGGTGGCCGCTACGGGGAGGTATGGGTGTGATACTTTCACGGGGGGAACATTTTTTCAAAAATTGGTTATTTTAGCGTATGATAAATCACAATGTATCAATAAAACAGAAGCAGAGACCAATGACGCGCCGTATGGATCAAGTTTCGTGACCTTTACAAATAACAAAATGGATATTTGAATTCATCGGTTGTCAGTCGTTGATTAACTGGGCGTTGTCGAGAGGTTGGAGCTGTCGTGCCGTTGCTCTCCGCGGAGGAGATTACACCGAAAATTGCCACTACTTAAGTTGACACATTCTAATGCGGGCCGTCAAATCAGTATAGTTTACCACACGCTTTATCTCTGAAACGAAGACGGTGACCCCCAATTTTTTTTGCATTTATGGCACAAGTAACTCATTAACTGCCTGCAGTAGAAATTCAAAAAAATTCTATCGACTGGAAAATTTTCGCGCGAACGCCCTTAAGTTTAAGAATGATTTTTTTTTTTGGAAAATGCAGATTAAGTGGCAGTCTTCTATTTACGCGATACCATCCAAATTGGTTAGGCGGTCAGTTAAACTCGATATCCTGCCTTTTTTCCCCCCGCCCCTCATCCTCAACTATGCATAAGGATTAAACGTTAACTGAAGCATTATTTTTTTCTTGTTTAAAAATGTTTTTCACCCCTAACGTTTGGTGTAGTTTGAGATTACTACAGCTTAAAACTGAAGGGCAAACAATATAAACAGAACACCTCACCAAAATGTTACAAAACTGAAATAGAAATTCTCGCTAACCCTGGGTTAGCTTAATCGGGCTTTGAACAACCCGGATCGACCCATTGTCCGGCCCAGCGCCATCTCTACCATCGGCCCCTCCGTCCAGAAAAGCGGGACTCTCACGTAATTTTAATTTCCGCGTCTGTCTGAACTTTTCAGGATCCTCTGATGTAAAATATGTCATATTAGATTTAGCATCGAGTTTAAAGGCCCGATCTTTCTCTGGTTGCTCCGGTTTCCTTCTGCAGCAGACATTTCGAGATATTTATGGCAAATGAGTAAGTTTATGTTTGCTCTTGGGTCATGATTCTCCATCGATCGCTGTTCGAGACGCTAATTATATACCCACTTTAAAACAGGTGATTGAAGTAGAAGTTAGTGACTGCAGCCAGTGACTGCTCCAATCTTCCACAAGCACAAAAAGTGACTATTTCGATGAGATTTTGACAGCTCAAAAACATTCTTATGATTTGATGAAATCGAGCGTACGTACCGCGTAACTGATTATAAGCATTATAACTGCCCATGCCAGCTTTATAAAGCTTGAATATCATCCAGTCGACTATATTTTAACCGTGTTTATTCATTTAGGGATGGTGAATTGAACCAGGAGATCACTGCATGTTTGTAGTGATATGCGATCATTTCGTTCGATTAATTTGTTGATCTTTACCGTCTGTTTTTTGGTAAGTATTTAAACTTAATTTGTAATATAAGTATAACTTTATATTATTAGTCAAACAATTACTAACCAATTAGACTATACTCAGCCAATCTCAAACCGTAGTAAAACTAAAACCAAAACCAAAGTGATTGCCTGCATGATTATACTTTCGAAATTCAAATGAAAACCGCTCTAGCTAGTAGTACTTCGACAGGGTGGCTCTTCGCTAGTACTTATAACTAGAAGTATAGAAAGTTATAAACTATAAAACTTCTTTATCTGGCTACATACTTAAAATTTATTGGTGCAAGCTTATTTTAGGGCTAAGGGTAATGCAGCCTGTTATGTATCTAGTAAATATTAAGCTAGACAGTGTAAAATTAAATTTAACCTGAATTAAAAAGTTCATTACTCAGCATCTATGCAAATGTACAACAGGAAAATTTATTTAGCAATTCAAAATTTGGATGTCTTGATGCACCTTTGTTACCAAGGTCATGCTTTTTTGTTTTTTTCATTAAAACCACAGATTGGCTTTTACTTCGGGTAGAAGAGCACAGAACACATCATCAAAATGGAATTAGTTTTATGGCATAATTCAACACAAGCTGCTGCATAATTTTCTAGTGTTGAATAATTAATAATTTTGTATATTTTCATAGTCCCACAGTGTGGAAGTGTGGAACTCTGTCAGTACTGTGGAAGTGTGGCAGTGTGGAAGTGTGGAGGTGTGGAAGTCTGGTAGTGTGGAAGTGTGGAAGTCTGGCAGTGAGGAAGTCTGGCAGACTGTGGAAGTCTGACAGTGTGGAAGTCTGGCAGTGTAGAAGTGTGGAAGTCTGACAGTGTGGAAGTGTGAGAGTGTGGAAGTCTGGCAGTGTGGAAGAATGAAAGGCGTTGAACACGCTGCAGGAGAATCCCAACATCAATCTCAAAAAAGCAGCCAAGGGGACAGGAATGGTTGTTTTGAACACTGTAGATAAAATCCGTGAAGGACAAATCCAGTTAGAGCAAACCTGAACACTACAAACCCCAACGTCCTATGGTTGTAGAAACATCGCTTAGAGTTCAGTAATTAGTTAAAGAACTCCACAAGCACAACTATATTGATGACATGACCAACAAAGGGTTCTGTCAAACACCTGACCCGCCTCGCACACCAGTGTTCTACACGCTTACAAAAATTTACAAACCAACCCCGGTTGGAAGACCAATAATTTCTGGATGCAATGGTCCGACTGAGAGGTTGTCTGCATTTGTGGACAAACTCCTTCAACCCATAGCAAAAGAACAAGAGTCATATCTTAAAGACTCGACGGACTTCATCAATTTCATAGAAAGAATGGGAGTTCCTTTTTGCACTATCCTTGTTTTAATGGATGTAACAAGTCAATACACAAATATTCCTCAAGAGGAGGGGATAGAAACTGTATGCAATGTATACGAATCCTTCTATGAAGGAGAATCCCCCATCCCAACACAATATCTCAAGAGAGCGCTTGAACTTATTCTACAAGAAAAGTTATTCCAGATCACTAGAAACAACTACCTCCAAACGCATGGAACAGCCATGGGTACTAAAATGGCAGTTGCTTTTGCCAATATCTTTATGGGAAAGGTAGGATCACAAATTTTAGAACGAAGCGCTCCACACTGCCACACTGACAGAGTTCCACACTTCCGCACTTCCACACTTCGGGACTACGAACATACAAAATCATTAATTATTCAAAACTAGAAAATTATGCAGCAGCTTGTGTTGAATATGCCATAAAACTAATTCCATTTTGATGACTCGTTCTTTGCTCTTCTATCCAAAGTAAAAGCCCAAAGATTAACCACCCTGCTCGATTTATCATGGCAAATTAAGTTAACTTAATGAATGAAGTTTCATTTATTTCTTAATCTGTTGCATTACTCATAAAAATACAGGTGGGTGTCAAAAAGGAAATGACCCAATAATTGAAATCTCATCTAAGACCCCTTCCAAATCTCTAAAACGAGACCTAATTAAGACCTAAGAACCCCTCTGAAACTCAAAAACTAAGACCTAAGACCCCCTCCAATTCTCACGAACTAAGACCTTAAAGACCTCCTCTGAAACCCAAAAACTAAGACTAATACCCCCCTGATTCTGAAAAAACTAACCCTTACAACCACCTCCGATCTCAAAATTTAAGGCGTGGGGGCAAACAGGCAAAATTACAATTTCAAATTATGTCCTAAACTGGCCGTTTGCCCCCACAAAGGACTGGATCTACCCACAATTCAAAAGGAACTGATCATTAGCAAAATGGTGTATTTAAGATGTAATACCCCCTCTGAATCTCAAAAATTAAGACAAAACACCCCATCCGATATCAAATTAAACTAAGAGCTACGAACCCTCCAAATCTCAAAATCTAAGAACCAAGACCCCATCTGAATCTCAAAATCTAAACCCTTAGACCCCTTTGAATCTCAAAATCTAACACCTCAGAGCCCAGCTCCCAATCTCAAAATTAAAGTAAGTCCTATAAAGACCCCTGCTGAATCTCCAAAACTAAGACGTAAGATTCCCTCTGAAACTCAAAATCTGACATGTCAGACCCCCTCCGAATCGCAATATCTTACACCTACATGTAAGAACCCGTCCAAATCTCAAAAACTAACACCTAAGACACCCTCCTAATCTCAAAATCTAAGCCCTAAGAACCCCTCTGAATCTCAAAAACTAATACCAAAGAGTTTCTTTGAATACCCCAAGACCCTCTTCGAATCTCAAAATCTAAGCCCTAAGATCCCCTCCGAATCCCAAAATCTAAGACCTAAATTCCCCTCAGAATCTCAAAAACCGAGAAAAGCTTGTACAATGCAGTCCCTTGTACAATGAGATCATTGGTGCAATTAAACAAATTTGGCACTTCACTCCTGCCATTATAGTAGCCTGTTTTAACCATATTTTGATTATTGCAAAATGATCGTGAGTGTACTGTGGGAAAACTGCAACAAAGGCCCTTAAGATTGGAACAGGATTTTATCCTTATGTATAATAAAACATTACATGGTACGACTCCCATCTTTTATTGTAAAAGGTCACAAAACTTGATCCATACCATGCATTGTTGGTCAGTTTGTTTATTTGGTTTTTGATTATTTAATTGAATGATATATATTTTGATGGTGTTACATATTTATATATGCTACAAAAAATCATATGTCTCAGAACAAAATTAAACCCCTGAAAAGAAATAGGTGTCGTGTCTCACCCGTAACTTCCTAATAATGGCCACCTCTCTATAACAGCCCCGGGGTGGGTACTCCCAGAAAAATTGGGCAGGGGTGTGCGGCTCGCTTCCCAAAACCCTCACCCTATTTATGACCAAAATCTGCGATATTCCCTACCCTATTTATGACCTGACCAAAAGTTCGAAACCCTATTTATGACCTGAAACTTACATCAAAATCCTGTTTCAGATCTGCCTTTTAATTGGATCCCTAGTTGAGACCAATGTTAAATTACCATAAACATAATTTGTGAAGGGCTTTGTTGATTTTCTATTTAATAATGTTTAAAAAGCGGCTTCTGGGTTTAAAAATATACCCATATCAGGGATAGAGTACAAAAACCATACCCTATTTATGACCAAAATCAGCTAAAATTGATACCCTATCTATGACCAAAACGGCTGAAAAATCATACCCTTTGGGGCCGCACATACCTATATAGCCCATATAAGGGAGTACCCCCCTCCCCTGGGATAACAGCCAGCTTCTTAACTCTTTCTTGGAGGCCAACTCAACAGCTCTTCTATCACAACATACTAATTAGAAATTGTAAGAATTTTTAATTCTTGGCTTAGTTAATCAGTTTTGATATTAATGGGTGATTCTAGGAAATGTGCATACCCTACTTTGGGTGGGAAATTCAGAGCTTGAACCCCTCCTCACCCAATTCCCCATCCCCTGATGGCTTCTGGAACTCCAAACTGTGTAACTCCCTTCTCCATGCCTTCTGGATGCCAGTCCAAGAATTCTCCCCCTTCCCCTGGGAATTCCAAGATTCTGCCCAGGGTATGGGTATGGATATATTTTCTGAGATCACCTGACAGTCACATCTTATTTTTCTTGTTCAGGAATTTCATGTATCCTCTGAAATCTGCGGTGGAGATGAGTATACTGTTACTGATGCAGATGGTAAAGTCTTAAATTGCCAGTCATGTGCTATATGTCCGGAAGGATATGGATTAATGGAACCAAAATGTGGGAGCACTGTTCAAAACACAGTTGAAAATTTCTGTGAACCATGCCCCACTGGAACATTTTCCACCAAAAACGATTCTGGGCCATGTATTAAGTGTCAGGTTTGTGATGAACACCAGATTGTGATATCATACTGCAATAGCACGTTAGACACAAATTGTGATCAAAGTTGCAACGGTAGCTATTATTTCGCTAGGGATGTAACACAGGCCTGTCACAAATGCTCCTACTGTTGTGGTGATGAAAAAGATGAAGAACAAAAGGATTGTGTCAGGCAAGGTCTTAAAGAGAGTAATCAACATTGCAGTTATCGAGTTGATAAGAACTGTGCTCCAGATCTGTCCACAGACATTTCTTCGCTATCCAGTAATGGAAAAGAGAAACTTGATTTAGGAAAAACGCTTTCTATAATTTTTGGTGCTCTCGGTGTTGTGGCTGTGGTCGGTCTTGTTGTCTGTGCAGCATGGAAAAGAAGGCAAAGCAGGGATCAAGGACAGGTCACAGAACAGGTTATCCAACAAACTCCAATGATAAGAGTTGAAGCAAACAGTGTGACATGTAAGTTAAGTTATTACTGGGTAAATGGTTTGAAAATCATTGAAAAAGAAGGAAGAGAAAAGTGAAAATTAATACAGATGTACTCCTCTGTGAAAGTGATCTCATCAGTTTGTTTGAGGATCCTTTGTGTTACTCTGATACAAGTTGGATTACTGGACTTAGGGACCCACAACTAGGCAAGTCTTGATTTACTTAACCCCAGCTTTAAATCCAGTGAGTGCGGTTAATTGCAGGTGCTACAATCTTTTAAGTCTCAGAAATTCTTCTCCCATACTTTGGGTTACTCAAAGATCTCCCATATGTGGTTTGTTATGCTAGTTTTTCAATCACATTCTTATGATCATTACACATTGAGTTCTAAATTATATTTATTACCATTAACTACAAATTTTAATTAGAATATTGTTAACCCGCTGCCTCGCTAAATGGGAGGTGGGTGCCTGGGATATCCA
>CM042754.1:25071590-25084384 GCA_022496165.2 Catalaphyllia jardinei | reverse complement strand
CCCATGGCTGGCAAATCCCCGCAACCCAGCCATGAGCCCCCATTCCATGCCGAAGGGACTCTTCGACCTAGCCGCAGGCCTAGGTCGGAGAGAAGGAAGGGCTCATGGCTGGGGGAAGCCATGGCCCTGAACTCGCCAAGGTCCCGAGGCACCCTAAGCCCAAAAAAAGGAGGGGAAAAATAAATAAAACACAAAAATACCTAAGACAGTTGGCTTGCCACACCTATGATGGTATCAACTGGCGTATGAATGTAGAGCTGGTAAGCATCGCTGGACCATCGGCCAAGGGTTTTGATAAGGTGATCCGGGATTCCCCGAGTAGCTGCTGAGGTGGCCGCACCAATGCGGAAGCTGTGACCTGAAAAACAGCCCGGAACTCCGGCTGAGGAAAAAATGGACCGAATGGAGCAGGCCAACCACTGGCGGCTTAGAGGTGTGCCATCTGCGAGACGAAAAAGAGGGCCTGGAGCAGGGCCACGAAGGTGCAAATATTGGACTAAAGCGCGTACGGGGCAGAGGTCTTGCCCACCAGTACCGATGTAGACGAAGCAGCCTTGGCGAAAGGGGTCTGTCTTGGAGCATTTTATGAGGATCCTGAAGCTCTTAGGATTAGACAACGAGTCAGCTTGGATGTCGTTGACTGAGAGATGAATGGCTGGATCAAATGGGGCGTTGACGGTAAACTCACCAGCTCGAAGGAAACCGAAGAACCCGATACAACAAGCGGCCCATAGCATTGAATGGTTGTGGGAGGAGAAATCTAGTGAACGATGAATGACGCGCATCAAATCACTTGTGATGGGTTGACGCTTCGGTTGGTTTGATCCTTGATGGCGCTTGATGCCACGCAGAACGCGTCGCAGCTGGAGACAGCCCACGAGAGGGTCAGGCAGACCTTCATCAACGTGAAGAGATCTAACTGCTGACAGGTAAACCTTAATTGAAGAGTGGTGGAGAGTATCTGCGAGATGAGCGCAGAAACGTATGAGCGTTTCTTCACTGGCAGGAAGCACAGATCCAGATGGATGGAGGCGATTATCCTGAATGCAGAAGGTGATGAAACGACGCTGAGCTGATGAATAGCAATTCCGTGTCGATGGAGCAAGGCCATGAGTTAGGTAGAATTGACACTTGTCTGTCAGACAAGATCCAAGTCCAAGAGGAGCTGCCGAGGGATCTGGGTCTGATGGAGTGCTGCGTGAGGGGCCAGCTGACGGAAACGCTGAAACTGAAAACGAGAAAGCGCATCAGCGATGGGGTTACACTTTCCCCTGACTGAGGAGGCTGTGAAGGAGAAGGAGTGATGTGCCGCTAGAAGACAGAGGTAACGAACCAGAACCATTATGTCGGGGGCCCTCGAGGTGCCTGACCGCAGGATTGCCACCACTGAGCTGTTGTCGGATCTGAAGTTAACCCTCTTAGATGTCCATAGAGGACCCCATACGTAGGCTGCAACCACAATAGGAAAAAGTTCCTTGTACTCAATTGACTGGGAGACCTGCGAGGCCAGCCAGGAGCCTGAGAACCACTGGCGTTGGAACAAGGCACCATAGCCTAGAGCACCTGAAGCATCTGAAGAGACCTCAAAGTCCGGCAAGGGGGCCCACTGGGGATACTGAAGAAAACTGCAGCCGTTCCAAGAGCGAAAGAGTTCTCGCCACCAAGTGAGGTCGAGAAAGAACTCCCGGTTGAGGCGAATTGGATGATCATCACGACGGAAAGCACACAATAGGTTAATCATGCGGCGTAAGAAGGAGCGACCTTGAGGAACCACCTTGCAGGCATGCTGGAGATGACCAATTAGCGACTCGAGGTCCTTCCGTTTACAGGAACGCTTGTGAGACCATTGTTCTAACAGAGCAGTTGTATTGTCAAACTTGTCTTTCGGAAGACGAGCCTGTAGGAGTACAGAATCTAGTTCAATCCCCAGGACAGTCATACACGTACAAGGGCCTTCGAATTTTTCTGGGTGGAGGGGGATGCCAAGCTGAGAAAAACAATGGATGGAGTTATCCAGATTGCGTTGACACGCAGGAGAGCCAGGTGGGCCAAGGGTATGAAAGTCATCTAGATAGTGCATCAGGAAGGAAACGTTGTAATTCTGTTTTGCGATCCATTCAACCAGGTCAGCAATACAAGTGAAGATGTAAGGAGCGGACCTGACGCCAAAAGGAAGGACCATGTCCACGTAATAAGCCCCTTGCCATTTCATGCCCAATAGTGGGCGATCCTCTGGGTGGATTGGTACAATGCGATAAGCGCTCTGAACATCGAATTTAGCCATCAGGGTGCCCCGACCCAGCTGCATAATGCCTGCCATGATGTCGTCCACCTTCATGTACTGGAGGGAGTAATCCTCGCTGGCAATTCCATCATTGACGCTGTGACCCGTTGGGCTGGACAAGTCCAGGATAAGGCGCCATTTTCCTGGCTGATTGCGTTTGGGGATGGCACCAAAGCGACTGACATGAAGACTCTGGAAGGGGGGCCGAAGAAAGGGGCCTGCCACCCTGCCCAATTGTACTTCGGTATGGAGGTAATTATCTATGACCTGGGGGTTCGCGACAGCTGAAGCCATGTTTCCTGAAGCTGACTTAAGGGAAATCTTGTGGTTGAAGCCGAGGTGAAAACCATGACGTAGACCCTGGATGACATAGGCAGCTTTGTCTGGGTGTGGATAGTTGCGAAGTTCATACTGCAGTCTGTCCACCACAATGGGGGAAAGCTGTGACACTGGTTTTAAGGGGCATGCTGCTGGAAGAGTGGAGGTGGTGTCCTCCGAAGACGATGAGACAGGTTGAAGGCCAGCGTGTTGAGCAACTGGAGCTGGAGAAGAATGCCACTGCAGAGGGCAAATGTTAATCGACGGCGACGAATCAAAGCTATGTCCAGGATTGGCTGGGCTCTGAGGGTCTGCGGTACCATGATGAGAAACTAGAACACGAGTAGAATGCAACAGTGATGGACCAACATAAATCAACGAAGAAGAATCAAAGCTTTGTACAGGATTGGCCAGGCTGGGGGAGTCTGTGGTAGCGTGTAGAGAAACTGGAACTTGAGGAGAACGCAACTGTAACGGACGAACATTGATCAACGGAGACAAAACAGGGCTATTTACAAGATGAGCTGTGCTCGGAGAGTCAGCGGTAGCAGCGGCCCCCCTTTTGCTGGTTGGGGGAGCGGGACCGAGCTCTGCGTGGGGGGCGGTGTGGGCAGTGAGTACTTCGATGGTCTCCATCGCACGATTCACAGGCATGACGAAACCGGCAACGGCCAAAGGGCCAGCTACAACGCCCATCATTCCATGAGTGGCAGTATTGTGTGGCGCTTGAGTTGCCAGTGGCAGCAGGTGCCCCGGAAGACGGTGAAGCTAGCAATGGCGCAGGGTCCGGTCGAGATGTTGAAGCGGAGGGAGATCTTGTGTGGAAATTGTAAAGATCAGCATTCATGCGAGACCAATCCGTGGAACCTGAGGCCGCTGCTTCCTTCCTGTACGCTATGTCATAATTGAGCCAAGACCTGTCACGGAAACGCTTAGCAGTTTGGATGATCAGCAACTTGTATTTATGAAGGTCAAGCCAGCGGGAAGGAAACGAGTTGCAAAGCACCAAGCAAAAAATTGAGAAAGCCTCTACCCAGGTAACAATGTCCGTTATTTCCACAACGCGCTTCTTCTTCTCCACTAATAACTTTCCTTCCAAGTAAGCCTGCGGTTGTGTGTCCTGGGCTTTGATGTTGTCTGACAAAAGGTCAGCCAGTTCGATAAACTGTCCTCCTGTGATCTTTACCACCAACTTATGAGGGATGGGAGAATACCCCGGGCCAACAGGAAAAATCCGATCCGAGAGTGGGCGGCGTCGAAGAAAACGTTGTGGCGCCAAGAGAGCCCCCCAACGATAATGGCGGGAAAGTGGAAGATGTGACGGGGGATAGCGAGGACACCACGGCAGGTGAACTTAGGGTGCTGTATGTAGGAATAAACGAAGGAACTACTTGTCCAAACGTACCTGACTGAGGAAGAGACTGGCCCGGAACAGTGGCGGGCGGAACAATGGCGGGCGAAGCTGAAGGCGCCAATGGAACCGAACTGGAGGACGTGTTTTGCACCGCGTGCTCCCGAAGAGATGACAGCAGCGCCGGTAAGGAGTCGGCCAAAGCCTGTGAAATCGCCAGAGAAAGGGCATTGTTATCCGGCAAACTGACACTCTGGGACGAAGCCGAGGTGACGATCGAGGTGGAAGCCGACGTTGTAGAAGTCGAGCTGTCGTTGGAGCTGGACGGCGACGCAGTTGACGGGGTAACGGTCGATAAGCTGTTGTTCGTCGTCCGCATCGTACGCTTTGCCAAGACAACCACAGAAACAACGAGCAACACGAGCTGCTCACACACTAACACGCGCTGACAACGGAGCTGAAACGGGACAAACTGTTGCTGACAAGCCCGCAGCGTGAGCTGCTCCAAGACAACTGCTAACACAACGAGCAACGCGAGCTGCTCACACACCGCGAACACAACGAGCAACACGAGCTGCTCACACACCGCTACCACACGCTGAAACGAAGAAGGAACGCAGGCAAACCGTTGCTAACAAGCTAGCAGCGTGAGCTGCTCCAAGACAACCGCTAAAATTGCTAAAAACCGCCCGAGAAAAACAACGAGCAACACGAGCTGCTCACACTCCGCTAACGAAAATACTAACACACACTGAAATGAAGCTGGAACCAACCATGTGAGCCTGCACTTGAACACGCGACCGCTGACCAGGAGGTTGCACGCTTAGCTCGTGGCGGTTAACTTTGTTAAATATAATTTAACTAAATTAAATAATGCCTGTGTAGCCTGTATTTTAAAACAAAGTCACAATTATTACTGACAGCATGCAACTTATTTTGTTTTCTTTTTATAATAATTATTTTAGCACAAGGAAATGGAAACGTCGGTCAAGATGCAGCATTAGTACACTCACCTACCACTGGTTCAACACCTCAGCCTGCACCTGCAGTCGCTTTACGTATCAATCCAGGCTTTGCTTCATCCAATCCGGGAACTCCTCGAGTTTCTCCTCATGGGACCCCTAAGTCTCAAACAAGCCATAATTCGCACACCAGTGAGGGTCAGTATAGTTGTATGTGTTGTCAGTATATTATATACAGTCAAGCTTTGCTATTTCAAGCTAAAAGAGGAGCTCTGAGTGGGCTCATGGTTAGTACTCTTGACTCCAGATCAAGTGATCAGCTGGGTTTGAGCCTTGCCCGGGGACATAATTGTTGTATAAATGGGTGTACAAATGGGTGTGATGGACTAAAGAAATACTCCTAGTCATTTTATGCTACTGAAACCATAGATAAGCTCTGACCTCACTATTAGATGAGACCCCCGGCCTGATGGGCCTCTATACGACCCTCTATGCTCATATGTATTCTTTACCTTATGTTGCCTGAACTCTGAGGAGGATGAACACTATCGCATCACGTGATCAGTTTAAACCAATATGAATCGAAGAAAATATAGTGGTGAACTGTAACGAGTTATAGAAACACGATTTTTAACCAATTAGCACCCGTATTTTCTAAGGATTGTTTCCTTAAATGTAGTTAGTATTATCAGAGTACAACTGCTGGAAAGTGCTAAAAATTGTTGCCAGTTACCTTCAGTATGTATGTATGTATGTAGTCTCAAAAACACAATCCCTGTCTAGTGAATTAGCTGTAATTACATTAAAGTTTGTATATTCATTGCAGAGCAAATAAAATTAGTGCAACAGCCTATATCCCAAAACCAGAGAGAAGGTTCAAGGGTCGAGTTCACATGTGAGTGTCAGGTGCAGGGAAACTGTGAAGTCTGGTATCAATGGTTCAAAGATGACACAGAACTTGAGCAGCAAAACAATGCCAGTCTTATTCTGGATTCTCTCAAGATGCATGATTTTGGGTGCTACAGATGCCGCATAACTCACAGAGGAGGTCATGGAGAAGCTGTTACATCTGAACCTGCATTTTTGGAGGTTTCCCCTTGTGAAGGAAAGAGTAAGTGATTTTTAAAGCAGCTACGTCACGGTTAAACGGTTTGAAAAGTTCAGCCTAAATTTTTCAATTTCGTTGTTTGTAATCTGGTAATCCGTGTCAATCTTCTTAGCACAAAGAAAAAACAACTCTCATCTACAAGTATATAATTCAGCAGAAATTTTGGCATGATGCTCACACTAATTTTAACAAAGGTTTCTGTTGCTGAGTTGTTGTATTTGTATTTTATCTGTTACAAATTTCAATTCAGGACTCAAGTACCTGAGGGAAGTTGACCTTAACACTCGAGATGAAATTGCCATACTCCTTGAGGACAAAACTCCTGGTCTTGGGGGATACAGGCAGATAGCTGCTCATTACGGAATGAAAGAGTATCAGGTTAGAGGCCTTGAAAATTTACGTCAACCGGGACAAGACGTTATGGAATTTCTACGGGGATCTAACACAAACTTAACGGTTTACAGCTTCTGTAAGAAGCTTAAAGAAGACAACATGAAGCGGTTTGATATTGTGAGGGTCTTAAAAGACCACCTCTCGATTGAGAAAGAAAGCAAATAATGGGCAGGCCAAGACGAACTTAATTCCATTCAACCAAATAATTCGAAACTTTTCACTCGAGAATAAATGGTGTCAATGGTAATTTCCCTGAAAGGTTTCTGGAAATAGCAATTCACGGAATTTTCCGTAGAATGGAAAGCACGCATTCTCGTCGCCAGAGGCCGCGCTCCTTTTGGTCAGCACCAAGAACCCCAGGCCAGATACAACGACATTGACGACATTCTGGTTTTGAATTGCCTGATTTCAAACCGTGAAGGACTAGGTACGAGTCTGAAAATTATGGGATAAGTAACTATTGATCCACATAGTCAGAAAGAGCACACCGAGATTTACAAAATCCCCAAGTTTGGTGTTAATCAGGCTAGTTTTGACTGAGATACAGCCAATTGAAAATGTCGAAATTTGCAAAGAAATGTATGACGAACCGGACGCAGTCCGAAACAGCGTCCGGATGGCCTCTGGGGACTAGAATAGGAAGCGCGCTCATTCTCCAGATAGTGTAGTTATGGTTTTCTTTATGCCATGTCACAGCAAATACAGCCAATCAGAAAACAGGGAAGCCGTTGTGTATTCGACCATATTACACTCAGCCTTCCGATCATGCTCTGCCCGTGTGTCGCAATGATTGTGTTTGTGACTGTATTTCCTATGGCATGCAATAAAATAGTTATGCAACGTTCTCTCGTGATACCATGAAATATCCCGCTTGTCACTAGTTGTATTGTCTTGGTATACACACTCACCTTAAGGCTTGTATGTATACCGAGGAAATATGAGTGACTCGTAGGATATTCCATGTTAGTATAAATCTACTAGCGTTCTATCACGAATGCCGCTCTCTGACTGGCTACGCTACTCACTATCTATTCTGTGATAGCCGTTTCTTGGCGTTTTCGAAGTGCCTGCGAAGAGGATTTAGATAAAGTTTTGAACGACTAGTAGATTCATACTAAAACAATTAGATTATTCGCTCTCGATTTCTGTGCGCTCCCTCGTCAACTATCACACGATTGAAATCTCGAGCTCATAATCTAATTGTTAAATATACCACTTGAAAGCGTTGTGCGTAATATGTATCTCACGACCTCATGCGGTGGGTCGGAGGGTCTGTTGTTTAAAAGACCTTGAATTTTTAATGTGCATTCGGTTTTGTGCAAGCTTTAAAGTGTCCTGATTCTTGATCATTTGAACTTGACGCAATTTGTTTACAGAAATACTTAGTTGCGGTTCAGGGCCGGGTTCTTTTTGTAGAGTCATTTCTTTAGTTCTCTCATTTTTTCATGTCTTCTCGTACAACTCGCGAGTCAAAAATACGGCTTTTTGCCACACAGTAATGGGTTATCACTGGCGTGTAATTAAATTACATTTTTTACCAGTAATCTAGATACTTGTGTACACATGCTAAGAGTACCCCTTAGATAGATAATGTAACCGAAGACGCAGTCGTAGGTCGACTTATATTTCAATTTTAGGTATTTTTGTACTCATTGGATATTGCTTGTATATAGTTTTTAGACGGACGCAATAAGTTATAGAAGCAGTTTATTGCCAGAGAGTTTGGTAACCGAGTTCGAGATGCCTCTTTAAACAATAGAGTGTTTCTGTCGAGGAGCTATCGGCTGATAGTTGCCCCACGGAATTTGATGTCCTTAAAACAACTTATTTGCCAGAGGAGCGAAGCTTCGAGAGCAAATATGACAGAGAAAACTGGTGAACTATCACGCATACAAATCAAGAGCGGATTATCTAATTATTTTAGTATAAATCTACTAGTTGTTCAAACCTTTTGACAGACACTTCATAAACGCGAAAAATTTCATCATCGCAAAGAATCGGCCGCCGGTTTGTTTGAAAACTCGCACTGCTGCGCTACCTCACTATCTACCACAGAATAGATAGCAAGTAGCTTAGCCAATCAGAGAACGACGTTCGTGTTAGAACGCTAGTGGATTGTTACTAATAGAAGATACATTTATCTATTTTGGTGTGTATCAACTTAAACTGGAACTTGTATCAGTGGATTTTAATATGAAACGACCTGTCAAAGTGTTCTACAGTAAGATTTGGAAACCAAGTCGGCTTATGATCATGCATATTGTGTGGGATAAATTGATCACAAATTGAGGTAATTTTCCTCACTCAAGTCCAGGCATCACAAATTTCAATGTACAGAATTGATATTTGTGAATATTCGTTGACCTATTGAATGTGAGAATTAAGACTTGCGCTGGTACAGCAATTGTCTCATTTATTTTTTAGTGTTGTACAATGTAAGGAAAATCAGGACAAGCACTATTTGATATCTAATATTTAGGTACAAAATAATAATAAACAAACGCACTAGCATTTTAAACTTGAAAGACTTGGTTGTGGGAAACCTGGGTTCAAGGTTACGACCCTCACAAGCTGGCAATGAATTGGGCCTTAAAGGAGAGTTAAAATGGAGTGAAATCGGAGCCAACTTGATGATCTGACCCGTTTGAGTTATCTCTCCCACAATCTGTCCTTGGGTCTTTGGTAGTGAATTTCGATAGCATAGTGTGTCGAACCCAGATCTCCTACATCCAGGCGTATACAAAGGGATAACTGAGTACGATAAATTATAGCTGGTCTCATACATAGCTTGTATTCTGTTGATCTGTGCTGGTTCAATCGTGTTTCGTGCATAGCTAGTTTTGATAAAATTTTATATACATATATTTCGTGTTTCACCAAAAATCTCTGGATGGCCAAAACGTTTAAATTGATATTTTTATCCTTTGTAATATAGGTAGTTCTTAAAGATTAATTAATAAATTAACTGTTGGGGTATTTGTCAGTATGAACATAATACAAGAGAATTAGAGTGTTGCTATTTCTAGAGTATATTTTACCGTTTTGTATGTACATATTATTCTGGGTTATCAATAATGGACAATTGTGGAACATAATGCTACAGTTATAATGATAATGATAATGATAACAAGCAACGGAAAAAAATAAGCAAGTCTAAAGATGATTTACGATGTTGCATTTTAGACATATTCATAGCATGCTTTCATCATACATTTGCCTGCACTTGGTCATTCAATATTTTATAAATAAATCAGAGGAACGCGTTAGAATTTGGCCTCATCCATATTACGTCGGAAGAATTTAAGTTTTCCTGTTTTAAACAAATGTTTAGGTGGTGTTCCCCCGGGGGGGGGGGCACTTCCTTATAAGAGTCTATTGGGGATGTGCCGCTCGATGGGGTCGCATTTTCACGACTGGATAGTGTTACTAGAGATGTGAAGTATATATCGGTATCGCGGAGGTCACGGGTTCGAATCCCGTTGAAGCCTTGATTTTTTCAGGCTTCTTCTTTCCAATTGCTTAAATTGGAAAATTTACTGCGATGATCATTCTTCACTTTGTGTTACTAGGATGGGGTCACACATTTTCTGATTTTTTGGGTAAGACTGTTCTTCATATTTACAGTTAGCAAATGTACAAGAATGCTTGTACTGTAGGTGAAAAGTAAAGTGTTCTTTATTCAATATAAGATACATACATGGTAAATATAAAGTGACTAAGTTGGGATCACGAAAATTACATATTTGCCAAAAAGTGACTAAGATGGGGTCTATAATTGGCCACAGAATAGACTATAATGGGGTAGGGGCTCTGAGAGGCCAGGGGCACATATCCAGCAAAAATTGACCCAATTTTTCCCCCCCCCCCCACCCCGGGTGTTCCCTGTGGCACGAGATTTTTCGGGAGTTTAATTTTGCGGGTTGGCATTTTCTGGTATTTTGCGGAAACTAATTTTTGCGATTCGAAAGAGTGGTTTTTCTTTCTTAGTATTATATTTATTGCGATCGTCCAAAAGTCGTGTCTAATTTGAATTACAAATTTTTTTTATTCTTTTATTACCTACACTAGAATACAAACGATAAGTGAAACAACATGCAGAAATGTAAAACACGGTAACAAGTCACTCTGTTACAATTATTTCCTGCCCTGGTGTGGCTGATAGTACTTTCAGATGATCCGTAATTTTCGGTATACTTATGCAGTGCAGAGTACCACGGGCAATTCCTTCCTTTTATTTCTGAAGGTTTTGTTTCTAATTTCCTCGTTTTTCCTTTGAACGACAAAAAAAATTAAAATTAATGGCATAAACAAGATTCAATACAAGCGAGGTTTGCATTATAATATCGCAAGTGAAGTAAATTTTTGCGGAGAAAAATTTTGCGGGAAATGTTTATTGCCGATCGTGGGAAAAAAACACAAAAGTTAGAACAGTACTCGAGAAACTTTAGGACACGGTACTGCTGCGCTACACTCTCGTGTACGCGGCGCGGGGTGCATTCCTATATAATATATGGACTATAGAGTTATGTGCCGCAGCATTCAGAATAGTATATGGTTTTTAGGGGTTGCTTTCCATTATGCCAAAATGACCGGTCGTAGACCAGTGGGAATACCTGAGCAAAAGTGGATCGACAAAAAGGAGGAATGTCTCTCCGGTACCATTTTCAATATTTTTTTCCCGAATGGACCGGTTTGTCAAAACTGGAACGGCGAATTTCGGTCGAAATATTCCGACCGGAAATAAGTGAACCTCCTCCAGAGATGATTCCAAATTTTTCCTAGCCTGCGTAGCTACCTGGGGAACGAAAAACGTGACTTGTCACGGGCGAAGGATCCGATCCACTTCCGCATCTCTGTGGCGCTCGAGGTATGGGGAAGAACAAGGAGTTTGTTGGTGCGTTGCCCATGGAGTCACTTCGATTCATTTCCATAATATTACCTGCAAACTCAGCTGGTTTTGAAGGATTCTGTCTCTCGAATGGGAAAGAAAAACTGCTCCTTTTGTCACCTGGCCATCGTGTATTCCGAACATTTAAGCAGATTCTCCGATTTTGGGGGTTCGCCGGCATTTGGTTCCATCAAATCTGATCAAACGTAGCTGTAGTAATTAACAGACGCGGTCATTACTTCTGGAAGAACAAGCTTATTAGTTTTCAACTGTTTATTCGAATAGGTCGATAGCGGTAAGTCAATGGGTGATCGATGGTGTTCGTTCAGAATCATTATATGTCTTCAATGGACGTTTCTTCGTCGCATTTCATCTTTTCTGAAGTTTTGCGGTTTATGACATGTCCAAATAATTAGTTTAGTAACTTCACATTTGATTCCCTCTTTCAGCTATTATCATCTTAACTACAGAGTGGGATGCGGCCAACAGTTCTGCTTCGTTTATTGGTGTTTAGTGGCTGCTTAGTAAGTAATTTTAAGGGATAGTGTAGCAGTTAAGTGATCAACTGGTCGTAAATTTGTTTCAATTGATAATAAAACCAACCTATATAGTAATTCATATTTCTAATGTGACAGCTGTCTATAATTATGTAGGCTACGTAATGAAGTTACTTGTTACAATTAGATCAAGACATTTAGGAGACATACATTGCTAGCATCTTGTCGTATTAAGAATTAAAGCTGTTAAAATATTACTTTAAAAGTCTTTATCTATTTGATCGTAATCGATCAGTGAGAGTAAAATCTGCATGCATGACGCTTGGTGTTTTTATAGTTTAGGCTTTTGTCTCTTATGTAATACCAGTGCCCATGGAGAACAAAGTTAGGTCAATTGATTGGATTGGTTTGTTAAGTTCTGGATGGAAAATTGTGATATAAAACGCTTCTTTTATTCTCCTATTCATCAATGAATGAGCGGTGGTTAGAACGTCCCAGAAGAACCAAGTTCCGACTACCATTAACATCTGAATGCTCGTTGACACAAAGTAATCCAGTTTTCGTGCTGTTTCACCAATGTACATTTGTGCACAAATACATGTGCCTTTGTAAATGACATGCCACAGATCTAGATGTATGTTTTGTACAAGATAATATGACTACTGGTCCACCATGTTAGGAAACACCATCCAATTCAACCAGATCTAGATGAACGATAGGACTTTCATCATCTGTGTACCTGAGAAAAAAAAATCTACAACAACAACATGTGGAAATCACTTCGGGATCTATCAGAGAATCCAAACATTGTGGTGCTGCGTGTTGATAAGGACTCAACCCACCTTGACCAACATCTTCATGTGTAAATTACAAGAAGACACTGTAACACCCCAAAACTTACCATTTTATGACAGATTCGTGATGATTGTTTCTCAAAAAGGATGACCAATTGCCCCAGACTCCCAGCTACTCGTGAATTTGAACAGCTACCAC
>CM042754.1:25049090-25066590 GCA_022496165.2 Catalaphyllia jardinei | reverse complement strand
ATGTATGACTCGATCACGTACACAATTGTTCGTTCTTGGTGTCAGGTACTGTGCGCATGTGTCCGCCTCCAGGGGGCTGTCAGGGCTCAGCACTAACAGCAGCCAACTAGCCACAGACTGGTAGAAATTTAGTTCTGTTAACTGAAGTAGGTTTTTTATTTCCTCAAGCCACTTTTCCCTTGGCTATTAGTTAGTAAGTAAACAAAATGAATTTGGGTGAACTAGCTAGCTTAAGTTTCTGTCTTTCTCAAGGAAAACAACACTGCAAACACTTTTCTGAGAAACAAGGTCAGTGTTCAGAAGGACTGAGAACTAGTTTTGTCAGACATGCGCAGTGTAGGACGAGTGAACACGAGGTTTTCTGATTCCGCCATGTGCGACGACTTATCCTTGAATTTATGACCTGTTCGTCTGAACATCTGGTAGCAGAGCGAGGTTGCGAAGAGAATTTTGAACATGGAACATCTGAAGAGAAAAATGAGATTGAAGTGCTCATGCACGAAGAACCGAAACAAGCTTATGATGGTGATGGAAGGAGGACTGTCGTTGAGAATGCAAGTTATGGAGAGCCTGAGTGATTTTACGGACGCTTACGAGAGTGTGCTTCGAGCCTGCGAAGAGTTAGAAGCTTACTACGAGAACATAAAGGATTCGGGAAAACTCGGTGCTCTTTCGAAGGAACTGGATGCAATTGAGGAGGATTTCTCCGAAGTTGAAGGAATCGTAAAGGATATCTGAGCAGCACAAGCAGATCATCAGCTGAAGACCAAATGAAACGATTAAGAGAAGAAATAAGAAAACAGGAAGAAGAGCTCATACGAGTGGAACAAGAAATCGAGCGAACTGTTGCTGAATGTGAGAAGCAACTTGCACAGAACCTTCAAAACAAGAAACCAGCGCCAGGACCAGACCAAGGAACGAAAGCAACTAGCCCTAGTGAATTACGCGACCGAGAACGACTCGTTGTCAAGGGAGCCGTTACAGAAACAAGATTTTGTTGCTCAAACGCAGCGTGTTGTATCTTCGTGCACTTGAATTCCGAACTCTTCAACCACAAATGGAATGATGACCGAATTGCCTCTGCCTTTGTTCTCCGGAGATATTTATACGTCGACTCCACTTGTTCCGTTTTATCCTCTAATCTCAGTACCGCCTGTGTCCTCTTCAGTGGAACAGCAACTCCAGCTTCAACAGCCAACTTCAGCGACACCTGTAGTTTCAGTCCAAAGTTTAGTGAATCAGTCACATGCTTCGCCATTTCCTACAGCGAGCATGTCTTCGTCAAGCGTTTATGTGCCGTCATTAATGCAGCAATTACCCTTCAGTGGAGGGCAAAGTCAGTTTATGCCCACTGGAAGAAACCATTCATCTTCACTCTCCACTGCAGACCAGATTAGGGCTGACTCCTCTGCTCTACTGAAAGAGTTAGTGTTCCCAAGTTTTTTGGTCAAAAGAAAAATTATGAAGCTTGGAAAGCAGCATTTTATTCCTGTGTGGACTGTACTGGGGCTACACCAGAGTACAAGCTTTTACGATTGCGAGAATGCCTTCAGGGTGAACCTCTAAGAGTCATTGAGAACCAGGGACACTCAGCAGCAGTGTATGAAGCGGCCAAGTCCCATTTAGAACGAAAGTATGGAGAAAAACGAAGGGCTCTGACACTTAGACTTGAAGAGCTGAATGCCTTTTAAACCAGTGAGAGACACCTGGAGAAATTTTCAGAGCTGCTTGATGGGATTGTTATGAACTTGAAGGATGCTAACCAGGAGGAAATGGATTGTTGTACATCACTCTACAGCGGAAGTTTAATAAAGAGCTTTTGTCTAAGTACAAGCAGTGGGTTAGCAACAACCATCGAACAGAGAATGTGAGCACATTGAGAGAGTTGAGGTTATTGACTGAGAATCGGAGTTCCTAACCACAGCTTCAGAGACTATAAGCAATGTTCTCAAAGAATCCCCTAAGAATGAGGGTTGTCCAATACACACAAACAGACTCCAATGGAATAATATTTATTCCATTGGTATTCCATTGGTGAAATGCATCTTATCACAGGGACTTAGAATATTTCCGTTGGCTTCAGGCTGAGTGGGGGTGCATTCTACTTGTCCATTGGACCGATTGGTACCAATGGAATAGCATTTATTCCATTGGAATTCCATTGGGGAAATGCATCTCGTTATGGGGATTTAGAATATTTCCCTTGGCTTCAGGCTGAGTGGGGGTGCATTCTACTTGTCCATTTGACCGATTGGTACGATTGGTACCAATGGAATAACATATATTCCATTGGTATTTCATTGGTGAAATGCATCTCATACATTGTATTTAGCGTTTGTTTGGTCTCGCAAGCTTAAGAACAAAGAATATTTATTGTATTTAGGGTTTGCTTGGACTCGCGAGCTTCAAGAACAAAGAATATATATTGTCTTTAGCATCTGCTAGGGCTCGAAAGCTTTAAGAACGAAGAAATTATATACATTGTATTTAGCGTTTAATTGGGCCCGCAAGCTCGTAGGCTTAAGAACAAAAAATGTACATTGTATTTAGCGTTTGTTTTGGCTCGCAAGCTTCAAGGACGAAGACTTTACACAATACATTGTATTTAGAGTTTGTCTGGGTTTGCAAGCTTTGTGTGTGTTTGGGCTCGCACTCTTTAAGAACGAAGAATATGCATTGCATTTAGCGTTCGTTTGGGCTCGCACTCTTCAAGAACAAAGAATATACATTGCATTTAGCGTGTGTTTTGGCTCGCATGCTTTAAGAACAAAGAATATGCATTGCATTTAGCGTTTGTTTGGGCTCGCACACTTCAAGAACGAAGAATATACATTGTATTTAGTGCATGTTTGAGCTCGCAGTCCCTTGAAGAACAAAGAATACACATTGTATTTAGCGTGTGTTTGGGCTCACAAGCTTTAAGAACCAAGATTATACATTGTATTTAGCGTTTGTTTTGGCTCACGAGCTTTAAGAACGAGGAATACATGTATACATAATACATTGAATATAGCGTTTGTTTGGGCTCACACGCTTTAAGAACGAAGAATATACATTGTATTTAGCGTGTGTTTAAGCTCACAGTTGCTTCAAGAACAAAGAATATACATTGTATTTAGCATGTGTTTGGGGGCTGGCAAGCTTTAAGAACGAAGGATATACATTGTATTTAGCGTGTGTTTGGGCTCGCACTCTTTAAGAACGAAGAATTTACATTACATTTAACACTTTTGGGCTTGTACACTTAATGCAGTTTACAAATGGCATACCGATCGACTGTCTACTTTTCGATATGCAGTCTACAAAAGCACCGATGGGCTGCCTCCTTTTCCATCGGTACCATTGGTACCAATGGTACCAATCAACAATAGTTTAAGCGCTGCCCTCAGGTGTTAATATATGCAGTTTACAAATGGAGCACCGATCGGCTGCCTCCTTTTCCATTGGTACCATTGGTACCAAAATCGACAAATAGTTTACGCGTGGCCCTCAGGTGTTAATATATGCAGTTTACAAATAGAGCACCGATCAGCTGCCTCCTTTTCCATTGGTGCCATTGGTACCAATGGCTCCATTGGTGAAGGTTTCTTAATGATATCTGTTTGTGTATATTGGACATGTGTGCTAAGAAGGAGAGGAATAGCCCCACAGCAGGATCATCTTTTGTAAGTAGAGATTCCCTACTTGATGTGAAGAAACCAAGTCGGGCGTGTAAGGTGTGCAGTGGGCAGCATGGAATTTGGTCTTGTGAGAGCTTTAAAAGAATGAAAGTGCCAAAACGATGGGAGGACTAGCCAAAGGGTGCAAATTATGCTTTCGTTGTTTAGCAGATGGTCATAGAGGTGAAGTGTGTTTTAAGAGCAGAGTGTGTGGACTAAACGGATGCAGATCATATCATCATTGAATGCTTCATGAGGATCAAGCTGAAGTCAAGACCCCTCAGAATGATTCCACAGCCAGGTCAGACCTGCCACCCACATCAGTAAGTGGACCAGCTGAAGAAGGAGAGACAAATGAGAGGACCCATATGACGACGACTACAATGCAACTCACTGTTCCTTCTGAGTTTGTGGCCCTACGGACCGTTCCTGTGTATCTGACCAGTGGAGGAAGACAAGTAAAAGTGAATGCTCTCCTGGATGAAGGAAGCAGTGGGTCTTACTTGAACAGTGATGTTGCTGCAGAATTGGGACTGGAAGTGAAACCAATTGAGTTAACTGTGAAGGTGCTTAATGACAACCAGGAGAAGCTTAACTCCTTAATTGTAGAGTTCAGGATCAATAGTTTGGATGGAAGAGTGTACAAACAAGCATCTGCTTACACGACTGAACGAGTCACGGGCAACATGCAAGTTTTGAATTGGAACTTGTACAAAACCAAGGGGAAGCACTTAGAGCGCATTAAGTTCCCACAAGTGGGACCCAGGCCTATTGTTGACCTGCTCATTGGAGTGGATCAGGCTGATCTGTTGTATTTATTGGAGGATGTTAGGGGAAGACCAGGAGAGCCCATCGCTAGATTGACACCACTAGGGTGGACCTGTATCAGGAACCCTGAGTTACAAGCAAGCCAAGCTCAAACCAATTTCACATTTCTAATGAGTGACTCACACAAACTGAACAATCTTGTCCGGCGATTCTGGGATGTTCATGACTCCAAAGAAATCCAGATAGTCAAACCAGAGGAGAAAATAGCCAGAGATATGGTTGCTGAGACCTTAACTTTTGAGGAAGGCCACTACAGTGTCGGGTTGCCCTGGAAAACCAAGGACCATGACTTACCAGATAGTTTCACAATGGCCATGCACCGTCTGCAAAACACAGAGAAACGACTTCAGAAATCCCCAGAACTTGCCAAGGCTTACAGCAATGTGCTTGAAACGTACCAAGATAAAGGATACATCCGCAACGTCTTACCAGAGGAAGAAAAGCCACATGAATTATGCACTTTCCAATCCTGAGGCCAGATAAATCCACAACAAAGGTCCGAGTTGTACATGTATTTGATGCATCTGCTAAATGTGAGGAAGTTTGTCTTAATGACTTTCTGCTGCAAGGTCCCAAGCGCCAAAATGACCTGTTTGCTATATTGCTTTGATTTCGACGTGACCCAGTTGCCCTAATGTGTGGCATTAAGGAAATGTACTTGCAAATTAAGTTGAACCCTTCTGACCAGCCTTATCATCGTTTCTTGTGGCGTAACATGGAAACTAAAGAAAATCCCAGTGTGTTTGAATTTGAGCGGGTTGTTTTTGGAGTAAATTCATCACCGTTTCTGGTGCAGTTCGTCATCCAAGAAGATGCTTGGAAGCACCAATCACATTTTCCCCTTGGGGCAGAGACCGTTCTGAAGAGCACTTACATAGATGATAGCATGGACTCAGTTCCAGATAAGGAGACGGGGATCGAATTGTACAAGCAGCTGTCACAGTTGTGGGAGTCAGCTGGAATGCACACGAGGAAGTGGCTGTCTAATGTAGCGGAGTTGTTGGAGCATATCCCACATGCTGATTCTGTTACAGAGGTGGATCTTGATAGAGGAGAACTGCCTGTTGTGAAGACACTGGGTGTGTTGTGTACCCCCAATGAAGATGAATTCAAGTACCAAGTCCATCTGCCCAGCAGAGATCACCACAGTACTAAACATGCATTCTTGAAGGGAATTGCCACCTTGTTTGACCCTCTTGGGTTCTTATCGCCATACGTCATTCGAGCCAAGATAATTCTTCAGGAGATGTGGGAAAGTGGGGTTGACTGGGATGACGTAGTAGAAGAAAGCTTGTCAAGGAAGGCTCAGGAGTGGTTTGAAGAACTTTCGGAACTTCCCCGCCTTTGTGTACCTAGATGCTTGAAGACTAAATTGGGAGTCAAGAAGATTACCTTGCACACCTTCACTGGTGCATCTCAGCAGGCATATGGTTCAGCTACATATTCAAGACATCTATATGAAGATGGATCTGTCACTTGCCGTCTGGTAGCTTCGAAATCGAGGGTTCGCACCCCTTCAAGCTGTTAGTATCCCTCATCTTGAATTAATGGCTGCAGTAGTTGGACTCCGACTTGCTGAGGCTGTCAGGAACATTCTGAATCTTCCCAAACATGAATGGTTGTTTTGGTCAGATAGTGTGGATGTATTGTATTGGATCCGTGGCTGTAGCCGAAAATTTAAGCCTTTTGTAGCGAACCATGTCGGGGAAATACAGTCGTTGACCGACCCAGAACAGTGGAGGCATGTGCCAACCAAGCAGAATCCAGCTGACCTGTTGACAAGAGGACTAAGTGTCTCTACACTTATTGATGAAGAGAGCTGGTGGAAGGGTCCCATGTTCTTGATGCAAGAGGAAACAGAATGGCCAGAAAAGAAGATTGGAATCAAAAAGGAAGCCGACATGGAAGATTGCAAGTAGTACCAAGATTGTTCACAGGAACGCTCATTTCTTTCCACAATGACAGAAGACCGCTTGGATCCGACCAGATACTCCAGCTGGACTAGGCTTTTAAGGGTGTCCGCAACAGTGAATCGTTTCCTAGAAAATTGCTGCCTGCCATCAACATTACGGAAGAAAGCAGCTCTGGGGCCAGAGGAAATTTTCACTTCAGAAATGCATTTTATTAGACTGGCTCAACAAGAAGAATTTCATGAGGAAATCCAAGCACTGAACTCAGGAAAAGTGCTACCTGGAAAGTCAAAGTTGTTGCCTCTGAAGCCAGTATTAGATGAAGAAGGTGTGATGGAAGGCTCAAATTCGCAGATATCTTACCATGGGAAACTCGCTATCCCATAATTCTTCCCAGAAGTCACCAGATAACTAAGCTGATCATAAAGGACAGTCATGAGAAGAACCAACACGAAGGCACAAACCAGGTCCTCGCTCGCCTTTCAAGCAGATACTGGATAGTCTCAGCCAGAGAAGCCATCAGAGAGTGGGAGAAAGAATGTTTCACGTGTAGATGGAGAAAGGTTCCCCCTGCCAAACAAGTTATGGCTCCCTCACCAGAGCTTCGAACCCAGAAGTCTTTGCGTGCTTTCAGTCAGACATCTATTGACTTTGCTGGACCACTCTATGCCAAGCAGGGAAGAGGAAAAACCTGCCATAAGAGATATTTGTGCCTGTTTACTTGTTTAGGTACAAGAGCAGTACATTTAGAGGTAGCGTATGGCCTTGACACCAACTCTTTTTTTAACGCATTCTTCTGAATGGTTTCCCGGCGCAGCCTCCCCAAAGATGTCCTTTCTGATAATGACACAAATTTTGTCAGAGCAAATAATAAATTAGAAGACTTAGCAGACTTAAACAGAGAGACAATTCAGGAGAAAACAGCGTGCTATGGTATTAAATGGCACTTCACCCCGACTCTTGCCCCGCACTTCAGTGGCGTCCATGAGGTGATGATAAAAGCTGCCAAAAAGGCCATCTATGCTATCTTAAGCAGTGCCGATGTCACAGATGAGGAGCTTCTCAGTGCAGTTGTTGGAGCTGAAGGTCTGATAAATTCTCATCCATTGACTTATCAATCGGTGAACCCACAGGACCCAATCCCTCTTACCCCCAACCACTTTCTGCATGGGCAGTTAGGGGGCCGGTTTGCACCAGATACTGTGGATAGTACAGCTTTCAATCCTCGCAGACGCTGGAGGAGAGTCCAAGAACTTGTTTGCCTTTTTTGGCATCCCTGGCTAAGAGAGTGGTTGTCCAGCTTGAATGCGAGAAAGAAGTGGTTTCGAGAGCAGGAGAACTTTCAAGAGGGAGATGTAGTCATAGTGATGTCACCAGACACCCCTAGGGGATGATGGCAATTGGGTCACATCACCAAAGTGCACCCTGGACAAGGTGGAAAAGTTTGAGTGGTGGACGTGCAAGTTGGGAAGAGTGTCATGAGAAGACCATTAGTTAAGCTTTGTCCTCTAGAACATTGTGATTAGGACATGAACTTACTCAGAGACGATGAAAGTGTCTTCAAGAGCTTTATTCAGTTGAACTTTATCATGCAAGTCTTTTGTATTGGTCATTTTTGCATTGTTGATATTGTCATATCAAGGAAGGGAGAATGTTCAGAAGGACTGAGAACTAGTTTTGTCGGACATGCGCAGTGTAGGACGAGTGAACACGAGGTTTTCTGATTCCGCCATGTGTGACGACTTATCCTTGAATTTATGACGTGTTCATCTGAACAGCCAGGCATCTATTATGTTGGGTATTATTTGAAAAAATTTCTGAAAGCAAGCTTATTTGAAAACCACTCTGATCTACGATTGATAATTTCAAAAAGGGACTGGCGATAAGCTCTGACCAGTATTACTGGTCGGAGCTTATAACTGGTCCCCATGGCATCAATATTAAAAGACTACTGACATTAACTGTTTATAGTAGCTCTCCCTGGGTGGATGCTGGTCCATCACAGACAGGGTTTAACCATTAATTTATAGGAGACAATGATGCACTACATGTATGAGATAAAAATGACTGTTGCACAAGGATTCATCACAATAGTACTGCTAGAGCTCGAACTGGGACACCAGTCCTGCAGACTAAATATATTTCAATCTGTTTCATTTCAAGGAATCTGTGACAATAACACCATTCAGGTACTACCGCATGGTGTAGCGTATCATCCAGATCCAAGAGTACAAGCATTACAGAATACAGGTTGTGCAGCTTCCTCACCCTCAGCTACCCCAGAAGCTTCACCTTCTGCAACCCCACAACAGACAGATGATGAAGTGAAGGACTTGCCTGACGTTACTGCTGAGAGAAACAAGCGTCGCTTCAAGCGACAAAGCAGTAAAGAACCTCAAAGCAATGGTCAGTGTTGATATTGCTATTGTGATTATCTTTTGCTTGTTCTACTGAGTGTATAGTAAGTTATAATTATTTTTATTTGTAATATTGCAGAAATTCTCATGCACTCCTCATCTAATTTTCATTGTCAATTGATAAGAACACAGACACATGAACTTATAAAATATATGATGTGTCAATGCGCCACAGCAGACAAGTCAACAATTTGTTTTAATCCTGAAAAATACATGTAAATTGGCATCAGTTTTTCAGATAGGCTCGATTATGGGCCGCTGTTGGGAAAAGGAGGCTGTGCTCCTCCCCCGAACTCACGGCTGGACTCGTGGACTTGGCATTGTTAATTTCGGCCAATAAAAAATGTCCCTGCCTGAATTGAGCAGGCAGCATAGATTATCTTTCTCACAGTAGCAAAGAAGTTGTGCAATACGAAGAGCGATCGCATTAGCGGGACATCTAAGCAAATACCTTCAAACTGATGAAATAATACCTGATCTAAACCACTGCGGCATATACAACACACAAAATAGTCAACGGACTTAATGCGTTAAAATCTATAGTTGAATCATGTGGTGCCAGAATGTCAGACAATGAACAAAGTCAACAAAGCGAGGGATAAATGCAAACATCGATCACAAGAAAAAAAAAACATACAAAAGCAAATTGATGTGCACAATAGTCTTCTTGAAGGAAAGTGACACCAGTCTCTGGTGAAGCCAAAATAAATTAAATTTTTAAATCATAGAACCAAAGCAAACCGAACTAGCAAAATAGAAACATGGTGTCAACATGATGCACACTAACATATATGCATATGTGACCTTTCCCTTGCAGGAATGCAGTATACTTTAAGTATACTTTTAGCAATTAGAAAAGTATACTTTATTTGTACTTAAAGCATACTTTAAGTATACTTAGAGAAGTATACTTAAAGTACAACACTTTTGGTCACTTAAAAAGTATACTTTAAGCATACTTTATGTGAAGTATACTTCAAGTATACTTTATGCACACGTAAAGCTGACTAAAAAATAAATGCTGAATATGCTATACTGATGCGTACAAGAAATTATACTTACAGCATTTTGACCATGAAAAGATGTAAAAAATCTGTAGCCATGTTGCAAACATGAAGTATTATATATAAGTTACATGTACCTCTTCCAGGGAATATTTCAGTTGATCTAAACAACAGAACAACTGACAGGTGTAAGTACTCACAGGTTTATTGCAAAACCAAGTATAAAATCCACAATCGCATATAATAATATAAGTACTACAATACAAAGGATGACTTTGAATAATATATATGATTGCAACATAATGACAATCAATTATAGATCTGTTCGATCTAATATGATATAATTCATAAATATAATTTAAGCAAAAAAGTCACAAGTGATCATAGGATTAAAGTCCTGAGTTAGTCAACAATATTCTAATATTCTAAAAATTCCATTCACAACACTGTTGATTATTAATAAACTGATTGCTTGATTCATATCAAAATTAAATACTGATGATATAATGCAATACATGAGAAAACAGAACAACCTAAAGTTTAGAGGTTACCTTTACCAACCTACAGGACTGACCGAAAAAAGCTAACTTCTAACTGCTTACTGCTATATGCTAACTTACTGTCTTTATTTGATGGGCTTTAATTTTTGACATCTGCTAAAAAAGAACTGTAAAAAAGGAATACATACAAGCTAAAAAGCTAACCTTTAGTTTACTAACACAGCAATTAACCTAGCTCTCGTCAGGTATAAAGCCAACCCCTATATAATCTCTAACTGGTAAATGCTAACTAACTTGTTCCTTAGCGTCCATTTGAACTTGGAATGGCCAGTTAAGATGAATTAACTCACTGGCCTTTTCTTCTTGGCATTTGCTTCAAGACAAGTGATCTTGTTCCTCATGGCAATGCGAATAATGCTGTCAGAAACACCTTCAGATCTTTTCCTTGTGTAACCTACAACATGAAGAAAATGTCACTGTCTGAGACCTTTTTGCTCATTTAAACTTATAGCACCATAATCTCAGTTGCAATATCGTTTTATAACATAACTAAAGCAAAGTGCGCGCTCTGATTGGTTAATTCAGCTTCTACTATTTGACCATGGATGTATGCTGCTGACGTACTCAATAACTAAAGCAAAGCACGCGCTTTGTGATGTAGCTCAATAAGAAGACTTCTGTTGTTCCAGCGTCTCAATGTTATGTTATAAAACAAATGGTAAATGCTGTAGCGTGCACTATTGAGTTATGGATGCACTTGGGAGGTTTGCTAAGCACTCAAGATGCTAGAGTCGCACTCGGCTATCACCTTGTGTGACTCTTGCGCTTCTTTCGTGCTTAGCAACCTCCTGCGTGCATCCATAACTCAATAGTACACACTATGGCGTTTACCATTTGTTAAACAAATTACAGTTATTCAGAATCATATGTGTTACCAGAATCATATGTTATTTGAGGATATGTTGGCCAAGAGTAAAAACTGTTTAAATGGGCCTAAGAAGGACTTATCACATAATGACCTGGGGATCTGTACAAAAATGTCCCAGATCATATCATTATTTGTTGTTTTTATGTTAGGGGCTCTATGGGTATTGTTTCCAATTTTGGGTTACATCATTTGCCTCTGGTAACTGGAGGAGTTCAGATACACAGTCTATCTTTACCCCCCTAAAAAGTAGAAGTCACATCACACCCCTTGCTCCCCACAATGGCCACTTACCTTGGTAGATGGTGGCCACTGTGGAAAGGTTTGACTACAGTATATACATGTATCAGGCATGAGTTGCACTTGGCAAATTTTTGCACGAATTTGTTTAGTTTGCAGCCAAAATCTGTCATTGACCTGGAATGTCGCCTAGTTGCGACCCCAACTTTTCTGGTTGGCAAACCCTCGAAAATTGGCAAAAACACACCATAGTACTTTAGCGGGGCAGGCGCATTTAAACAAGATTAACCTTTGCTTTTCAAGAGTATGTCTGATGTGGATGGCTAGGATGCAAACATAAAGGTAGAATTCAACATTATTTTATTTTTTGTGTTTTCAGAGTAGTGAGAAAATAATTTGCTCTGGCATTTGCAGGCCGCCCCCCTCTAAAAAGCTGCTGCATCTAGGGTTAAGAAAACTGGAGCTGAACAGTAGGAGTCAGTCAGCAGTGACTGTCAATGCTTGTCAGTGAATGACAATTTGACAGAATATTTGTGATAAAATTTAAAAAAAGCGCTTGATTTAATGATATTGGTTTAGTTTGCACTCTTTCTTTGCCATGGATGGACGTGGATTTTACTTACAATCATTTTCTCTGCATGGTGGTGATGTATCTCTAAGACATATCACAATTGTTGTTGTACTGAACAGTGCCAGTGTCGCACTGAACCAGCACTCTACTGATGTAGATTCATTGCTGTCATCATAGTGGCAGTCAAAACAGTTACACATTTGTTAGCCCACCTTTCAAACATCACACGAAAACAAAAAATGCTCCTGATTTAACTGAATGTAAAGTACATGTACAAGTATTACTGTGATAGTTGCCAGCAACACTGCAACAGAACACATTTTTTGTCGAGTTTTTCCCAGGTTTTTTTTAAGCCAAGCTCCTGTATTGACAACTCCTGGATAAATGCGTATCTGGTTTACTTCAGCTGTTATCACTGACACTTTTCTACCACAGTGTGACCCTACTTAGTTTTATGCGAGTTTTGCTTTCTGATTGCAATTTTAAATTTTCTGTGTTTTTTGGACGGCATATTGCAAAGATGAAAAATTTGCTTAAGTGTGACCCATGCCTTATAGCAATGCAACTTGGCAAATTTTGTCCATCAAAACAATAGTTGTCAGACTGGATTTTAACCAATAATGAGAAGCTTGAATGTTACTGTTGGTAAAAGATTACACCCTTACTCAGTATGCTTTCCAGGATGTCTCCATTCAGGCACTGCTTCCCATTCTTGCCTGTCAAACTTTTTCCAATGAGTTCCTCATCATTATAAAAGCAACTCAACAAAAAGCGGGCAGTGGCAGTTGCTGTCTGCTTGGAATAAGCCTTTGTGATGTGACTTTCATACACATAAATGCCTTTTCCTGGAGACAATTCTATCATCTGCAAGTTTTTAAACATGTTTATTAGCAGCATGCCTATGATGCTCAGAAATCAAGACTAGAGAAACATTATGCACCTGTTTGTGGAGTTAAGGGGTATTCATGGTTTATGTTTATCCCAGGATTTGACGTTATTAAAGGCGTTGCTGTAGATTATATGCACTGTGTTCTTCTATGGGTGACCAAGACCCTTGTGACATTGTGGTTCGACAAATCACACGCAGCTGAATTTTGGAATATAAGTAAAAGAGTAGAAGAGGTTGACAGACGTTTGCTCAATATTACCCCTCCTAATTGCATTTCACGAGCACCAAGAAGCATATCCAAAGATTATGCTCATTGGAAAGCATCTGAGTTTCGGTCATTCCTGTTCTTTTATGGTATCCCATGTCTCTGGAACATTCTACCAGATGAATACTTCCAGCATTTCCTCTTGCTTGCTGAAGCAATTTGGTTGTTAAATCAAAGCTCAATTTCACCTCAGTGCTTGCTGAAAGCTGGTAATATGTTGCGTCACTTCTGCTTGCGGATTGAAGCATTATACGGAAGTCGTTATCAGACTTTTAATGTTCATTGCCTCTTGCATCTTCAAGATTGTGTTCAGAATATAGGCCCTTTGTGGGCTTGCTCTTGCTTCTGGTTTGAAGATTATAATGGTGACCTAAGAAAGCTCTTTCATGGTACACAGAAAGTTGAACTGCAAATCGCATTTTCTGTATGCATACAGCAGAAGATCCCAGAACCGATACCTCTCCTCCCAAGTGGCTCATCAAGTAAAGAGTTTTATGAGGACATGACACAGGGACGACACTTATTAAAATGCAAGTGCGAGAGGATATCTGACAATTTATTTGCACTTGGTTTGATGTCACCTGCTGTGTTAGATCCAACCCTAATTAGTTATATTGAAAGCAAAATAGGCCGTATAGCCAGTGTGTTCACCTTTAAACGAATTCAAGTAAACAGAGATGTCATTCACAGCAAAGCCTATCTGAACATTGTGCGAAGAAACAGCTACACTGTTTTTGTGAATGATGCTGGACTTATTGAAGTCAAGTTTTATCTCAAGGTGTATGTACAGTGTCCAAATGTTCTGTTTTGCACAGATGCGTGCACTTGCAAGGTTCCACATTATTATGGTGTTACTGATTGTCGTCTTAAACCAGCTACAGACATCACAATGTCTTCTGACCAGTTCACTGACTGTAATGTGGGTCACATTATTCCTGCAAGGAGAGAGGAGTGCAAAAATGTGATTTTTCCAGTAACAAGTGTGCAAGCCCTATGTGTTCTGGTCGACTGTGGTCATAAGCAGTGCGTGTTTGTATGTAAATTACCAAATAGATGTGAGAAGGACTGAACAATTGGAACTCTAAAAGCCTGTCCATGTAAGCTAGAAACCAACTGGGGTTAATAGTATTAACCCTAGTAATATTAAAGGAGCTACATCATGGTTTGTGAATCTTTTAAAGTTGAGCCAGAATTTTTCAAGTTGGTCGTGTCAATCTTCGCCATCCTTAACCATCCTCATTCCTTTTTTATTCATTATTACCTCACTGGTGTTTTTCTTAACTTAGCAAAGTATTATTTTGTGGTTTCCTTCAACTTTAAGGTGATTTTGTATGTCGTAGAAAATGACAACTTATGACAATGCTCCTTTATCTCATTTATTTATCTTACTCTTATCTTACACTGGTATCAATTATCATTCAATGCAATTCCTGCTTATTGTTTGTACTTATAGTTATAATTTCTTTGTGTGAGTGTAGACCAGACATGACTTCTGTCCTGTTATTGACCATGAATTGCATCACAACATTGTCAGTGAAAGTAGTCTAAGGATCCACTTGGCTTAACTTGATGCATGGCCTTGTGGATCCACAGCTATTTTGACATTTTTATGAAGAAATTCATGATCAGTAAAAGGGCAGATGCATGAAAAACTGACTTCAATTGACTTCTTTTTGTTAAATTAACAAAACTATGAGCATTATTTATTAATAGTAATACTCTTACTGGCGTTGATAGTTACTTGATAGTTAGTTCAATTTATTGTACAATGTGACTGCAAACAAGATTGAGACAAGAGCAGCCATTTTATTCACCACAATGTATTGTGTAATGATTATTAAAGTTCACCGAGTATCAATCAGTAAGCAACAAGTAAAAAATAAAACTTGTCTGTTAATTGCAAACCAGACAGTCTTGTAGGATAGTTTATGAGGGATTTGGCCATGGTTGTAACTAGATATGAAGGGGTACATGTACGTACAGTATCAGAATGCCATTCCCCAAGCACCTCAATAGCAACACTGCCTTGGAAATTAACATAGGGGAACAGCAATCATTTTGAAGCCTTAAATCTGGGGAACTGAGGGTTATGCAAAAGCTGGGAAGTAAGGGGTGACTGACCAGTAAAGTACAAAGCCCTTTTTACAGCTGAGAGTGGGCGAAGAGGGGAATCTGGGACAGCAGGTATGGGGAGCCTACCCGTTCCCTAAACAGTATCATGGTTTTGCTTCACTGTATAGAAACCAAGGCCCCCAGAAGATGAAAATTAATTTGAAATCTGAATGCAATAGATGTTTGAAGGCAATGAGGTACTGGAGGGGGGAGGTATGGGGGCTGGAATTCACAAGAAGATGGATTCTCAGAATTTATAATCCTGAAAAAAATAACAACAACAAAAAAAGCAGACCACCCCCAAAAAGAGGCATTAAAGCTAGTTTGCAAGTTGAGTTGGGACTGAACGTTCAACAGAATGCAGGGTAACAGGTATAACTAATTATTGGGCAAGGAGTCGAGGGAAGGTGCCCTTTGAATTGTTTGATTCCTATTTCCGGTAACAGAGACTGTAATGGCCAGTTGTATATAAGGGTTGGGGAGATTAAATCTTTGCGCAAGATGCCAATGATATTCAAGTACCCGTAATTATAGGAATGCATGAGAACTTACACATATTAGACTATGAGCTAAACAGGCTGCATATTGACATAGTTGTTCTGACTGGACTGTCAAAATTTATCCCTGATTAAATTATAAGATGTAATTAAGTTTATCCTGTATTAGTAACTTAATTTATTCAAGCTAATACATCATGATTACATTAAGATCTGCTTTAGAGTACTTTGCAGTTAAAACAGATGTAATAAACAAATTGAATCATTCTGTTTGATTTGGCTTCTCAGTAGAAAAGAAGGATGGCACTACTGAAAGTTTATTAGATCCCAGTGTACATGTAAAGGCAGGCAACCAAGGAGAAGACAGTAAAGGTAATATTAATAATATAAAAAAGTAATATAGTAATAAAAGTAATTGTTCAGTCACCTGATGGAGCTATGTACATGTAGATGTGATATTATTGCAAGTTTGGTAACTACTGTATATGCATATTTTAATTAGAAATAATTATTATGAGTGTATGATGTTAGAATATTAAAGTTTATGATTATTTCTGCCACTGCCACTCACTCACCAGCAGATGATGTACAATATCTGCCAGCTGCAGTGACCTTTAAATTATGTATGACTTGAAGATATCCTTATTTTCCTATGTGATGATTTTGAGTTCTTTTGCAACCTCTTTTACAAACTACCTGTATAGGTTAATAAGGTGTTCAATCATCTAAACCTAATATTAATATTAATTAATTTACAGTACACTGACTGAACTGTTCAAATTTGAAAGTTAAATGTAAGTTTTAAGTAGGATAGTATTGAATAAATGATGCAATTTTTGACTTACATGTAAACATGTTTATTAATTCATATACTTTCACACTTTAGGTGTTGGACAGTCTCTGCCTAGGAGACAAAGTTTTGAAGCACTCAAAAGAAAATTATCCTTATCTCGTGATTACCAACTATTACAGCAAGAGGTACAGTGGGCACCTTTGCAGAAATAATTATTATAAAATAATGCACTCTATATTTTTAGGGGAGGAATGGTAGTTAGAAAATAATTGTGGGTCTTTTTATTTTTGATCTGCAATCTCAAAATCTGGTAATCCTTAATGCACAATAAATCACATTGAAGCCAAATGGATGTTTCTGTCTATTTTCTTTTTCTGTCTCCTCAGCCATGATTCTTCAAGTTCTATATGCATAGCTATGCATATATCTTATTAACCAAGCGCGAGGGCCGTACTGGGAGAATATCGGCCCAAGGAAATTTTTCTTGCAGGACACGGTGGGCAGCCCCCTGGGGGAGCTCTCCTGCAAATTTTGGATAGGGGTGTGCCACGAAGGTTCTTGAACCCTAACCCTATTTAAGGACTACGAAAGCGAAAACCGATATTTTTTTAAGGCCCATAACAGCATGAAAATAATAGCATGTAAAGGAAAACTTTATTTATTTTCTGTAACATTGGATGTATGAATGGCAGTATTAAATAATACAGTACACTCCAGTATTAGATAATACAGTTTAGCTACCCTGTTTAAAGGCCACACCAGGAACACAACAAACAAAGGGTAAAAAAAGATACCCTATTTAAGGAGACAACCTCAAAAACCTTACCCTATTCCGCGGCATGTACCTATTTAACCCATATATGGGAGTAGCCCCTGGCAGGAGGGGGGGG
>CM042754.1:25042708-25048990 GCA_022496165.2 Catalaphyllia jardinei | reverse complement strand
GTAAGCTTGTCGTATGCGACAAAATCGTACCGTGTAAATCGGCCTTATATACCACCAGTTGGTGTTGACCGCGAATAGTAGGAAGTACTTGAAGTGGCTTGACAGGTCCGTCCGGGCAGTTGTTCGGTCCTGGTTGAAGTTACCACATGATACGCCCAAGGCTTATTTCTATGCTAAGATCTTCGATGGCGGCCTTGAAATCGTTACACTTGAGCATCACGTCCCGTTGATGAAGATCAAACGCATTGACCGACTCCGGGGAAGCAATGACCCAGTGATCAGGGAAATGTTGTCGACGGACGGTGCTGAGTCCTTGGTGGCACGGCAGAGGGAGCCTAGTCGCTATGGGGGGGGGGGGGGGGCCCGGAAATTACGAACCACGAAAGCCTTCGGGTCGCCCTGGCGAATGGCCTTCACTCCTCTGTGGACGGCAGGGGCTTACGCGAAAGCGACCTTGTCCCACATCAGCATCAGTGGGTTGCCGAAGCCACGGGGCTGCTGACTGGCGCCAACTACATCGGCGCGGTGAAGGTGCAGGGGAACCTGTTACTGTCAGCGGACCGTGCTGCCAGGGGTCGCCCACACACGAGTGTCCTTTGCGGCGCTTGTCGGCGACTCGGATCACTGGGTCACATCTTATAAGTGTTCCCGAGGACTCATGGCTCAAGAATTGCCAGACATGATAGGCTTGTAACCCTGGTGCAGACCGCAGCGGGTAAAGCCGGCTGGTCTTGTGTCAGAGAGCCCGCCATACCAACCACGACGGGCCTGAGAAGACCTGACCTAATCTTTTACCATCAAGATAGGTCGATCTATGTGCTGGAAGTGACGGTTGTTGCTGATAATGCGGTACTTCACGAGGTGCATGAGCGCAAAGTCCAGTATTATGATACGCCGGACATCAGAAACTGGGTTGCGCGAAACATCAGTAGTAACGCGTTGCACTTCTCTAGTCTGTCTCTCAGTTGGAGGGGGCTGATAGCCCGTGCATCAGCCGAGACCTTGTGCTCGGACCTGGTCTCACAGATTCGCCGCTCTCACAGATTCGCCGCTCGTTTTTGCGGCTTCGCCGCTTTGTGTGTTCGGGTTCAAATTTTGCTTAAAGGGGCAGTATCACGAGGATTTTGCAAATTTAGATCAATTCTGTGCTAAAATCATTGCTTAGAGGCTTTCCTCATCAACAAAATGCTTCTGTTAAGCTTCGACGAAGATATCAAATGAATTTTATCTGAGAGGGCTAACCATAATAATTTTCAATCCATTTCCATCCATACCATCCGTAGGGACAGGCGACAGGAAACAGTTTTAGTACCTTCAAATAGCCTTTAATAACAAAACTTCCCTTTGTGTGTGCCGACCTAACCCCTATCCATATATATGAGTGTTGTGCCGCGTAGCACTATGAACACAAATGATGTAACAGAGAATTAACTCTGAAGTGTAAGTTTTAGTGCTAATTTAACCCATGAATAACCCACTGGGCGTTAGCCCTAGTAAAGGGAATCAGGGAACCACACGAGGTAAAGAAAAAATCTTTTGACCTCGGTGGGAATCGAACCCACGACCTCCGGAATAGATCTACCGTTACTCTGCCGACTGAGCTACGAGGTCGGACAGAGAAAGTCGGGGTCGATTTAGATGGTGACGCCTTTATCATAGCTGTTACATGACATGTCCTCTGACGTGATGTGATATGCTAGGCCAATCCTATCGCTCAAGACTGGTAAAGAGAGCTCCGTCGAGCAAAATTGCTTTTCCAGCGAGGGGTCAGGTTTGGTAGCAAAATTTGACCTTCGAACCACACTTCGAGAAGAAAATACCCTTTCAGGTGATCTGTTTTTCATTTCAGTGGTATTTTATCGGTGTATAACGAAAACCTCGGAAGGAAAAAACCAAGATACGACTACGACAAATCAGCTCAAAGGCTAACGTCAAAAGAACAAACTAAGCCGGAATGATAGTTGGCAAAGCTTGGGAATCGGCTTCTTTCTCTTTGTCCGGATGTCTGCGGTTGAATCGTGTTATTCCAAGTTTGATCTTCAGTGTTACATGGTTTGCAGGGAACGTTAAAGAACCCACACACTTATCGAAAAGAGTAAGGCACGTAGTACCTGGAGTTGTGGTCTGGCCTTGTCCAACGGCTTGGTGCTTCACATGGGGTTAACCTCATTGCACCTTGCCCCTTGGACAGAATTGTCAAAGAAAATTGCTGTGCTATAATATCAGGAGCCATAATCAGGGACGGAGACCGTAAGTCTTGGAATCCACGCGGAACCATGATATGGGACAATTTTTCTATTTTTAGAACAAATTGCGCCATCCTGACGTCATATATCCACGCTAATCCACGCACTTGTCTTGGGCTCTCGCGTGGATGTTGTCACGTTGCGTGATGAAATGGTGAGAGTTGCGAGATTCTCTTCCCGATTTTTCACAGCGATGGCAGGGAATAAGGCAGAGAAGAAGAACCAGGGCTCTTCTATGTACTTTTATTTTCTGATTGAATGGAAAAGGTGTGTTTTTCAGAGTCGAGAATTTCTTTAATTTCGCGCTGTGAATGAAAATAAAAATAAATAAAAATCGCTCTCTGGCTAGTTGTACGCGTAAACTTTTGTGTTTGTTCTGTAGAGAAAAATTCTGTAAGAAAACTGTTTACTCAGGTATCGAGTTAATTTGTGAGTTTGCCAAACAATGCTTTATCATAACCAAAACCTGTTTTTAATAGTTTCTTGTTGTTTCTGCTCGTTTGGCCAGTTTGCAAAGGTTTTTGAAAGGCAAGTCTGACGCGTACGAGTAGCTCATTTTGCATAGAGCAGCGCGTGCACTTTCAAGTCCGACTCGGTGTAATTTTCAGATTGTCAACAAATGACAAATCGTGATAAAGATTTGTTTCGTTGTCTTTTGTGCTGAGATGCTACAACAATTTTCAGCAACGTTCGCCAAAAGGCTACTAACATCATGTGTGTTTCTTTCACATAATGAAACTTTCCACTGCGAAAATAAAATAGACTAGGAGTTTTGACTCAATCTTTATTCGAGTTCATTAATTAAAAGCGTGGCTTATTGAAACACAGCAAAGCACTTCGTGGCGTACTTAAAAGGCCATAAAGCACTTTGCATCATGGCCCAAGCTTTTCTTTGCGGCAACCTAACCAAACCGATTTGCATGAGTTGGCCCGCCAACTAATTGACTGTTTCAGCTGAAGGAAATGATTAAGGTGGATGCTTTGGGGGAAGAAAGAACCGCAGGGGAAAGAAAATAACTGGACCCTTGAAGAATTATCATTTCTCCTGCTCTAGGTAAAACTATTTTCTTCTCACATATATAATTGAAAACGAGCCTGTATCCTGCAGGCGTCGCGGCGGCCTCAAAATCGTCATCGCCGTCGTTGACCTCTTCATTATCATCCTCTAGTACATCAACATTCTAATTGCTACCGAATTATTGTGTTTTATGAAGTTCTAAATTCAAATTATACGGCAAGGTCTCAGTTTGAGATTGTCCCGTGAAGACCTTAATAAGTAGTTAATAATGACTATATATCAAAAATTCAGTACGGCAGGGAGGCTTAGAGGACACAAACAAAGGGGACTGAATAACATGTTAATTTACTTCTTTTGTTTCTGCCCTATAAGTCTCACCATCAAGGTAAAAAAAGGTAAAGTCTGCATTCGGGCCAAATGTGGCCCATCAGGCCGGAACTTCAGTTATCCCGGTTTCTGTAGCATGAAGCGACCAGGAGTATTTCTACTCCCCCCTGGATGGGATGCTAGTCCGTCACAGGATTACCCCCAGCATAAATTCGTCGGTACCTATTTAGACACCTGCAATAGGTGGAGAGAGACACCGTGAGAGTAAAATGTCTTGCTCAAGAACACAACACAGTGTCTCCAGACAAGGCTCGAACCCAGAGCGCTCGCTCCGGAGTCGAGCGCACTAACCATGAGGCCACCGCGCCTCCTACAAGTCTCACTATCAAGCTAAATTTTCGTATATCGAAGTGGCCTATTGACTTCAACTTTCAGTCGCAAAAAAGTTTAGTGTGTGTAAATTGAGACGAAAAGCTAAGAGTGAGGACCGCAAGACTAGAAACAAAATTGGTTCACGCGCTTGCGTGTGCACGTCTACATCCTGCAGAACACAAGAGAAGCGTAAGAGTTTTTCGAGATCAACTGTAGCTTCTATAGTGACTTTCTAATCAGTAATTCTGTGTTTTTTGTCCAGTTACAGGAGAAAATCAATTGATACCCTAACACCTCACGTAGTGAAGTTTATTTCGTAGCAATACCCTAAATACCATGACTTTCTTATTTATCTTAAGTCAATTTCGTGAAGTAAAGTAATTCCTTTCGGGTTGAATCATTTATCTCGGCATCCAGAACATAGCTGAAAATGCAAAATTAAATGAAAGTTATCTTAAGTTCAAGTTTGATTGGAATTCAATCCGTCATCAGGCACTGAGAGTACACTGAGAGAGGTGTCCGAATAGAATTGCAAAATTGTTACAAATAAAAGACCAAACGTATTCAGTCATTACAAACACAGGAATCAACAGTAAGATTTTTCCTTTCTTTTTTTTTTTCCAAAGACTAGGGCAGGTTTCATGTCCACATGCCTATCAGGTCTTTTTTCTCAGCCATCGACGAATACTTTCCACTCAACGTTTCTGACGGATGGCGTTCCTTAACACGTTATTCTTGGACAAATTTTGATTGCGTCTAGAAATTCAAGGACAAGCATCCATCTCCCGTAGACGAGTTTAAAGGGTTGGACAATTCTCACCCCTCAAAAACTGGAAATTTTTCACAGGGGAACTGTCTGCCCTTGCTCAAAAATGCCGGCAAGCCCACTTATTTTGTAATATTTGGTCTTAAGTACCGCATTTACTACTAAACTGTTTTCATCTGTCAAGGATTTTGTTTCATGCATGGAGACATGGCAAGTCCACGAGTAACGCAACCTGGGTAAACTAAGTCTTCCTGAAGCATGTTATTTATAACTCGGCAGGAAAGAGAACCGGAAAATTGATCTTGTCGACAATTACATAAGCTAATTACGACAGTGTTCCGACGATTTTAATTTCGGACAGAAAAAAGGCGTGGGAAAATAAAAAGTAGCGTCCGAATCATTTACAGTACAATAGTTTGTCTTTTAAACTTTATTTGGCTCGTACAAGCTTTAAGTGACCGTATCATAGCCACTATCCGAGGCAGCAATGAAAATAGACTGCATGCCTTTTCTTTTCCAGGGCCTCGAAATTTCAACTCTACAAGTATCACTTTTTTTTCATGAGTTAGGTGATAAACAATTTTATGATTTGGCTCTGTGTTTAAGATATCTCAACAGGATAAAAATAAAGTCATCTTATCTTAGTCTACCCGCCTTGTAGGATCCAGGGGACGCCTATATAAATAGCACGGGGATGCCCGTCAGAAGTATATTTTTAAAAAACCACCTAACAGGAGCCAAGATCCTGTTTTATGGGTGTGGCTTTACATTTTTCACCCCTAATTATAAAAATCTCATGTTTTGTTTGATTCACTATTCTAAAAGAAGCTGCAAAAGCTTCCGCTGTGGACCTTTAGAGGCTAAACACCCTAAGTCGTAAGAGCTACCAAAACCGCGTTTTTCACCCCCATAAAAGATACGAAGAGCATCCCGTCCTTTTATTTGGGAATCTCTCCCCCAGATAGTATGTGGTTTTTATCGCAAGCCCTTTCCTTAGGTTTTGCATGCACAGGCAATGTTAATGCTAGCTGTCAATTTACAAGTTGACCTGGGAGGGGCCTAAAAGGCAACAAAATTCCAACTGGCGGCTTTGGACTGCAAAACTGTAGAAAGGTATACGTAAATTATTCATAATTTTTTTAGTTATCAAATTGTAATGGGGCAAACATCTTGGGAGACGAATAACTGTACTTTGTCACGATTTTCATGGGTAATGTCAAAGTGTTTTAAGCGCAAGGAAAAGAATACGCAGTGGCGTGCACGAAACGGACGTCTCACACGCATAGAGTTGACTTGGGGTATTTTGCACGTGCTACGTCAGCCTCGTTTCCAGGTTCCTCTCTCTACCTCCAGAAAGTACCCTGGTTACGGCTGGTCACGTGTCTGCTAGATTTTAGTAGATTCCAGAGATGTGATTGAACGGAGGGGCTGGTAAGTTAGAGTTTGTCTCCACTGAACTCACCTACTCAGCCCAGTAGGGAGTGGAATTTGTAACACTCCTGTTGTGGATCGGCAGAACTCACATCGAAGTCATTGTCACATTCGATATTGGA
>CM042754.1:25015958-25036410 GCA_022496165.2 Catalaphyllia jardinei | reverse complement strand
ACAGAGAATTAACTCTGAAGTGTAAATTTTAGTGCTAGTTTAACCCAAGAATCAGAGTTAATTCTCTGTTACATCATTTGTGTCCATAGTGCTACGCGGCACAACATTCATATGTTTAATTCCTAAACGTGTCTGAAATGTTTAAAAACATCTCCCGTCTCGCCCCAAGGAAATGTCAAATTATTCCACTGTCCAACACCTCTTAAAATTTTGATTCATACCAAAATCAAAAAGGCAATATTTGTACATTTGATGTTGCCACGTTGTTTTGAACCACGACCAATCTGTTCATAACTATCAGAACTCTGAATGGTTCTATCGATCGCAAAATGATATAAACATACATAGATAACAAACTGCATGTACTTTGTTTTTAAAATCGAAGAGCTCTGGAAGAGTGTATGACAAACCTAACAATGTCTTAAGGTAAACTGTTTTAGTTAATTCCTAAATGTGTCTCATACGTTTAAAAACATCTCTTGACTCTCTTGTCTCGCCCCAAGGAAATGTCAAATTATTCGAACTCCCCTTGAATTTTATATACTCATATCTAAATCAAAAAAGCGCGTAGCAGATTCAATACTGTCTATTATTTGTTAGTATAAAATTTCTTATGGTGCAATGGAACAATGTCATTGTATCCTTGCGTATTCGCGCCAGTTCTTTGACTTTTACGATCTGTACCGCATATCACAAATTAGACTGAATCAGCTTGCCAACGAAGGAAAACAACTGACGCGTGGCTGTTGATAAAACTTCTGTACGGTTCGTTGAATTTGGCCGAGGGAAGAATATCTCCGAATCTCGTTTCCGTTGATTTAGGTCTTTGGTACATAGTGTTGGCTGACATATAGTTGTGGTATTGTTATAAAAACTTAAGGCATACCATGATCAGAAACCTAGAGAAGATACTCTAAAAACCTAAAAACCCAAGAAATTTGCATGCTTTAGTTATCTTTCGTAGGGTTGCGTGACGGCCCCTGACAAATAGCACAAAGTTAGCTCAGTTAACACTATGGAAGAAAATTTCTGGCCTGAATTTCGAAGTCTTTGTTTGAATGATTATTTTCTAGATACAAATATTTGACGACATGCCATCCCTCGCAGAAGCAGAAGACGCGCTACGTTCGACCAATGCTAAAGCAAATTTTCAGCGATTAACGCGACTTCTGATGTGCGGAGGAGTGACGCTGTTAAGGGAGACATTTGATTCCATTCACTCACCAGCTGATCTTCCCTTGAAGCTTGGTGACCCTACCATACAGGCACAGCTGAGGATAGCGAGACTTACCCCACCGCAGAAGAAATGCCTGAACCCATCCCCAGGGGTGTATGGCAAATCGACCGATTTTGACATCACTTTAATCTTCAAGTTGTTAAGGACAATATGCAACCTCACCCCTCCTCCCGGTCCCAGAGGATGGGACGATTTCCCAGACAGCTCAGACCATAGTCTTGAGGCAGATTTAGTACGTATCAAATGCTATCGTAATAAAGTATATGCTCACAGCAAGACGATGGAAATAACTGACACCGAGTTTAATGACCTTTGGGGGAAAATAAGCGAGGCACTGATAGGAATTGCGGCAGCCATAAGTCATGAAAAGAAAGATGAGTGGAAGAAGGCCATTGGTGATTACCTTCATAAACCGCTAACACCAGCAGAAGATAGCTCTCTTGAACAACTCATCGAGTGGAACAAGGAAGACATGGATGTTAAAACTGAAGTGGAGAAACTTAAAGAAGTGACGAAAACTTTGACAGAAGTTGTGAAAGAGGGATTTGCTGGGCAGTCTCAAGGACACCCAACAGGTCAGTTTGTTGATTATTGTCTTTTTGATTTGGGATGATGATATTACGATCGGAGTATCTGGGAACGCTTTGTGTGTTTGCAGTGGAATAGGGGGGTAGTGGGCAATACTATATCTTATTAACCAAGCGCGAGGGCCGTACTGGGAGAATATCTGCCCGAGGTCTCGACAGTACGGACAGAGCGCAGCGAGGTCCGTACAAAAAAGACCGAGAATATGAAGTAATTCCTTACGGGAGATATGAACTCATTAAATTGACCTTGCTCCCAATGTGTGGCTTCATAGCTCAGTTGGTAGAGCATCGCACTGGTATCGCGGAGGTCATGGGTTCGAATCCCGTTGAAGCCCTGATTTTTTTCAGGCTTCTTCCTTCCAGTTGCTTAAATTGGAAAATTTACTGCGAGGATCATACTTCACTTGCATCTATAACCGCAGTTCAATTATGAATTATTTCATATACACTTTACATCATTTCACTCCTTACGGGAGATATGAACTCATTAAATTGACCTTGCTCCCAATGTGTGGCTTCATAGCTCAGTTGGTAGAGCATCGCACCAGTATTCGCGGAGGTCATGGGGTCGAATCCCGTTGAAGCCCTGATTTTTTTCAGGCTTCTTCTTTCCAGTTGCTTAAATTGGAAAATTTACTGCGAGGATCATACTTCACTTGCATCTATAACCGCAGTTCAAATATGAATTATTTCATATACACTTTACATCATGTGTTAAATTGTCGGAAAAAATATGTTACCTATGGAAAGCTGAGATTACATAACCGTTTAGGTTTTAATTTGTATTGGGCAGTTGTCAGGTTTTATGCAATTGAGTCCTAATAAGGCCTAGTCGTGTCCAGATTTATGTTGAAGAAATTGTTAATTAAACGGCACATATTTTTAACTGGTGAAAACTCGCCCTAAATCGTGTTTTCCGTGAGCATCAACACCTGTAGCTGATTTTTGGTGTGGTTTCCCTTGATTAGGGATTTATCTACATTCTCATTAAAATGTTATGGTTTTCCTGCTTTCTGACAGTCATAATTAATGTCGTTGTGAATGCCACTGAGAGCTTCCCACGGACTGGATCATCTGGTAGGATCCAGATCCCTCACGAATCTGGCGAGTCACAAGGGATACGTGCGATATCTGTCTCAGTCCAAGAAGGGATTGATGATACTTCTGACCGCGAAGAGCTTCAGCTCAGAGATACTCCAACAAAAATACACATTTGGACCGTGATTTTGTCATTTAAGAAATCCGTCGAATTGTTCTTTCAATACCTGGGATATACACTGAGGGCTTTTGTGCGTAACCATGGTGTGGGTAGTTTGTTAATAACAGTTGAGTGCAGCTCATTACAGATTTTACAAGGACTCTGGGAAGATTACCGCAGCGGCCATCTCAATGCAATCGCCCAAGAAATTCTTGTAACAGCAGAGGTATTGGAGAAACTTGGTCTTGATGAGGTGAAGTTGAAAACCTTTATAGCGGAGGAGGAGTACGAGAAAGGCAAACAGATCTTCATGAACCATTCAGGTGAGTGCGTAGTACAGTGGAACTTCGATTTAAGGGCCCATTAAAGTATCTCGTTGCCAAGCTACACCGTTGCTACCCAGGTGCAATTTCACTTCCGGTCAGCCAGAATTTTTTCGCCCGCTTTTTTTGGCTCCGGCCCGTCGCCGATTCAAGTCGCTGTTTAACTTTTTCACTTCGCTGCAACAAACACAAAAAACACTTTTTGCTTACATTTTTATTGATTAATGTTCTTCTTTACGGTCGGTTATAACATGTGTGTGGTGCCTTTATTTATACTTGAGTGTTTTGCTTGCCGGAAAATATCATCCACGTACGGACGTAGACTACATGTTACACTGTCATGTTGATGGTGAAATTTCGCCAAGGCGACAGCACACGATTTCCAGTGTCAGGTTAGGAATCTAAATCTCAAAGATGCGGAGACACAAACTAAAATTAGTATTACGCTATAACCACCTGCAGACTCTGTGTCCGCGGCCTTTTTGACCGCTCCGAAACTCCCTGAGGTCTTTTGCTATAGAAATGTGCGACTTTGTGAACCTGTGTCCGTTAACTGTCCTTCCGAACCTGAGAAACTCCACTGTTTAGATATAATACAAATAAACGAAGCTTTCGAGGCCACTTAATTGCAACCACTCACCAAAGACAGCATGGAGCAGCAGAGGTCAGCAGAAGGTGAGCAAGGAGGCTTGTAAATTATTTTTGAAAGCAGCTCTATTTCAAGAATTTCATTCTTACATCAAAAATGCTAACCACTCGATAGAAAACTTGACTAACAATGGTGAGCTCTAAACTTGTGATAGACAACTTCTCCTAATACAACATCAACCTCGCTTGAGAACTTACTTAACAGTACTTTAAGTAATCTACAACACTGTGACTGTGAAAAAGGAACTGAATTCGAATTTTGTTCGGTGGAACAAAACACAGTTCGAGTGTAGTGGGAAAAAAGTCAACTTGATGAGTAGCATTCCTGCCGTTAAAGCCACAACTCGCCCAACATCTGCAGGACGTAATTTCGTTGCTCTTTCATTCCTTGTCAATATGCAATATTTCAACGATTACCACAAAATTCTCGCGACTCTCGGTCTGGATCAAGCCGGCGTCTGTTTCACTCAGTGGATCCATATTGTTGAATGGATTGCACTGTTCGTAAAAAGGATCGCCGACTGGAGCGTGCAAAAAGCAAGAACTGAAGCAGTTCGACGTGGAGAAAAAATCCAGTTTGACGGCTTTTATCTGACTGGCAAAATTATAAGACTGGCAAAATTATATTTGCGTACTTTGCGTACGAGTGTAAGTTGCCTTAGAAGCCTGGCTAACAATGCTTAGGTACCAGGCCGCTGAAAATTCTGTCGTTACTTCCGGTGCCGCGAAAAAAGTACTTTTCGCCTAGAGAGATAATTGTAATTGCTGGATTTTAAAACAGTTCGAAAGAACATCATATTTTCTCGGAATTCAAGCATGGATTTTGCGACAAAATGGAAAACAAAAAAAAAATACGGACAAAAGAGTGGTCAAAGAAGCACATTCCCTTTCTCATTTCTTTATTTTTCATCATAAGCCAAAACGCATGCTTAAATTTCTTCGAAACGGCTTTTGAATTGTTATCGTACAGAAAATACGGAAAAAAGGTTTAAGCCATTCAGGTAAAATGCATTTTTCTGTTTCTGGTCATGTGACATTGAACGTGGTACGATGTCGTCATGAACTGGACTTAATTTGCCCCTATGAGTATTGTCCAAATTTGGTCCAATTGAAGCATACATGTGCAGAGTTATAGCCAATTCATTTTTCCCTAGCAAGGCATCAAAAGATACCATAATGGGCCCTTAACGAACCTCTATATATAACGAAGTCCTTGGTAAAAATAAACAATAGCCTACATTTGGCGCGAAAATATGCTTGGATATTTATCTGCGAACAGAACATTATCTGTTCCGAGAAGGAACAGTTTTTCGAGTATAGCTCGAAGAAAACTGTAAACTTCGAGGACAAATATCCGACCATATTTCCGGGCCAAATGGAGGCTATAGACTACTATTGTGTTTATTATCGTTCAAATATTTTTCGCAACACACACGGCTTTGAAAACTGGGGAATATCACCCAGATATTCCCCAGTTTTCGGTCAAGTAACGCGTTTAGGCCAATTGACCATTTTACGATAACTACTTGCTGCAGTCACTGCTTACCATATTTAGTAACTAGCCGGACCATTACGTGAGTGCCTATTTTGCTAGCGGTTAGTTTCACTTCATTTTGCTTACAGTTAGCTTTCATTCGGTTTTTTTAACTTAATATAACTTTTTATATAATAACCCAAGTTATTCTCGCATTTTGATTGGTTCTCGGCTATCTATTATAGGACAGATGCACGATTGACGTCATCATTACAAACTTTTCCCTTAGCCAGTTTAAAATGGCGGAAAGGTTTGAGAATTAGGATAATATTTTACGTGACTGGGCAAAACATAAGGTACAAAAAGTTCTTGCCGAGCATTGAACAGGTTCGAGAAGCTAGAAAACAAAAGATAAAGCCGTTTCTTTTAGAAAATGATACAGAAATAATTTTCTAGCAGCCTCAGTCGGCAGTTGAGAGAGGCTAAACCACGCACAAACTTGGTCTTGGTAAGCCGAGAACAATTGCTTTATCTCGAATTCAACAAACCCAATAAACAAAATGTTTCTGAGATTAATTTATTAAAAAAATTCAACTTTTCCCAATGTCAAAACAACTGTGGTCACACTGATTGATGTCAGGAATGAACATCAAAACATCACTTCTCAAAATCGGTTCACAGGGCTGCTCCGATGGCAAAAACTAACTTGATTTTTCCAGCATTTTCTTCAAGATTTGTAGATTTCGCAGTTCAATTCTGCTTTCGCTGTAAGTTTTCATTAAACGAGGAGCGACGCTCGAGTCAGGTTTGACAGTGGCGTGATTTTTCTCGACCAATCACAATTCTTTGCTACGCATAGCAACCAATGAAATTCCTTCATTTTGTAAAGAACATAGATCACGTCAAATGGCTTTTTTTTTTCGTGCAAAGGCGGGACAAAAGGCCAGCTTTCTCGTTATGTTGAAATATTTTGAAACAAAAAAGGCTTTCGTTATTATATAAAACAAATAGATTCCATGTTTCCGTGCGTCTGATTCAGTAATAGACCACAGAAGACGTCAAAATTTGGTAAGAATATCACTGACACAGTCGGCTACGCCTCGTGTGCCACTTTTTTGTTCTTACTACATTTTGACGTCATCTGTGATCTATTACTGAACAGACGCACGGCAACATGGAATCTATTTGTTAATTGTATAATAACCCAAGTTATTCTCGCTTTTTGATTGGTTCTTGCCTATGATCTATTAGAGGACAGATGCACGATTGGCGTAATCGTTACAGAGTTTTTGCCTCTGTGTTTTAAAATGGCGGAAATTTTTGAGAATTTAGATAATATTTTACGTGGCTGGACAAAAGAAAAGGTACAAAAAAGTGTTACCGAGGCATGGAACAAGTTCGAGAAGCAGAAAGAAGAGAGGTAAAGCGGTTTTTTTTAGAAAAGGATTCAGAAAAAGTACTCGGGCAGTCTCAGTCGGCAGTTGAGCGAGACTAAACCAAGCACAAAATTGGTGCTGGTAAGTCGAGAACCATTGCTTTATCTCAAATTTAACAAATCCTATAGACAAAATGTTTCTGAGATTGATTTATTTAAAAAAAATAACTTTTCCCAGTCTCAAAATAACTGTCGACACACTGATTGATGTCAGGAATGACACATGAAAACATGACTTTTAAAATCAGTTAAAATAAACACATAACCTTGCTTTTTCCGGCGATGCGAGTATTCCAGTCCATTTCAGGGCACAACAGGGAACTAAGCCAACTGTGCGCCATTTTTACTTTTCGAAATGGCAAAGGTGGCAAGCCTAGAGACCAAGCTCAGAAATGTTATAATAAAACGGTCAAATTAAAAAGAAGTTTTGCTTGGGCAGTACGCGGATGACACATTTTTCCTATTGGATGAAACCCAAACCTTACTCTCTGTATGCTTAGACACCTTGGAGCTCTTTGGCGAATGCTCCGGGCTGAAGATTAATGTAGAAAAAACTAAGACGGTATCAAGCTGGGTAGCAAGCGTTTCTCAGACGACGAACTAAGTCCGGAGAAAAATTTAGCATGGGTTTTTAATGAACCTCTTGACATCCTTGGGATAACGTTTTTTGTTGAATCCCTGTCCAGCAAATAGCGGAATACAATTACAGAATAAAGTTAGATGAGGTCAGAAAGCTCCTAGACTTATGGTCCTGGAGACTTTTAAGCATCATAGACAAAATACAGGTAATAAAGTCACTTGCAGTATCTATATTTGTTCATTTATTAACCAAACACTCTACTCCAAATGATTTTTTTCTATTAGGGTTGGAAACACCCTTTTAATCCTTTATTTGGGGGGCGGGGGGGGGGGGGAGGAGAAGGGTGATAAAATAGCAAGGAAAATAATTAATGATATAGAAGATGGAGGATTGAAGATGAGCGATATTCGGTCGTTCGCTAAGCCTATTAAGATTTCCTGGATTAAAAAGGTATGCGACGTAAATTATCAGGCAGACTGGAAAAGGCTCTTGCTTTCTGATCTCCTATACTGGGAAGATATTTGGTGACTAAATACAAAATTATTATCAGTCTTGGCTGGCTATTTAGTGGAAATTACTGTCTGAAGGAATGTAGTGAAATCATGGGCAAAGTATGTTCGTGAACGTGCAGAAGCTGGAGACTTTCTGTCACAGCCACTATGGAATAGTGTTTTTATTAAGATAGAAAATAAATCTGTGTTCTACCGGTCGTGGTACATTAAAGCAATTACGCTACATTAATGATCGTGTAGATAAATCCAGTTCTTCTTATCCATTTTACCGTTGTCTGCTTAGTGACCTGGGGCCTGTTTCTCGAAAGTTCCGGAAATGAAAGTCTTAAGAAAAGTAGGGTGTGTTCTGACCTCTAATAAAGTCCATTTTGCTGTCCTTTCAATTTAGAATACTCCATTACAGACCATAATTTTTTTTCTACAGTACAAATTATTTTCAACGACTGACGTTGAAAATCTGGTGCACTTAGAACAAACGCCTGCGATGTAGATCAGCCGCCATGTTGGCTTAGACTGAATTACCTCAGCCTAATTCCACCTAACTCCCACTCCCGAGAACGCCATTTTATCTCTTCCCAAGCCTCTTCCGAGTTTTAATCCAAGATGGCGTTCGCTTGATCAAATGCACTCGCTCGCCAAAATACGTCTGCAACGCAGGCTAGGCACCTTATTTACAAACGACTTATCCACGACGTTAACGAAAACGATAAAGGGACCTCTAACTGACCGACTTAATATGACTAAACCAATGACTGCCGACAAATTTTACACGAGTCTTTATACATCCAATACCATCACAGTTAAACTAACCAATCACTTTGTGCAGATCCGACTTGAAACACCATCGACTGGCTAGCAATATTCACTTGACTCTGAAGATGAACTCCGCTTAGGTTGTCGAAACGTCAGACAACATTTATTTTCAGAACTACCCTCACCAGTCGATAGATTTTCCTTTAAATTTTAACTGCAGTCAGATAATGAGTTACCTGTGCCAGAAATGCAAAATATTGAGGGTCAGCTACTTCATTTCAGAGAAAAAGGGGTAGTGTGGAAAACTGCCCTGAATTTGAAAAATTGGCGCACGTAATTGAGCGTGGTCTACATACATACATAGTTTGTTACCTCCCCAATGGGGCTTTTCAGGAACAATTATTTAAATTACATGGGTCTACAGTTAAAAATATCGAAGGCGAGCCAACGTAAGCAATCGATCTTAGTCATATTTTGTAGAAGTGGGTCTGTTCCAAAATGTTACCAACGTTTTCTCAAAGCTTAACCCTCTAAGAGCATTTGAAGTTCGATGGTGCATTTTGCAAAAAATTCAAACTTCTAGTCGATAGATTTTCGTCATTTTTTCGCTAAAGGTAGAAAATAGGTAAAAACATTGATCCACCCTCCCCCCCCAAAATAGGGGTCATCGAACGTCTAAGATCTTTAAATCCAGGCAAAGCTATAGCAGTGGGCATCTGTCCTATCATACACCTTATTCCAAAATGGCCGCCATTTGAGTATTCTTTTGTTTACTTGCAAATTAGCCCTTGTTGCCTCGTTTAAGAGAAAATATTCTTTTGAATTTCGAGTTTAAGAACGGGGCAACAAGGGCTAATTTGCAAGAAAACAAAAGAATACTAAAATGACGGCCATTTTGGAATAAGGTGTATTGTTCATGCTATTTTTTAGCATGCGCTCTCATGCATGACGTGGCGTGGGAGTTGGGTGCGCAGTAAGGATGCACAGAAACAGTAGCCCTCATACGAGGATCGTACAAGGAATATCTATCTATCGATGCCCCCAATTATTGGGGGCTCAGTAAGGACCAATTAACTTTAATAAACAAAGTTCTGTGTTTGACATTACCTCGTGATCATTTTATATTTGATTTGCTCTTGTATATTTGCTTTTGGTGTAATTTAATATGTCGTGTACTTCAGCCCTCTTTTGCGCCAATTCCGCATCTTTCATTACATTGTTGGCTCGCAGTTGGTCATTTTCTGCTAGGAGGTTGCGAATACGTGCGCCGGACGTCTCTAGAAGTGGCAAGGAGATGATGGACTGTTCTGCCTCGAAATGCCTGGGTCCTCGCCAGTAGAGCACGTGTTGCGGCTTCTCGATCTTGAACTTTGAAAACATTTTCCTGAACTATGTTTTGAACGATCTTCCCCGAAGACAAGTGTAAAATGATTGTCGTCAAGTGGCAAGCGTCTTTAAAGTAATTGTTGTCAACAGATTATCTATAGTCATTATCTATAGTCATCATCTATTTGCATAATTAGAACTGGGTTGACTATTGATGACAGAACGAGAAAACAATGATATCAACCAAGCGCGAAATTCGAAAACGCGCAGAAATGTCTTATGGGCCGGAGAAATGGAGGCAATTTTTGCTTTCCACATTAGCAATTCGCGTATCAATCTCGATATATATAGGCATTTTCATTAGAACCTCATCAAGTTTGAACTCTAAAAATGACAAGTGAAAATTTTCGCCGCGCGCGCCTTCGCGCAGAAAGTGATTTTTTCTCAATTAAAAGGTTTGTTTACAGTTAAGAGATAAAACCGAGAAAACAATAAGCGTATAATTTGTTAATATCCTCGAGGATTTAATCACTGAAAAGGCTTTATCAATCAGCTACGTTGTAAACTCCCTCTGATAATCGTCTTATTCAACTTGCTAAATCAAGTGTTTTGAAAGCCAGTAAATGTGCAATTGAGCAAAGTAATAGCTGCCCGTGCTTTGATCAAAGATGCATTTGTTTTCTGCCACATACTTTACATTCGCGTTGTCACAGCTGTTGTCAGATGATACAACTATTCGAGCAGTAAACACTGCAAACACTACAGCACAAAATTATTCCTCTAGAATCGCAACTGCCGGGCATTATATAAACGGGAAACCGTCTATCGATCTAACAAAATTTTGCACTTCCGTCCCCCGGTAAATCTCTTGTTGTACTAGGCGACAATTCCCTCCACCCTCCCACAGAAGTGTTGAGTTTGTTATTGTTTAGTCATCGGCGAAGATTTTGAATTTCGCGGTCGGAAATTGGCTACGAGTCGGTTCTTTGTTCTGGTAAGAAAAGACGCTTAAAACTGGAAACAATAAAAATGCCCATAAAAGGAAGATCATTGTCCACCAAAATCAAACCCAATGTTTGATATGAAATTGTTTGTACGTGTCAGTGACCAACACGATAGCCTATGCCACTTTGGTCACTGAGCACATTTTCTTTTGGCTATTTGCTGTTATATTTCTTTCTCTTTTTAATTAATATAATTTCTGTAAATACTGTTAAAGTTATAATTTTTGTAAATAGTCAGTATAAAACAATAAAAAATCTGAATGTGAATCTGATATTACAGCAATGTCTGGACAAAGTCGTTTACCGCCTGGAGAAGCTGCAGGCAAAAGTGCAAGCCAAGTTGAAGCGGGAAAGGATGCCGGTTCAGAATTTGTTCCTGGAGATGTTCCCGGAGAACTTATTACGCCAATCCAGAAAGAAAAAGACATTGGTGGTGACAGCGGTCAGGATAAGTAAAAGCTTTCTCAAGTTGCATTCAGACATTTTACAAGTGAATAAATATGGAAGTTCATATATTTGAACTGCGGATAATGATATGAAAATATGATTGATAATCGCAGTAATACGCACACAACTTAAGCGGTTGGGCCTGAACAGGATTCAAACCCATGACCTCTGCAATACCGGTGCAGTGCTCTACCAACTGAGCTATCAAGCCATCTGGGAGCTGGTCATTTTATATATTACAGACTCACAAAATGGTGAGCCCCCATATGGCTTGATACCTCAGTTGGTACTGAGAGCACTGCACCGGTATCGCAGAGGTCATAGGTTTGAATTCAGTTCAGGCTTGAGTTCTTTTTCAGGCTTTAATTTTACAACTGCTTAAGTTATGTGCATAACTGCGATGATCAATCCTATATCTTTATATTCAGATATTTTGTTATGACAGTAACCAAATTTTTTGGGTAATAAATTTCATTGAATCTTTGTACATAACGAAAACCTGATACCAGTTGTCGTGGGGTGAAATTTTGGATACAAATTTATATAACCTTGAATTGTCTTTTAACTGTTTTTTGTCGATTTTGAAGGACACGAACCTGACGTGAAAGAAGCAGCAAAAGAAAAGTTACCTAAAACCGAATCCGTTGAATCAGAATGGCCCGCTCTACAAAGCAAACCTGAGCTTGAGACTCTGCCTTTGGCCGTTGCTACAACAACGTCTATTCCAACTGCAAGTTCGGAAGGTATAACCTTATGGTGAATAAGATTAGAATATATACTAGTGTTTTCATCTCACTGGCTAACGATTGGTGATGCACAAATATTGATTGTAAAGATGACTTAAAAATGCTTCCCAGACTACATGGTTGAACTTACTAAGATTTGCTTCACCAACGCATGAGTCACTGCAAAATTTCATTTGAAAAAGCTCAGATTCCCTCCGAGACGAAACAGTATGTGTTCCTTTGCTAACACCAGCTGCCGACGTAACCTCATGTAAACCACTCAATTTCTCCGGTCATGAACTGCCGGAAGAATCGAAAAAAATGGTAGTAGCAACCCTAAGAAAAACTCAAGTGGCAGCAAGAAAGAAGAACAAACTTCCCTTGTTAATTGACTTAGGCTTAGCTGTTTTTATCTTCTCGGTTAAAAATATTAGATTATTTGGAAAGGATATCAATCCTTGAGGAGGAGAACAGAGAGCTGAAAAGAAGATTGATCGCTATCGAAGATAAGTTACAAGGTAAGGTAGGATTGAAATCCTTAGAAACAATAGTGCTTGACAAATACGTAACTTGGTATTTGGCGATCCTTGGTCACCCATTATTGAATCTGCGGTCGGAGGGCCGTAGATTATATGTCATCTAGCGTGTCCGTTGACCCAAAATGTGTAACAAAGAACATATTCGTACCTAATCAAACTTCGGCTGCGCGAAGTTCGCTTCCGGATTAATGCCCGAATGACCGAAAACAGAAAAGGTTAGTCACGACCGGATTTGTCGGTTGACTTTGAGTTACTCAAACCTGTCAATTTTCGCAAGAGGGAGTTGCTTGTCAAAACCGGAAAATGCGAATTCACTAGCAGAACACAGCGTTACGGAGCATTGCGAATGACTACGACCTGTAAACGCTGACCGCACGTTAGACATCGCAGACTCGTTTTCCCACGCTCTTCGAAGAGACGCGAATTGGCGAGTTCACTGAAGTTTTGTATTTTTTATCATATAACCAGGCACAGCTATCAGCGAATGTGCCAAAAACTAGTTCTCGGATGATCTTGCAAGATTCTGAACGTTTTCCGAGAGGCTTTGATTGGAGATATGATTGATTGTTACGGGCCTTCTTTATGGAGGTATATCTATATCTATGACAAAGTTTAATAACCAGGAATTGATATCAAATTATTCAAATTGTACATGCATCCAACCGAAGCTGAAAGGCAAAAACCCGCTTCAGGTATCGTGCAGCTAGTCAAAATGCAGAAAGGCGTAGTGGTAAAAGTCATAACGCGAAAAGGCATAACGCAAACAGGCACAACGGCATAACGCAAACAGGCATAACGAAAAAGGCATAACGCAAAAAGGCATAACGCAAGAAGGAATAACGCAAAAAGGCATAACGCAAATAGGCCTAACGCGAAGAGGCATAACGCAAAAAGGCATAACGCAAAAAGGCATAACGCAAATAGGCATCACGCGAAATAATCAGCGGCCGTAGGAAGGAACTGGGCAATCGCGAAAGTCGAACAACAAGAGCCTTTGCATCTTTTGGGCAGTGCTCTGAGAGGATGGTGTTCGAGAGGGCGATAGAATTTGGCTTTAAAGCCAAACATTGCCACAATGATGTCCGTAAGCTTACAAACAATTCAAAGAAGAATGGCAGCCTATTGTCTATTTGCGTTATGCCTTTTCGCGTTACGCCTATTTGCGTTATGCCTTTTCCCGTTACGCCTATTTGCGTTATGCCTTTTCGCGCTACACCTATTTGCGTTATACTTTTTTGCGTTACGCCTCTTTGCGTTATGCCTATTTGCGTTATGCCTTTTACCACTATGCCTGAAACGGGTTTTTTCCGTTCAGCTTCGGTTGGATGCATTCCTGATTTGGAACATATGCATGTACAATTTGGATAATTTGATATCAATTCCTGGTTATTGAATTTTGTCATAGATATACCTCCATACTTCTTGAAAGCGGCTATCGTGAAATAAACTAAACTGCACATTTGCAAATTGATGTTCTATGTCATGTTTTCGTACAATCCGGAACTCAATGTAATGTTTGTTTCATTATAAATAATTGTCTCAGCTACAGACAGGATCGATTCTAATACGCTCTGCTGACAAAAAGCTATCTGAACTAGGTCGATATAAAGTTCATTCTTCATAGGGAAATTCTGGATTAAATATTAAATACCGACAGATCATGCAGGAAGATTTGCTTTAAATGGTTGTTAGCAAAACGCGTAGCGGCGTAACGAGTAGTGGAGTAACGACTTAACGAGACACCGCGTAACGAGATTTTTTTCTCCTGCTTTTTTTTCTGATGCTGTGATTAATTTCTTTAAATAATAAAGGAAATATAGAAAACGAAGACGAAATAAACACCGAGACTCAGTACGCGTAAAAGTTTCTTATAACCACTGGGAGTACACGTAAAAATTTTACTTAACCAGTTATTATCTGTTCGATTTTATGGGATTCTCATTTCACTCAACGCTCCTCCTAAGAACAGACTCTTGGGGCTTTTGTCACGTACGTTGTCTGATTTTTCGTTAGCCGTTATCTTTTCTTGACGCAAGAAAAAAAAAATCTTTCCAAGTCGGAGTCAGGACATGGTCAGGTGGTGTGCGGTCAAACCCAGAGTATCGTCGAAGTAAACTCGCTACCCGCTGGGTTTAACCGTCATCGGTTTTTTACATAAACATAAAGATCCGATTAAGGCAAAAGATCCGATGCACTGCAGTATTTGGTTCCTCTTTCCACGCTTTTCTCAAAAGGGTCTCAAACCTTGAAGTAGTCAAGGATTAAACCTCATGTTACATATCGCCTTAAAGCGGGGGTCTACCTGGACGCAGTGTTTTGAGGTCGCTTAACATGGCCTTTTTGCCACTACCTCATTCACGTTTCAAGCAACACCAAATCCCTCAGCTTATTCAGTACATTAACCAATGTTTTGCGGCTTCTTGTAAAAGTTTTGGATGATTTTGTTCAGGTGAAAAAAAAAGATTTTCTCGAAGGTTAATTGAAGATTTGATGGGATTGGAAAATTGAAATTTGTATTGAAGAATTAGTAGATGGACACCAACAGTCCTCTACCAACCTGGGGCTATCTCTCTTTTTCATCTTTGAAAATAGCACCTCTTTAAAGCGAAAACTGAAAGCCAAAGGAGTTGTGAAGACCAGTAACTCTTAGGCTCAACGGGCACAAGTAACAATGGCTGTGTAGGAGCCGTGTAGGAGGCTAAGAGACCAGTCGATATAAGTCAGTTTCGTTACAACAACAGAAGTTCGCTCAATAACAACAACAACAACAACAACAATCTTTATTTACACTATTCTGGTAGAAGAAAAAGAAAAGAGGAAAAAAAAAACAAGTATAGAAAACAAAATAATAGAGGATTTATAGCTATTTATACAAGTCTATGAATCAGTGTGCAGGAGCTAAAGTAGCAAAGCTTTCGAGTTAGCTGTTGCTTACTTACAAATAACGAAAGAAATGAAGGAAACAAATAATAATAACAATAAACATAACTGTAGCCTCCTACCCGGCAGGTACAAAACGCAGGTCACAGGTCACAGGTTACAGAAAATGCAATAAAAAAGTTAGACACTGGGCTTTTCATGTTTATTTATTTGTTTCATTTCCGGTGACGTCACAATCAGGCATATGTTTGACATCGACCATTCTTCTCGTTTGTCTAAGAGCTACACATTGTAAAGTTACACATTGTATTGGAACTTGTAGAGTTCCTTCTCTCGTTCGGATGCCTGGAGACCTCGAAACGAGGCTTTGTCTTCGCTCTACGCGAAGGAACTTGAAACGAGGTTCAGAGAGGAAAATGCTTTGCAAACTATGGACTGTACTGCAATCGTGAGTTGCTGATTTCGGTTTGTAGATACATACATTGTTAGGTTTTGAAAATTCTAGTAGTATATTGTGTTACGAAAAATTATTGCGTGACTTGGAAGATTCGCGAATATGCTAATCAGTTTCGTCTCGAATCTTCTTGCATATTTAATTAGTATCGCATCACCGTCATTGAGCAATTCTTTTTAGTTGTTTACGTATGTTGCTGTAAATAGTTTAATATTGTAATGATACTTTATTTAGTAGTGCTGAAAAGTTCTAGAACCTTATGCTGTAAAGTATATGAGCGAATCGGTATAGTTTATAGGTGGTTTTCCCAGGAGTGTTTAGAGAGAGTTATCTCGTGAATCAGTAGTGTTTACTGAAGTGTGACGAAGGTCGTGTGTAAAGTGTTGATAGGGGTCGTGTTTGTTGAAGTGTAACAGAGAGGTTACGTGGATATCTGGCAAGAGGCCGTGTATATATATATAAGAGTGACGAAAGTCGAAGTATAGTTTACAAGCCTAACGTGTGCTTGTTGTGAAGTTTTGTGAGGAATTATTGCGTTCATCTAGAATAAATAACCCTGTTGTTGTTCCGACATCCCTGTGTTCTGTTTAGACTGCAAACTACCTGCCACTTCAAACATCGAACTCGTGACATATTGAAACCTTTCAAATTATGAAAAAGGTCTAAAAAGTGTCATTATTTCATAACCACGACTAGAACCATCTCATGAAATACCATCAATCCACTTTGACAACTATAAAGACATCAATGTATGCAGCCACAAACCGAAATCGGCACTGCGGCATGACTGCAGTACAGTCCATAGTTAGCAAAGCAGACGTGTGTTGCTAATTCGCTAGATAATTTTTCAGCTCTTTAGTGGAACTGATTTCAAAATAACAAATTAATAAACATGAAAAGCCCAGGGCCGGGTTGTTCAAAGCCCGATTAAGCTAACCCACGGATTTCAGCTTTGTAACTTTTTGATGAGGTGTTCTGTTTATATTGTTTGCCTTTCAGGTTTTAGCTGTAGTAATCTCAAACTGCACCAAACATTAGAGGTGAAAAACATTTTTGAATAAGAAAACGTTATGCTTCAGGTAACGTTTAACCCTGGGTTAACGTTAACCGGCTTTCGAACAACCCAGCCCAGCAGTGTCTAACTTTTTTATTGCATTTTCTGTGACCTGCGTTTTGTACCTGTTGCCTCCTACCGGCCCAGACATCCTAAGGCTCGCCACGCGCAGCGATTGCGTGACGAGGCAAGAATGAGAATTACATAACCGAGGCTTAAAAAATTCAAGGCTCAGGGGAATTCACAGAAGCATACTTTCCCCGGAGCCTCATGTTGAGTTTTCTATTGTTTTAAACTGAATTAAGTTGGTTACTATAACATAAAACTTACCTTCAAACTGAATCTCGATGCAAATTCTCTTTTTAATAACCAGAGAGACCGACCTCGCGGAAGCGTGAGAAAGTGAGCCCACAAAAAAGTGCTCTAGGAATGCGGTAAATTTGGCTAAAAGGCGGGAAAAAAACCGCCAAATATGCCGATACGAATAATGTTAACGAATTTTTTTTCACTTGAAAAAAAACCAAACAAACAAAAAGGCAAACGGACAAACAAAGTCAACAACAATGAATTGAAAGAGGAAGAAGAAAAAAAAATCCCGTTACGCAGTTTCTCGTTACGCTGTTGCGTCGTTACCCGTTACGCCATTACGCGTTTCGTTTAAGCTTAACAGGATAGATCAGGATAATATTTCTACACTATCTCTAAAGGATCATTGGCTTTATGAAAAGATTATAAGACGCTGGAACTTTTTTGTTTGATTCAGTATTTTTAATTTCAATAACATTACATTACAACAGGAGCCATAATCAGGGACGGAGACCGTAAGCGCGCGCCATTTCTAGTATTGGGTTTGGCTCCATGATATGGGACATTTTTTCTCTTTTTAGAACAAATTGCGCTATCGCCTGCGGCACACGCGCGTACATTGCTGCGAGGATTTTCGTGGATGTCGCGCAGGGGAAATGGCGTCCGAAACTTCCGAAATTGTTTATGGTTTTGGCCCATACCTCAACGCCTTTATGGCTGTTGGAATTTTGCTTAAGTGTTTTCGCCGTAAGTTGCTCCAGTTTGAGTGAAGACAGTGCCGAATTTAGGTATGTCCCACTTTATATCGCTGACCAAGTTGAGTTCCGGTGCTCTTTTTACAAGACCTTCACATTACTCCAATCTAAATTTCACATATGAAGAAGATTAACAGCTTTTCCATAACACAGAAAAAAACTAGTTTGATATGTTTGGATATAGCAGCGCTTAGGCACAATAAGTGACAATAGATTTATGTCTGTTGATGCTGCTTAGTTTTGTTCGTGTAAAAATCCAATAAATTGTCTGTTGTCGATGAATAAGAGCGCTCGCTGATGCGTGTTTGCACAGCTAGTAAAACATGACAAATTGGACTTCGCACTTTGGTTTGAAAGTGTACATCGAACTCATATCTCTAGTTTTTGAATATCTTTAAGGTTGATTAATGTTTGAGAACATATTAAAAGCTTAGCTGAAAATATGTGAATACAGCACAAATAATCAGAAAAGTTACGATGACGCTTTTAATAAACTCAAATAAAGATTTTAATTTTGTCGATTCAGATTGAGTCAAAACTCCTTGTCTATTTTATTTTCGCAGTGTAAAGTTTCACTATGTGAAAGAAACACAAATGATGTTAGTAGCCTTTTGGCGAACGTTGATGAAAATTGTTGTAGCATCTCAGCACAGAGGACAACGAAACAAATCTTTGTCATGATTTGTTGACAATCTGAAAACAGGCACGCACAAAAGCGGATCAACTCAGACCGACTCGGATCGTCTCGGATCATGAAAAAACATAAAATTAAATGAAATATTGAGACTTGTACCCATTTGAATTTTAAAATTCCGGCCAAAAAATGGGCCAAGTCAAGAAAGACTCGCGATGTTTCTCCGTGTCGTGCTGTTTAGTCAAGCCGCCATTTTGTATTCTAAGTACTAAGGTCAAAATACGTGGTGTATGCGACAGCTTGTGTATATAGAGAATTGTATGGGAAAATTGCCGATCGTAAAAAAAATTCTGTAACAAACTTCTCATTTGAAATAAAGTGAAATAAAGCGCGCTTTTTGAATGGAATTTTCGGTAGTCGTTTCTGGACAAATGGAACTGCAGTTTTTTTCCACTAAGGAAACGAAATGATTGAACCCAACTGCTGTTGCCTTCTTCAGCAAAAGGATAAAATGCAAATGTCTAACGGCGTCCTGATGGTATAAGATGTGTATTAATATTAAATCGCACCCCGAAAGAATATTCTAAGAGTAAACAAAGGTCTCTAGAGTATTCTTAATTACTTCTACAAAATCTTTATGGTACTATAAACGTTTGGAAGCACTATGTGTTCGTTTATAGCTTTCATGTCTCGCACGGAATGCCAAGCCTCCAGAATAAGTCTTTGTCGCCATGCCGATGACCTGTCAATAATTTCAACGCTCGCCAAATCTATTTGGTGATTGTGGAGCATGTGGTGTTTAGCCAACAAAGAGTTTTCATCTAATGTTACTATGGCCTTTGCGTGCTCTTTGACGCGTGTTTTTAGCGCGCGCGATGTCTGACCGATATAAACACAATCACAGTCTTTACATTTAATTTTGTACACGATTCCTCTCGTAGCCTCTTTCTCGATTTTGTCTCTAGGTTTTTTAGGGATGTTTGAGATTGTCCGAATAGGCTTATGAGCGACCTTGATGTTGAAACCTCGAAGAACTTTGGCAATTCTCTCAGAGAAACCTTTGGCGTAGGGCAAAATAACCATGCCGCGCTGGACGGTATCATTCACTTTTTGTTGTCTATTCAGTTGGCGGCCATTGTAAATGAAGTTGGCAGGGTAGTTATTAGCGGTAAGGGCTTCCGCTACTCGCTTAGTTTCTCGCAATGCTTCCTCCTCGGTGCCTCCTCGGTGCCGTTCTTGTTACGAATGAAACTAAAAATGTTTGGTGTGTAGCCAGGCATGTTAAAAATTAAAAAGATATTTAAAAAAGTTGACACTGGCTAAAAAATTGTGTCGGACGTTTCGGCAAGCTACTGTTGCCATCCTCAGCAAAAGGATAAAATGCAAATGCCTAAAAAAACGAAAAAACATCACTACTGAAGAGGAGAAAGTGCTTAGAGATCTTGTCCTGCCAAAGACTTATTCTGGAGGCTTGGCATTCCGTGCGAGACATGAACGCTATAAACGAACACATACTGCTTCGAAACGTTTATAATAACATAAAGATTTTGTAGAAGTAATTAAGAATACTCTAGAGACCTT
>CM042754.1:25009368-25015858 GCA_022496165.2 Catalaphyllia jardinei | reverse complement strand
AAATTGGAAAATTTACTGCGAGGATCATACTTCACTTGCATCTAGAGACCTTTGTTTACTCTTGTAAAATTCATTAATTATTCATGAGCGTGCAAACCAATCCCAGCACAATATTCAGATCACATGTACACAACTGTAAACCCCAATACAAATCAACTGTCTGAAAGCTCGGGGAGGGATTGAATAGGTAGCAGGGAAAGGCTGGGGTTGATGAATTATTAAACAGTAGAATTAACTTTTGATACAAACTCCTGCTCAGCTAATTAGTATTCATTAACTTTTGATACAGACCTCTACTGATTAAAATGAATAACAAAATGGACATATTTTCATCATAGAATTTAATTTTATTTACCCATCAACTTTATTCTATGAAACTTTATACACAATCTGGCTATTTTCTGAACAATGTAGTAAACATCAAGCAATCAATACATTAAGGGAACTATTCACTTCTTAACTACGAAATTAATTGTACAGTTATTGAAAACAGAATTTGTACAGATGTTGTTTTCATTATAACTTATTGTGCTTTCCGGCATTGGAATAGAAGCCAAAATATCATGAGACAAATCAAAATCGCTGTCTGGTAAATCTTCAAGCACTTGAGTATTTGTTTCAGACTCTTTACATTTCTCAGTCGCTTCACTTTGACCCGACTTGCGCGAGTCATTGACCGGTGCCAAAAGTTTACTTACATTTTGGACCTGTTCGTCACTAGCCTTTTGATAACCGAAAAGTGCATTGGACCTGTGTCCTGTTCTTTCCCTCGCCAATTTCTCTTCTACTGAATTCTGAAACAAACGAGTAGCACAGGTAACACGAAGACAATGTGCTGTCTTGCGAGGCAATCCTGCCTTTCCCAACAACTGTCTCCCGTGGGACGTACAGCATTTTGGCATCCATGTCACAAAACAATACTTTGCATTCAATTTATTGTTTTCCTTTCGCAAGTAGGTGAAAATATTTGCCGTCCGATGTGTATGGCATTCTGGCATGCATGTCCAATGAACATGCCATACAGATCTCCCGCTCATATTTTATCTACTACTTAAAATATTCTTTCGAGGTGCGATTTAATATTAATACACATCATATACCATCAGGACGAAAACGAGAAAGACGCTAGACATTGTCCATTGCTTTTATAACATAGCAAGATATTTTTTACGCTGAAAAGTCCCTTTTTCTGCACTGATCAAATTGCAAATTCTTCACCTGCGCATGCACGTGTTGTTTTCACTGGCAGCACTTGTCGCTACACGTGCACGTGTTGTCTTCACCGGTAGAACTTTCGCTTTGTTTATCTTCCGAAGCTTCCGATGTTTCTGCAACCATTTCAGACACGTTTTCTAAATCTTCAAAGTCATCGAGAAACCCTAACTCAAATGTTGGATAATACTGGCCATTAGCTAAAGTTAAGTTTTACTCGAGAAAAGTTGCTAGAAAAACTATTGCTGGCAAGAAATTTCACCGACAATGACGTCAGCCTGAACCATCTCTATGAACCATCCATTTCTTTTTCATAAAAAATTAGCCAATCAGCGCGCGCGCTAGCATATAGCTATGTTATAACTTTGAAGATGGATTTCAACTCATTGACGACTCGAAACTTGCCGTTTGAGTGCCACTTAAACCATAAATTTTCCTTATTTCCTTATTATTTGGAACTATTAAGGCTAACTAATTGAAGAAAACAATACAAACGACAAAATAATCCCAGAATTAGTCCATCGAAACGTACCTGGAGCACCACTGTTAGAAATATGCCGATTGTTTTCGTATATAGATCATTTTACAGTTGTCGGCTTAGTGACCTGGCTTCTGAATGGCAGCGAGGCTGGAGTGGACCTTGTTTTGATACAGACCTCGCTGCTTTTATTGTGCAAATCAAGTTGTTCTTATGCTAACTAGTTGGCATTTACATGAGAAAAGCAAAGAGGTCTGTGTCAAAGCAAGGTCACCTCCAGCCTCGCTTGCATTCATGGCCAGCTAACTAAGCACACAACTGTAAAATGGCCTATTCTGCAAAAAAGTTATCACGTGCTTTAAAATCTTTTATGTTTGCTATCGCGCGTTCAGACTGCCCACATTTTTTATTTCAAATCTTGATAGAAAAAGGCCAAAAGATGAACTCAATATTAACTTCGACTCGATATCGGGCTTACCAAGATGCGTTTAAGCTCGTAAAAATACTCAACTTTTACCGTTTCCATAGAAGCTTGAAAAGGCAATTCTTTGACAGTCGATGGAACCCTTCAAAGTACTTGAAAAAATTAAAACTTCCTCGTGTTAGATAAAAGAAATGTGAAGCTCCTATGCTATGTTTATCCCGTGTTCTAAACGTGTAAATTGTTTTAAGGCGAATACCGAGAACTTTGTCAATTTTCCTGATATTTTTGCATATTTAATGAGGTAAAAAGGAGTATTTTCTTTTTTTTTGCGAATTTCTGGAAGACGTTTAATTCGTAGAAAATCGGAAACATATTTTCTAAGAGAGTTCTCTAAGAGCGTTCTTAAGGCAAAGTTTTAGGGTTTTCAATTTCTCGAATCTGCCCAGCGATTCTCAATATTTCAAGTTAGTGACTCATAAGAATCCGACAATTAATTCGGTTGAAGCAAGGACATTTGAAAGCTTATACAATGGAGCCATGCCGCCGACCAATGAAATACAAGTTACGGGCCCCCCGAACCGCTCGCAACAAAAATAGCCCACGGAATTTGCTTAAAATGTTGCTGTCGTCGTTAAACACTACAGGCAATAAGGTCCGGCAATTATAAAGATCATTCGAAGGGAAAAGCTACTGAAAAGCAGAAACGAGAAAACGCGCTGATCAACGGAAAAAAGTTGCGGAGACGTCCAAAGGGCCAAACATCCATAATCAGTCAATCGACGAGCGCGATCCAAAACAAACCGTGGTCGCCGCAATGATTCGCTTGCGCTCGATTCCTCGCCACTGGTCGCGTCAAATCCTCCACTTGATTTGTTTCCCACCTACCACGACTTGGACGAGGGGCCAGTGGACTCGACTGTACTACACACAGAAACTCTAAAATGCGTAATATGAGAAAACTAAATTTTGCTTTACCAACCTTTATTCTATTCGCTGAATTAAGAGGGAATTCGTTCTTCTGCATCAGTACTTTGATAAATAAATCCAGTGTGAATATGTTCCTTTGAGACGCAATTTACCGACAACATGCTGTTAACAGTTAACTAAAATATTCAAGTTTCGCTCGCTTGATCGTGAACTATGTCTCTGCTCTTGATTGAGCAGGCGAGAAATTTGATATTCATTGTATCTTTAGTAACATATTTTACTGGGATTTTTAAAGCATTTAAAGGAGGTCACTCCGAAAAGCGTAATTTTTTGTCATCACCAATAAAAAGTTTATATTGAATTAAGTTACTCACCGAAGTTTCAGCTTCTAAAGTGCATGCAATCCCGAGAAATCAGTCTCCAAAGAAGCCCAAAATTCGGCATCGGTAGCCGCCATTTTGAAACAAGTGCTCAGCGGCCAGGCCGCTAACCGTGACGTCATACTGAACGACTTGAATTATTATTTGGCGGGAATCTTGCAGCTCGCTCAGTAGTACGCTTTCAGGCTATTCTTGTCTGGTTCCTTGTGTGAAAATGCCGTCGTGTTCTGCCCCTGGTTGTTCAAATCGATCGGGAAAGATTCAAAATTTGCCCTTTAGAAACAAAACGTTGGCAAAAATGTGGCTGCACCAGCTTCGCTGGGACCGCACGTTTTATAACAAAACATTTAAGAATGTCTACGTTTGTAATGAACACTTCATAGAGGATTGTTACGAAGTCAGATAGTAACAGATACGAAATGCTGGGTACGAAGATCAGGAAAGAGGAGACTAAAACAAGATGCTGTTCCAAAAATTAATATTCCAAAGTTCCTGGCACCGCTCGGGTTAAACGATCGAAAATTCTTGTTTGCAGTGGTACAAGAAATCCCTTCGTGTCACCACCAAGAAGTAAAATAAAAATACAAACAGTTGACGTAAAAAAATAACTGCTTACGGCTTTTTTAAACCGCCTTTTAATGTCTAAAGCAATTTGCAAAGAAAGTTGTTTTTCCATTTAGTGCAACCGATGCAGTATAAGCTTAAAATTCTACCTTCAATTTTGTTTTCTTCCTCTGGCTGTTCTCGGCAACAAACACATTCTCTTTGCGTTGGCATGATTTGACATCGCTCACAGGAGCACCAAAATGTGCCTTCTAACCGATCGTTTACTTCTTCGTTTTCGCTTTCGCAATCCTCAGGATTAGGAACACACTCTGGCTCAAAACGGCAAGGTTGAATACCATGACCTCGAGTATACAACATAATATGCTTGCCAAGGCAAAATGTCTTGAACAAGATGACGTCACGCTTAGCGGCCTAGCCAAGCCTGGCCGCTGAGCAATTGTTTCAAAATGGCGGCTGCCGAGGCCAAATTTTGGTTTTTTTTGGAGACAAATTTCTTGGGATAGAATGTACTTTAGAAGCTGAAACTTCGGTGAGTAAATTAACTTAACATATACTTTTTATTGGTGATGACAAAAAAAAAAGAAATAAAGAAATAAAATACGCTTTTTGGAGTGACCTCCTTTAATGTTTCTATTGTCATATGCAGACTTGTGTATTAAATTGCCTATTTCATTTATTTTACTGTCTTTGAAAAACCTTGACAAAAGTCAATAAGAATAGTTGTAATTCAATCTGGAGTAATAACTGCTACGTTCCCTTTGGAATATTGTTTGCTGAAATTTATAGGACAAATCATAATTGAAACAAATTAAAGATGAAGTATCAAGTATTTACAATTTAAGATCAATGCTGAACGACAATAAAAACCATAAAAACGCTTTTAAGCATTAAAATGCCATTGTTTTCGTTATTCAAGGTAACAAGGAGTCCAGAGAAATTAAGCAACTTGAAATGAAATACGTTCAGCTGGAGGAAAAACTCCTCGGCTATAGAATGCAAAACATGCAGCTGGAGAAAAAACTCCGCGACAAGGAGATTGCAAGAGAACGTTCCGGCTATTACATGTACGAGGTAGAGGAGGTAAAAGCTAGAGTGGATTACCTTGAGGAACTTTTGAACGCTGGAGGCTTTCAGTCCTTTCGAGATGATCCGTTTTCAAGACTTACCGCTTCAAGACGACAGTCTTTGAGAGAGCGCCTATCGGCCCGTGAATCTGGTATGCTACATGTAATAGTTCAATACATACTAGTGATGCAACCTCTGCGAGTGGTATACCATAGAATATCCCACGAGTCACTTGTGTTTTCTGGTATGCACACGAGCCTTTTGGCGAATGTGTATACCAAGAGAATACAAGTGATGAGTGGGGAAATCCCACGGTTATACCATGCCATAGAGTGGCCAGCAAGGCCAGCATAATCAATACGAGATACGAGTAGACTTGAATGGTTTTGAAATGGCACCCTAATGTTCACCCTCTTGACAGCGTTTCTAAACCTTTTTCAAACTTTTTATTAATTATAGTTCACGACCTAATTACAAATAATAAAATATCAATGTCAAATAAAGTTGTTATAGTCAAACGGTTGCAAAATTGCTACTAATTTTCAAGCGCTAAAAACAATCAAATATCGGAGAAAGTTTCAAAACTTTCTAAAAATGTTAGAAAGTTAAAATTCAGGATATAAAGTGCAAATTGGCAGGTCTTATTCGGTGAAAACTTCATCCCAATCTTCAAACATTAAAAGCATTCAAATATCAGACGGAAAGTTTTGAAACTGTCTCACAATGTTGGCAAGTTAAAATTCATGATGCGAAAATTATGTCCAAAGTAATTGCTTCAAGAATAAAAAATGTTTTACCCTACATTATTCACCACAACAAACTGGATATGTCAAAATAATTTGGTTTTATCAACTGAGTTGATAATGTGAATTAGCCACCGTAAAGAGATTCAGAAGCTGACGTTTCGAGCGCTAGCCCTTCGTCGGAGCGAATCGAGGAATTGTGGGTTGTGTGTGGTTTATATACGCATCTACATTCACAAGGGATATTGGACGCCAGTTTTCAAGGAGGGAGCGATCTTTTCCTTTTTTCTCAATCAAAGTAATAACAGCCTGTTTTTGTGAATGTGACATCTCGCCCTTTTCAAAGCATTCATTTGCACATCTAACAAAGCTCTCACCGATTAATGACCAGAATTTTCTATGCCATGGTTGCCTGGGGTTTTATTATTCTGAAAATTATCAAGAATACGAAAACATTCTTCAGAAGCAATTTCACCTTCACACGAAGTTTTCTGTTCTTCCGAAAGTTTAGGGATGTTCAAGCTATTCAGAAAAGAGGACAATCGCAAAGCAGTATCCGAACCATGACTACTACTCTTGTATAATTTATTGTAAAAACGTTCTTGCTCTTTTAATATCTTCAGAGGATCTGTTGTGATTACATTATTTATGAGTAGCTTTCGTATATGTTTTTTAACATGATTCCTTTTTTCTA
>CM042754.1:24999368-25004368 GCA_022496165.2 Catalaphyllia jardinei | reverse complement strand
AATTTTCAACTATTTCCAAGATGTTTTTAACAGAGGCCAAGTCAGCACAGAAGAGGTTTGTTTCGTCTGCGTATTGACTTAATTTTAACTCGTTCCCTAGTATTTTAATTCCGTTTAAGCCGGGTTCTTGTCGAACCTTGTTAGCCATTATCTCTGCTGAAAGAATGAACAGGTACGGTGATAAGGGGCATCCCTGACGGACACCTCTAGACGGTCTGAACCATTTTGTTAGAAAACCATTTTTTAATGAAGCGCTCTCTATGTTTGTGTAAAAAGTGGAAACCCATTTCTAAATACTAGTTCCAAAATTGAAGATGTCTAATGTTCTCATTGTAAAAAGGCATTCTAAGGAGTCAAATGCTTTCCGGAAGTCTAGGGATACCAAAATACCCAGGATGTTATGTGCCTATTCCATAGCATCGATTATAAGTCGGATATTTCCACCTATGTAACGCCCTTAAGTGAAGCTTGTTTGGTCATGGTTAATTAACTTTGGCAGCGATGCTTCTAGTCTTTTTGCAATTGCTTTGGTTGCGAACTTGCAGTCTACATTAAGCGGTGTAATTGGTCGCCAGTACGATAAGTCCAGTAAAGAACCGTCCTCTTTTGGTATCAGAGTAATAACTCCTCTTCTTTGAGAGATGGTAAGCTCATTTGTCTGACTCGTAAGCCTCGTTGAAACTAGCAATAAGATCATGTCCAAGAAGTTCGAAAAAATACTTGTAAAACTCTACTGTGAAACCATCCTCACCCGGGGACTTATCATTTTGAAATGTCTCTAAAACCTTTTTACGTTCTTCGTATGTTAGAGGACCTGCCATATTATCTCGCTCTTCATCAGAGAGCCTGGGGAGAGACAAATCCTGAATATATTCATCGTAATCATCCTATGTTGTACTGTCTGTTGACATATATAGGTTGTTAAAGCAATTCTCAATAGCGTCTAAGATCTGCGTCTCGTTTTTAATAATCGTTTCATCTTCCATTCGGAGCTCCGTTATAGTTTTTTTGTTGTAATTTCTTTTCTCAAGGTTAAAGAAATATTTTGTGGGACATTCGCCCATTTCAATCCATCTACATTTTGATCTAAATATTGCCACCATGGCCTTCTTGTTATATATTGATTTAACTTCTGTTTTGAGATTATCAAATTCTTTTAAGACCAGATCGATTTCAGAGGAGTGAAAATTGTTACAAATGATGTCGTCCAACACATCTAGTTAGCGCCTGATTTCCATCTCCCTAGGGTATGTTGATTTTGCGATATTTTTACTAAAAGAAATGGTTGCTGCTCTAATTTCTATCTTAAGCATTTCCCAAAAGACCCGTTTGTTTACTGAATCAGAGTAATAGACAAGTATGAGCGTATGTTTTGTGGATTTTGTTGACGTATTCTTCATCATTCAAAAGAGAGTTGTTAAACTTCCAAAGTTCCGGTCCCCTGGGTGTTGGGTTGGACCACGACATTGAAATGTAAATTGCTTTGTGGTCAGGCGCTATTGAAGAATAAATTTCACTTTTCTTTACATATTGTTCTAGATATTTAGCAACGAAGAAAAAATCGATCCTTGGTTTCACTTTTAGAGTTTTTGACTCGTATGAGTATTTACGCAGCTTTGGATGTTTTACTCTTTGAATAACTATAAGATCAAGAATATCCGTGGTGGTTAAGACAAGATTTCTATAGTTTGTTGCTCTGCAGGGTTTGCCACCTATTTTATCACTTTTTGAGAGGGTACAGTTCCAGTCACCACCTACTATTAGTGTAGTCAGTTCTGATTTGTCTATAAGACAAATGTTTAATTCTTGTAAGAATTTTAGTTGTTCAGTTTTGGTTGTTGGGGGCGTAGATGTTACAAAGCGATACCTTTAAAGAATTAATAACAAGAATAATTAACACAATTCTTCCCAGCTTATCTCGCACCGAAGGATGGATTAGGATACAAACACCTTTGCTGTGTTTTGTGCCGTGGGAAAAGAATATTTCACCTCCCCATTCGCTCCTCCAAGTATTTTCATCATTCAGATCAGAATATGTTTCTTGTAAGCAGAATTTAGATTTTTGATCCCTAAGATACGAAAAAATGCTCCTCCTTTTACTCTGTTCCCTAATTTCCCTAACATTAAGTGATGTTAAGTGATTATGTGATGTGATGTGATGTTATGTACTCTTTTGCATGCAGAAAACGTACAACAAATCAATAAAAGTGAATAAATCCAACATATATGCAAGGTACAAAAACAAATAAAAACAGATTGAGAGATTTCCCGCCTCAAACTTCGGACTGATTCCTGTCCCCGGACACAGATAGGATAATATATCGTTCAAAAGACTACCTTAAAGATTTTCCAGGTCATTTTTTTCGTACACTCTAATCGGTCGGTCCTCTGGAGAAGTTTTAATGAATATTTTCCCCTCCATAGACCACGCACTTACCAAAAGACCATCTTTGCGTTTTTGGTTGGCTTGCTTTAGGAGCTCTCTCCTGCACGAGGTGGGTTTTTCATTCAGATAAATTCTTCCTGATGCCACCCGAGTTACCGCGGTTGATACCTGGACATTTTTTAGTTTGGTTCTTGATTTGTATAATCTTGACGTAACCTTGTGATTTTGGAATTTTACAATAATTGGCTTCACTCCTTTTCTGTTGAGTTTGTGCGAGATTTCAATATCCTCGGGGTTAACATCAACCTTTATGGTCCCCTCACTGTATTTCCAGTCAGTTTTTGCTTGTGTACTGCTCCAACTCGTCCTGAAGATCATAGAGTTCCGCGATCTCCTCTTCTTGGTCGCCAATCTTTTTCTAGCGGCCACGAGCTCCGTTTCCAAGTCATCCTGTTGTTTCACCGCTTTAGCTAGCGTAGTCTTGACTGCGGTTAATTCGGTCTTCTGTAGATGGAATGCATTCCGCAGTTCTGCCACCTCGTTTGTCAGTTTGGAATTCTGGCGAAGAATGCCCGAAATCGTAATTAGAATGTCGACAAGCATTTCTGTTAATTCTGAGAGACTTGTTTGTCTACTCTATGTTGGTCCTTGGCTGAAATACTTCTTCTTTGTCACCAGTTGGTGCTTCTTTATCGTTAGTTGAGCAAACCTCTTTTTCATCCGCCATGTTTGCACGTTTGAAAGTTTTTTGTTCTTCTTCCACTTAAGTTTTACTCTACCAGTCATATAGTGTTCTTAACTCAAGGATGTCGATTTACTACAATTTTGTAAATTTGGGGAAGGAATAACCTCCTCTCACAAAATGTGCATCTGTAAGCTAAGCCCGCGCATGCTCTCTTCTTTCTTTCGAAGGAATGATGCTAAATCTTCCACTTCTATTTTTGTCAAACACGACCATTTCATAGCCGGTTTCTCATCACTTTGTTTAAAAATGCAACCCGTAACTTCATGCATTTCTTTGAGGGAAGCCATGCACTTTGAATGAGTCTGTTAAGCGCGCATGTGCTGCCCGTGTTACACGCATACCCTGAGGTCAGCGGTTGATCGAATAAAAGAGCCTGGGAGCAAATGTTTGACATCTGACCCATCTTGCTTGAATTTGGACTGATAAATGACCCGTTACTGTTCGTTACCGGTCGCCGGTAATGCAAAATCCTTGGCAAAAGTGACCAAACGTGTGAAAATTGAGAAATCAAAGCTATTTTTTGTTATCCCCAAAGCTATCTTAGTTATCTCATATCCCAATGATTATTTAGTCAGTTATCCCTTATCCCTAAAATCATTTCGCCAGTTATCCCTTATCTCTGAAACCCCCAACAGGGCCTCGTCACTGTCAATTATGAGCCGATCGAACTCTTTTAAATTGTCGTTGTGGACTGATTGACTGGTTTCCCGTTAATAAGTTTACGGCGAAAGTTCCTCCGGTCATTGTTGCATGAGCGCGAAACAGTTGAGTTTGTTGCGGGAGAACTGCAGTTTTGGTTGAGACGGAGCTTTGACTTTGCGATGTTGCTGCGTAACATCATTCACCTTGTTGATGCTTGATTCCGAAGTGGATGCAGTCCTACAGGTACTGCCAGTATTCTCGCTTGAAATTCGAGACATTTCCTCCTGGTGTTCAATGCTTGCAAGCTTGTGATAATCCTCGATGGAATCTATGCGGTTGTGGCCAGACAGCTGGATTACCCGATAGCTCGGGTCGTTTGCTTCACACAAATCATTCAGCATAGTGTTTCGAGCGCTGTGATTTCTTACATTTTTCTCGTTTTTTAACCCAGCTTTCTCCCCTGTTGCCTTTAACAGCTTACCGAGGCTATTGACGCCAAGTCTTTGGTTTTTGTACCAAATGTCTCCTTTAGGTTTCACGTTGGCTTGAAGGTAAAAGGGTGCATTCTGTCGAGTGTAAGTCTGAGGTCAGCGCTGCCGGTAAACTCAGTAGGTTTCAACCGGACAATTTTCCTCCCCCGATGCAAACATTTTGGGCTTGAAGTCTCGGTCTGAGTGCGTGCCAGCCACTACTCCATCTCTTCCTTTCGGTATCCGTTCCTCCATTGTCAAGAAGACCTTGCTATCGATCGTTCGTTTCTCAGTCACGTCGCCCCATTTCAAATCATAATGTTCTTGGCAACTTCTCATCCCGAGAAGATGTAGACCCTGGGGATTATGACCAAAGGCCGCGTTAAACAGTTCCACTCTGTCTTCCCTTCAAAGTTGCTGAGAACCATTTGGTTTACGGCCTCTTTGCTCTTAAGTTCTTTCCTTTTAGCCTTCAAAATGTCCCCATGCTTTGCAAATTCGCGGCTTTTTAATCAAGGAGTATTCATTCTATCGAGATTCTAAAAATTGCCAAGAAATCGGGCTCATATTCATCTCCATCTGACTTTCGAGTCTTCGTTATGAAGTGACAAAGATAGTTATCCAATTCTGTTGGAGAAATGAGTAAAGGGGGTAAGTTTCTAAAGAAAACTGTGGTGCTGCGTCGGTGGGAGTATTACAAGTTAATTTGGTTTTATCAACTGAGTTGATAATGTGAATTGGCCACCGTAAAGAGATG
>CM042754.1:24959339-24989737 GCA_022496165.2 Catalaphyllia jardinei | reverse complement strand
AGAGCTTCAAGTTTCTGTCGATTGACGATAACCTGACAAAATCCTTTTATTCTAACGAAAGGTACACCTACAAGCAAATAGATGAAATAATAAATAGATATAATTAAATTAATACAAATTGGTAGCATCAAGAGAAAATGACGGGACAGAGAGGGAGGCTCAGGGCGTTGGCCGGGATATGTCATGTCCACGAAAGTTATTTTTAACCCAGCGGAAATCTCGTTTTTCTGGCGGAAGTCTGTTTTCCGAGACGTCAGCTGCAGTCCTGCCTCGCTCTCAGGTTTGCCTGTGGGGAATCTAATTGCTGGCCCTAATTCCCTGTCACACTGAAGACTCGCGTTGTAGAAATAACATATTTAATGCCTATAAAACCCTAGAATGTCTCACAATCAATCGAAGAGATCTGTCGCTCCCACGTACGTGCTCCAAGAAAACCTATCTATTATCACATGATTCGAAATTCGATAGTTAAATCTCTTAGCAACATGAAAATAAGAGTGATGATTTCTCAAAACTGTAAAACAACACGTCACGCAATCAAAACATTTCTTACACACTATTCCCCCTATTAAAGTTCGATGAAACTTTAATATAGCTATAGTTATTGGTGCTCAATCGATTTCACTGTTCATTGTATCCTCAAATCAGAAAGAATAATTGCGAAACAAAACGATAACTCATTTGATTATAAATGCATAAAATAGTTCCGATATTGAGTCAGTTAGCGTGACGAACTGTCACGCAATGTTCTTCGCAACTTCAATTACTAGTTCAGTGCCGGTACTTTAGTCCTCCTCGTTCTCATTCGCCATTATTCCTACCAAACGATCCGCTGCTGTGCGGCTTGCTTCTCGCCTCACCCTGACCGCCGGTCGCTGCTGTTGAGCATCGCCGCTCCGTCCGGCGTTACCATTAGAGGGACTGGAGTCATTACCTGCTCCACCGATTTCCAAATCGCAGATCAACTGTTGAGGTCTCTCGATGACGTATCCACTGCCAGTTAGGATCTTGTATCCTCTGGTGACTCGATCCTTCCCAACGATTGGGTTAATGATACGGCCAACTTTCCAGTTTGCTTTGTCCTTCGTCGTGTCCTTTATCAGTACCAGTGAGCCCTTTTTCAGACAAGTCGTACCATGTCGTTAAAGCGCTCCTGCAAGGCGTGAAGGTACTCGTTCAGCCAACGTTTACGGACGTTATCTCGGCAGGTCTTCAAATATCTTAGCCATCTGGCCATCTCTTCCCTATCGCTGACTTCATCGCGATTTTCTTCAAGGAAAGGTGCTGGCTCTCCACGCAACAGTAGATTTGAACGATTCGACATCTAACAAAACCTCCTCAAGCTCTTCAAATCTCAACAACGCTCAACCAATTACTTTAGAAAGAGCGTTTTTCATCATGCCAATCAACCTCTCAAAGAATCCACCCCACCACGGCGCGCGGGACATGTTAAAATTCCATCCGATCTCCTTTGTGGCTACATAGTTAAAAAGGTTCTCGTCTTTCTGTAGGCTCGACAGCCACTTTCTCATTGCTTTGAAGGTTTTGGCGTTGTCACTGACTATCAGATCCGGTGCGCCTCGTCGTACAACAAACTCCTTTAAGCCTCGTTTGAACTCTTCGGCTGTCATGTTTTTACAAAGCTTCAAGTGCACCCCCCTTGTACTTGCACATGTGAACAGTGCAACGTAAGCCTTTCCAGTCCCGCTTCCAGATCTGTACAGGAGTGGCCCAGCAAAGTCTACTCCAGTACCTTTAAACGGTTCGGTGAATTCTGTTTTAAACTTCGGTAAGGCTGAGGTGGGTGGAGCATTAAGGACTGTCACGCGGTATTTCTTGCAATAATTACAGCCACGTCGAACACTTTTAACCATGGATCTCAGTCTTGGAATCCAATACCTTTGTCGCACTTTGTTCATGGTTGCCGCCACTCCCCCATACAAGGTTTGTACATGGCAGTGTTCTATGATGCGACATGCTAACGCTGATTCTCTCGGAATTAAGATAGGAGTATAGCCTTGGATTCTCTCGTTGCCCCTTATTAATCCATCTTCATCTTCGGCCAGACTGAGGTCACACGTTTCTTGCGTGATCTGCATCCATTTTTTTTTCTGCTTCCCCAATCTCAGACTTGGTGATTGGTCCAACCCGTATAGATTTCTTGCAGCCATCTATGAATCGATTCACGTATGCCGTTATGCGCAGTAACTTCCAGTAAGGGAACTTGTTTAACAGGCCTTCTGCCCAGTCCTTGACGGTTCCATGCGCCTTGTCCTCAGCCAGTAGCAACCTTTCTTTCTTGTGTCTCGCCGCTTTAGCCTCATCCGTCTTCAAAATGGCTGATTGCACAGGTCTTGCGGACTCATCCGATAGCCACCTTGGTCCCTTCAGCCAAAACTCTTTGAGCTTGTTCGACTCTGTTCCCCGTGTACCAAGGTCACTGGGATTCTCCGTGGTAGGGACGTACCTCCAAGTTCCTGACTCTGTAAACTCCCCAATTACCTTCACTCGATGGCGTACGAAAGTTGTCCATTCTCCACGATTCGACAGCCAACAGAGTACCGTAATGCTGTCTACCCAGTTATGGTAGGCTGTAATGGGAAAGGACGCCAATGCTCGGCTTACGTTGTTTTCAAGTTTCGCTAACGTGTGTGCGGCAATCAACTCCAGACGCGGGATGCTCATTTCCTTTGGTGCAACTCTTGATTTGGCTGCAAGTAAGTTCTGGTCTACTGGTGTTGAGTCTTGATATGACACAATGTACAACGCAGCACAAACAGCGACTCTGCTTGCATCCGCAAAACCATGAATCTCAAAGTGGGTTCGATTATGCTTGAAAACACGGCGTGGTCCAGTCAAGGTTGGCGCTTTCTGCAGGCTGTTAGTCCACGATCTCCATTCTCTTTGAATCTCGGCAGGCACTTCAGCGTCCCAATGTAACTTCAGAAAACATACTTCACTAAAAATGAGCTTGGCAGTGATAGTGACTGGAGAGCTCCATCCCAGTACGTCATAAATTATCAGCGATAGTTAAATCACTTAGCAACATGAAAATAAGAGTGACGATTTCTCAAAACTGTAAAACAACACGTCACGCAATCAAAACATTTCTTACACGCCATTACATGAAATCTTTGCTTTTCTTTCAAACATGAGACCGAGGTTGGCCTGCATGCAGACGTCTCAGAAGACAGACTTCCGCTAGAATAAAGATTTCCGCTCGTCTAAAAATAACTTTCTAGGACATGACATATCCCAAGGGCTGGACCGGGAGCCTCCCTCTCTGTCCCCTCATTTTCTCTTGGTAGCATAAATACTTAAGTAAACACAAGAGAAAATGATAGGACAGAGAGGGACATTGAGGGCGTTGGCTGGGATATGTCGATTTCACTAAAGTTATTTTTAGCTTTAGGCGGAAACGAAAGTCTATTTCCCCAGACGTCCGCATGATACCTTTCATCCGTTGATCTGGGAATTTTGAAAAGGCGGTCTGCGTGGAAATACGTTTCGTCAGTAGAAGCGGCTAAAGAACCACAACCCCTTTGGAATAAAAACGCTAGGAGGCATTAAGGAATATCAATGTTTTTCCTCCGAGAACTTGAACCAAAGAAAACAGCGATGAAAACAATAAAGAATTTAATTGCTTTCATTTGTTAATTTTAAACAACATGCAGAGAACTATCGTATTGTTCGATTTTGTAACAACATAAAAATATTATACTGTTTCAGTGTATAGCGATCCTGATACCACTGAACGCATCGACAAAAGAAATTTTAGCGCACCGAACAAAAGTAGTTTGGGTCCCACGGAAAAAGTATTTTTGAACCGAGCGACAAAATTGCTCTCAACCCAGCTGGAGGAGTAATCATGGTCGAGCTGCAAAACCATTCGAAGGGTCGCTAAAATATTTTGAATCCAGGCCGGAGCCAAAACAATTCGAAGCCTAGTGATTACTCAATACTATCCATACATCAACCATGCGATAGAAGTATATTTTGAACGCGGATAAACAACTCGGAGTGTAGCGATCAGCCTAGAAAAATAACAAAATAACACCTCGGAGCTGGAGGAGATCAACAACAGAAATAATGTTGAATAACAGTACAGTGACAAAACATCTCGCAGCAAAGCGAAGTGGGACGACCAGTGACAGAAATAATTTTGATCAGGAATACAGTAACAAACTGACCTTGGAGGGTCAGGCTTGCAGAGTACAGTGAGAGTACCGTTCAGCGAGAGAAATTATGTTATAACTTTGAATGCCGGCACAGGGACTAAACAACTAAAAGCATGGCGATCATGGGAATGTAAGAACTGACCTAGTTGTGAATACTTTTACGGCGACAAAAAAAAACTCCTGTGGCTTGGAGCGAAGCGATCAGCGACAGAGACCCGTGCAGAAATAATTTTGAATTCACAGAGAAACAGAACAACGTTGAAGTAACATAATTTTCAATTCAACGACAAAATTACTCCCATGTAAGTGGCAAAAAAAAAATGATTTCAAACCAGGAACCAAAGTACACTGATCTGAGCGAAAGGGATAACTCAGTTCTTCTGACTACTTTTCTAACAAAGGAAACCGGCAAAGACGGAGGTGTCATCTTCCATTGATCATGTTCATGCTCTCACCTTTCGTTAATTTTCACTAGTGTAAGCTTCCAATCTACAATGTGAGGAGAAAATCTCATTGTCGTTGCCAATATCAATGACTAAGTCCATGGGCTCGAGTATACTCCATTTATAGAAGTCACAGTGCATCACAGCCGCCACGACCTTTATAACATGTCCAGGCGCAACGTTTTGTTGTTTTTGTTGACCACTCAGAACTGCATTTCCGCCCGCCGTCTGCATAAGCCATTTTATTCCCAACAAGTTGTGACTTTGATTTATTCTTTCAGAAATACCATCTCTCTCAAATATACCCTTAAAAGGCACATCTATCGACGTATTTCCCCGTGGACCGCCGTTTCTAAATTGCGTGATCGCCAAAAGAATGGTATCATGGGGACGTAAAAGGAAGTGCACTCCCGCTGTTTCCGGCAATCCTAAAATAACTTAAGTGGATTTGACATATCCCAAGGCCAGGACTGGGAGAGTCACTCACTGTCCCATCATTTTCTCTTGGTAGACAATATAAAGATCTTAGCTTAGTTCTTTTGTACTATGTTCTGTATTTGATTCCATTACTTATTATATCTCTTAGTTAGTACGCGCGCGCTGTCAATTTTGCGGGCCGTACTTTACTGTACGGCCCGCTAACTTTGAAAATTTCTTTTTCCGCGTGCCCGATTAACCTCAGAGATATAATAAATATCTTACTAACCTCGTTTTCTCGGTCCGTACTGTAAGTTACGGATCCTCGCTTCTTCCCGTCAATTTATGGCCCGCGCGCTTCGCGCTTGGGCCATAAGCGAACGGGAAAAACCTTGGTCCGTAACTTAAAGTACGGCCCTCGAACTCGGTTAGTAAGAGGTATTTATACCATGCCATAGAAGAATGCAGGGAAGCTGTTTGTATATTCGTCAGTATTCCACCGAACCTTCTCATCAATCAGTGCAATTCAATTCGGATGTCAGCAAGTTTGTGAAGTCCATTCAAAGAGCCACCTAGTTCAGAGGATAGAAATCTGACCGACATTTCTCCAACAGAATTGAATAACTATCTTTGTCACTTCATTATAAAGACTCGAAAGCCAGATGGAGAGGACTATGAGCCCGATTTCTTGACAATTTTTAGAAACTCGATAGTATGAATACTCCTTGATTAAAAAGCCGCGAATTTGCAAAGCATTGCGAGGTTTTGAAGACTAAAAGGAAGGAAGTTAAGGGCAACGGAAAAAGCCGTAAACCAAATGCTTCTCAGCCACTTTCAAGGGAAGACTCCCGGGGGGGGAGCACTCCCTATAATGGCCTATACGGGGAGGCTCCGCCCGAAAGGGGTACCTTTTTCACGCTTCAGGTATATAAAAGGGTAGGGATTACACAAGATGAGGTATATAAAAGGGTAGGGAAATCGGTCATTAAGGTATTTACAAGGGCCTTTAATTATAATATTTCGAATAGACGCCCCTTATGGCTTTGTCAGTATATTTATTAAGCACTACATGAAAATGAGAACAAGACTTCCTAAAGTAGGAATCGGAAAGGGATACCTTTTGTCAATAAAAGGTATACAAAAGGGTTCTTGTTTTTCGGCCATTTCAATTTCAATAGAAAGAGAAAACAAACAGCGGTTACAAACATAGTAAAGTTTCGCATGGTATATTATACTTGACGTTTCGTATGCTACAACATACATCCTCAGAAGTGACGGTTACAAAATATGACTAAATTTAAAAAGACGAAAACGAAAGCGAGGTATTGGTAACTAGCTAGAAAACAATGGAAAAAGAAACTACATCCGGTGTGAATTAATACAGAAGAGGATTTTCACTACCGACGTTTTCATTAAGGGCGGGTTTCAAGTCCCGTATTAACAGTGTTTCTTTAATTTTACATTGTAAATCACATTGACCACTTGCAACCGTCACTTCTGAGGATGTATGTTGTGGCATACGAAACGTCAAGTATAATATACCATGCGAAACTTTACTATGTCTGTAACCGCTGTTTGTTTTCTCTTTCTATATAAAAGGGGTACCTTTTCTGCCAAAATGGTATATAAAAGGGTAAGGGGTTGGACCTCGGGGCGGAGACTCCCCGTATTAAATTTTGTTAAGTACCCCCCCCCCCGGGGACAGAGTGGACCTGTTTAACGCGGCCTTTTGTCATAATCCCCAGGGCCGAGAACGAGAAAAATGTGAGAAATCACAGCGCTCGAAAAACTATGCTGAATGATTTGTGTGAAGCAAACGTCCCGAGATATCGGGTAATCCAGCTGTCTGGCCACAAACGCATAGATTCCATCGAGAATTATCACAGGCTTGCAAGCACAAACACCAGGAGCCTAGGAAATGTCTCGAATTTTAAGCGAGAATACTGGCAGTACCTGTAGGACTGCATCCACTTCGGACACAAGCGTCAACAAGGTGAATGCCGTTACGCAGCAACACAACAAAGTCAAAGCTCCGTCTCAACCACAACTGCAGTTTTCCCTCAACAAACTCAACTGTTTCGCGCTCATGCAACAATAGCCGGAGGAAATTTTGCCGTAAACTTATTAACGGGAACCCAGTCAATCAGTCTACGACGACAATTTAAAAGAGCTCGATCGATCGGCTCATAATTGACAGTGACGAGGCCCTGTTGGGGGTTTCAGAGATAAGGGATAACTGGCGAAATAAGTCAGTTAGGGGGATCATCGCACCGGTATCGCGGAGGTCATGGGTTCGAATCCCGTTGAAGCCCTGATTTTTTTTTTTCAGGCTTCTTCTTTCCAATTGCTGAAATTGGAAAATTTACTGCGAGGATCATACTTCACTTGCATCTACAACCGCAGTTCAAATATGAATTATTTCATATACACTTGACATGATAAGGGATAACTGACTAAATAATCATTGTAATAAGAGATAACTAAGATAGTTTTAGGGATAACAAAAATAGCTTTGATTTCTCAATTTTCACACGTTTGGTCACTTTTGCTGCGCCAAGGAGTTTGCATTACCGGCGACCGGTAACGAACAGTAACGGGTCATTTATCAGCCCAAATTCAAGCAAGATGGATCAGATGTCAAAGACGTGCTCCCACGCTCTTTTATTCGATCAACCGCTGACCTCGTGGTATGCGTGTAACACAGGCAGCACGTGCGCGCTTAACAGACTCATTCTCATCAATGTGGCTTCCCTGAACGTACTTCATGAAGTTAAGAGTTTCATTTTTAAACAGTGATGTGAAACCGGCTATACAATGGTCGTGTTTGACAAAAATAGAAGTGGAAGATTTACCATCATTCCTTTGAAATCTCAAGTCGTCTGGGATTGACTAAAGAGCCAAGGAAATTGGTGTTTTGAAATACAAACTGAAGTTGCAGTACAAGCGGTTAGCGCCAGGTCTGGAATTCCCCACATGGAAGAATATTTTCAATCGATACCAATAAACAATTTCAGATTGGTCTGCCTCTACTTCAGTACAAGCATTAGCTGATAGGTACGTTTTGAAACAAATTTTGTTAAGCAATTTCACATGGAAAAATGGAAGAGATTTCCACTGACCAATCCATCTGGCCAGAGGTCTTAATTTATGAAGGTACCATTGCTTGTGTGAGAAAGAGTAGGCAGCCTCTAATACAGCCAGGCTTGATGACAACATGTATGCTAGTGAGAACCTGCAGTGAAGGCTACTTATTTTGCACAAGATCCTCTATTGCCCTTTCAATTTGTCGAAACAACACTAACCGGTCAACTTAAGGGCCCATTAAAGTATCTCGTTGCTAAGCTACACCGTTGCTACCCAGGTGCAATTTCACTTCCGGTCAGCCAAAATGTTTTCGCGCACTTTTTTTTTGCGCCGGTCCGTCGCCGATTCAAGTCGCTGTTTAACTTTTTCACGTCGCTGCAACAAACACGACAAACACTTTTTGCTTAAATTTTTTTTGAATAATGTTCTTCTTTACGGTTACAGCATGTATGTGGTGCCTTTATTTTTTTACTTGAGTGTTTTGCTTGCCGGAAAATGTCATCCACGTACGGACGTAGGCTACATGTTACAATATGAATGTTGTGCCGCGTAGCACAATGAACACAAATGAAGTAACAGAGAATTAACTCTGAAGTGTAAATTTTAGTGCTAATTTAACCCATGAATAACCCACTGGGCGTTAGCCCTAGTAAAGGGAATCAGGGAACCACACGAGGTAAAGAAAAAATCTTTTGACCTCGGTGGGAATCGAACCCACGACCTCCGGAGTTAATTCTCTGTTACTTCATACATGTTACACTGTCATGTTGATGGGGAAATTTCGCCAAGGCGACAGCACACGATTTCCAGTGTCAGGTTAGGAATCTAAATCTCAAAGATTCGGAGACACAAACTAAAATTAGTATTACGCTATAACCACCTGTAGACTCTGTTGACCGCTCCGAAACTCCCTGAGGTCTTTTGCCTGTGTCCGTTAACTGTCGCTTCCGAACCTGAGAAACTCCACTGTTTAGATATCGTACAAATTCACGAAGCTTTCGAGGCCACTTAATTGCAACCACTCACCAAAGACAGCAGAGGTCAGCAGAAGGTGAGCAAGGAGGCTTGTAAATTATTTTTGAAAGCAGCTCTATTTCAAGAATTTCATTCTTACAAAAATGCTAACCACTCGATAGAAAACTTGACTAATAATGGTGAGCTCGAAACTTGTGAAAGACAACGTCTCCTAATACAACATCAACCTCGCTTGAGAACTTACTTAACAGTACTTTAAGTAATCTACACTGTGACTGTGAAAAAGAAACTGAATTCGAATTTTGTTCGGTGAAACAAAACACAGTTGAAAAGTTCAAGTTTGAGTGTAGTCGATGTGGGAAAAAAGTCAACTTGATGAGTAGGATTCCTGCCGTTAAAGCCACAACTCGCCCAACATCTGCAGGACGTAATTTCGTTGCTCTTTCATTCCTTGTCAATGGGCAATATTTCAAAGATTACCACAAAATTCTCGGGACTCTCGGTCTGGATCACGCCGGCGTCAGTTTCACTCAGTGGATCTATATTGTTGAATGGATTGCACTGTTCGTAAAAAGGATCGCCGACTGGAGCGTGCAAAAAGCAAGAGCTGAAGCAGTTCGACGTGGAGAAAAAAATCCAGTTTGATGGCTTTTACCTGACTCGCGGCCACTACAGCTCCAGCGCAACCTTCCACGATGCAAAGACTGACTTTGCGTACGAATGTAAGTTGCCTTAGAAGCCTGGCTAAGAATGCTTAGGTACCAGGCCGCTGAAAATTCCGTCAATACTTCCGGTGCCGCGAAAAAAGTACTTTTCTCCTGGAGAGATAAATGTAATTGCTGGATTTTAAAACAGATCGAAAGAACATCATATTTTCTCGGAATTCAAGCATGGGTTTTGCGACAAAATGGAAAACAAAAAAAGTACGGGCGAAAGAGTGGTCAAAGAAGCACATTTTCCTTTCTCGTTTCTTTATTTTTCATCATAAGCCAAAGTTACGCATGCTTAAATTTCTCCGAAATGGCTTTTGAATTGTTATTGTACAGAAAATACGGAAAAAAGGTTTAAGCCATTCAGGTAAAATGCATTTTTCTGTTTCTGGTCACGTGACAATGGGCGTTGTACGATGACGTCATGAACTGGACTATATTTGCCCCCTATGAGTATTGTCCAAATTTGGTCCAATTGAAGCATACATGTGCAGAGTTATAGCCAATTGATTTTTCCCTAGCAACGGCATCAAAAGATACTTTAATGGGCCCTTAAGACAATCAGTATTTTGAGCTGTGTTGCAAACTATACGAAAGAAGACGATACAATTGTTTTTAACGAGTGGTGACACTAGAACCCTTACTGAGGATACGCAGGAAGAAGCAGCAAAGCACGATGAGATTCAAACAGAGGATGACACTTCGCAAGTTTCAACTAGATCAGGAAAGCGATCAGTTAGAAACAAATGTTCCGACTTTGTCTTCTACTAATGGTCACTGACATTCAGTATAAACGCAAAAGCCAATTACCACAATATTATTAATGACAGCGTGCAGAGAATTTAGCGAACTTATCGGTTCTCCAAGCAAAAGCCCATGTATATGTTGTTTGATTTTGGCATTCAAATGCAAGGTGAATTATATGGCACTTACAAACCTAACGAAAATTATATTCTGACTCTTACTTGAAAAGCGCTAAAAGAAAATTGTAAATCGCTTTCCAAGTGCGCGACCTGAGTCATGGAGAAGAGAAAAGAAACGGTAAACTTATGACTAGTGCTTAAAATGTGACTCTTACAACGAGGAGGGGGAGGAGGAAGTTAACTCTGTGTTCTGCGAGTTGAAAGTAGTACAAAGTAGGAGTCCCACCGAACCAAGCGATTTATAAGTGTCTACCAGGATTGTTTGGCACTCTCCCAAGACTCTGAGGTAGGCATGTAATCAGTTACAAAGGGGGAATATTTTAAGTAAGTATATACTAAAACAGTGGATAGCGTTGACAACGCGCGCTGATTGGCTAGTATAACTCCGAATATCCTGTGCTATTTACCTCCGAGTGGCTCGAGAAAAAATGGCGTCCCGGTTTGCATACGTGACAAGTGAAGAAATCATGGTGTATATTATCTCACTGTTTTAGTAAATACCAAATATCCACCGCTAGCCACCTCCACTTCGGTGAATAGCTGTTAATTAACGTCATATAAAATTGTTTATATAATAACCTATGTTATTCTCGCATTTTGATTGGTTCTCGCCTATGATCTATTAGAGGACAAATGCACGATTGACGTCATCATTACAAAGCTTTTCGCTCTGCCGTTTTAAAATGGCGGAAAGTTTTGAGAATTAGGTTGATATTTTACGTGACTGGGCAAAAGATAAGGTACAAAAAAGTCTTGCTGAGGAATTGAACAGGTTTGAGAAGCCAGAAAATTTGCCAATTTGCATTTTATATCCTGAATTTTAACTTGCTAACATTTTGAGAAAGTTCTGGATATGTCTCTCCGATAGTTGATTGTTTTTCGCGCTTGAAAATTAGTAGGAATTGTGCAGCTGTTTGACTATAATAACTTAATTTTACATTGATATTTTATTATTTAACAATTGGTTCATGCTTTAGCGTGTACTATTGAGTTGTGGAGCACGCGGGAAGTTTGGAGAGCACGAAAGAAGCTTAAGCTTCTTGAGCGAATCGTGACGGCGCTGATGCCGAGTCTCCTTTTCCGTTGTTTTTCTCTTTTTCTGCCTTATTTAAGAACTCTAGCCCAAGAGAAAAGGTCTGAATTTTTTCTTCGTTTTGGGACTGGTGGGCCGAGTCTCTACCCATTATTGTCGCGAAATATAATTTTTTTCCCCCGTGCTAACAATGGCCGCTCGCGTGGCGAAGCGATTTGCTCGCGCCATCAGCGTGCATTATCGGGATTTTGAGCACACTTACATACAACCTCGCTCCCAGGGTCCCTCTCTATCTCGAGAAAATACAAGGCCCTGGTTACGGCTGGTCACTTTAGCAGATTCCATAGATGTGTTTGAAGGGAGGGGCTAGAAAGTTAAAGTTTGTCTCCACTGAGCTCACGTACTGAGCCCAGTAGGGAGTGGAATTTCTAACCCGCTGTGGATCGACAAAACTCGCAGCGATGATGACACATTCGATGTTGGAGTTCAATGCATTCAATGCTCGGCTGAAAGGCTCTACATTTGGCTGAATATTTTCTGTCGTACGATCTTTGTAATCTTTGGCGGTGAAGAACTTTGGCAAACAACCAGAGGGCAAAGAACTTGGAAATGACGACCACAACAACAAGAAATTGACCGCGCGGTGAATTTAATTTCATTTTTCACTCGGCGAAATCACAACGTACTGATTCATTCAGAGTTAAATACGTCGTATGTCCGCCTACAAGGGTAGTTTTGGATTTGACTGAATTATTCCCATCGATAGTTTGTTTGACTGTCATTCCTTCTCTTGCAGCGAAGAATATCCACGAAGAAGTTGACATCAACAACGTCTTCCCGCTGAATGCAGCTTATATTTTTCGATCGGCAAAATCACAACGGAGGCATTGATGCATTCGTTTGGGGTTTGATACGTCCAGTGTTTGGCAAAGAGAATAGCTTTGAATTTGATTGAATTTATTCAATCGAATGTTTGACGGTCATTTGATTCTCTTGCAGTGAAATATTTTCAAGTGACGTTTGCAAAATCCAACGGCTTTCGTTTTAAAACTGTTTAGTGGTGAATACAATTTTCGGTCAAGAAAGTAGCTCCTGGCTCCTGGTTGAAAGCATCCCATTGATACCTTCACGGTTATTTAAATCTTTTGTTGTGAAAACTGATTAAACTAATCCCATGCAGGTTGTCGGCGGTTACTTAAAAAAAGCAGTGAAATGTAAGAAAAGTTCCCTTTCAATCAACATCTCATACAGCTCAAACTCATAAAGGTTCAGGTTGAGACGAAGCACTGGTCAGACAGGAATAACTTGCTTCCTTTTCAAAATAACGTCTCTGTAGCAGCGCAACATTCACCTCCCTAGAGAGTAATTACAAAACTAAGTCGAGAACCCACCCTCTGCGCGGCTTGGGTTGGCATGCATAGACACGTGACCAGCCGTAACCAGGGTACTTTCTCGATATAGAGAGGGGACCCTGGGAACGAGGTTGACTTGCGTATACTGAATTTGATTGCGTGACTCTGCTAGCTATGTTATAATTGTAATTGGGTCATGAATTATAATTAATAAAAAGTTTGAAAAAGGTTCAAAAACGCTGTCAAGAGGGTAGACATTAGGAAGCCATTTCAAAACCATTCAAGTCTGCTCGCACCTCGCATTGATTATGCTGGCCTTGCTAGCTACTGTATATTCTATGGCATGGTATAACCGTGGAATATCCCACTCGTCACTTGTGTTTTCTGGTATACCACTCGCAGACGTTGCATCACTAGTATGTATTCAACTATTACATGTAGCATACCAGATACACGGGTCGATATACCTTCTCTCAAAAACCGTCGTCTTGAAACGCCAAATCTTGAAAATGGATCATCTCGAAAGGACTGAAAGCCTCCAGCGTCGGAAAGTACCTCAGGGTAATCCACTCTAGCTTTTTTCTCCTGTAACTCGGAATAGGAACGTTGTCTTGCAATCTCCTTGTCGCGGAGTATTTTCTCCAGCTGCATGTTTTGCATTCTACTAGAGGCGAGGAGTTTTTCCTCCAGCTGCATGTATTTCATTTCAAGTTGCTTAATTTCTCTTGACTCCTTGTTACCTTGAAGAACGAAAACAATGGCATTTTAATGCTCAAAAGCGTTTTTATGGTTTTCATTGTAGTTCAGCATTGATCTTCAGTTGTTAATACTTGATACTTCATCTTTAATTTTTTTTATGACTTGTCCTATAGATTTCAGCAAACAATCTTCCAAAGGAAACGTAGCAGTTGTTACTCAAGATTGAATTACAACTATTCTTATTGACTTTTGTCAAGGGTTTTCAAAGACAGAAAAATAAATGAAATAGGCAATTTAATACATACGTCTGCATATGACAATAGAAACATTAAAGAAGGTCACTCCAAAAAGAGTTCTTTTTTCTGTCATCACAAATAAAAAGTACATATTGAGTTAAGTTACTCACCGAAAAATTCAGCTTCTAAAGTACATTCTATCCCAAGAAATTTGTCTCCAAAAAAACCTAAAATTTGGCCTCGGCAGCCGCCATTTTGAAACAAATGCTCAGCGGCCAGGCTTGCCTAGGCCGCTAAGCGTGACGTCGCCTTGTTCAAGACGAGCGTGTTATGCTGTATACTCGAGGTCATGGCTGATCTTCAACCTTATCGTTTTGAGCCAGAATGTGTTCCTAATCCTGAGGATAGCGAAAGCGAAAACGAAGAAGTAAACGATCGGTTAGAAGGCACATTTTGGTGTTCTTGTGAGCGATGTCAAATCATGCCAACGCAAAGAGAATGTGTTTGTTGCCGAAAACAGCCAGAGAAAGAAAACAAAATTGAAGATAGAATTTTAAGCTTATACTGCATTGGTTGCACTAAATGGAAAAACAATTTTCTTTGCAAATTGCTTTAGACATTAAAAGGCGGTTTAAAAAAGCCGTAAGCAGTTATTTTTTACGTCAACTGTTTGTATTTTTATTTTACTTCTTGGTGGTGACACGAAGGGATTTCTTGTATCACTGCAAACAAGAATTTTCGATGGTTTAAACCGAGCGGTGCCAGAAACTTTGGAATAATAATTTTTGGAACAACATCTTGTTTTAGTCTCCTCTTTCCTGATCTTCGCACCCAGCATTTCGTATGTTACTATCTGACTTCGTAACAATCCTCTATGAAGTGTTCATTACAAACGTAGACATTCTTAAATGCTTTGTTATAAAACGTGCATCCTGACGAAGCTAGTGCAACCACATTTTTGCCAACGTTTTGTTTTTAAACGGCAAATTTTCGTTCTTTACCCGATCGATTTGAACTACCAGGGGCAGAACACGACGGCATTTTCACACAAGGAACCAGACAAGAAAGCCTAAAAGCGTACTACTGAGCCAGCTGCACTTCAAGATTCCCGTCAAATAATAATTTAAGTTTGTCAGTATGACGTCACGCTTAGCAGCCTGGCCGCTGAGCACCTGTTTCAAAATGGCGGCTACCGATGCCGAATTTTGGGCTTCTTTGGAGACTAATTTCTCGGGATTGCATGCACTTTAGAAGCTGAAACTTCGGTGAGTAACTTAACTCAATATAAACTTTTTATTGGTGATGACAAAAAAATACGCTTTTTGGAGTGACCTTCTATTTTAAATGCTTTAAAAATCCCAGTAAAATACGTTACTAAAGATACAATGAATATCAAATTTCTCGCCTGCTCAATCAAGAGTAGACACATAGTTCACGATGAAGCGAGCGAAACTTGAAATTTTAGTTAACTAATAACAGCATGTTGGCGGTAAATTGCGTCTCAAAGGAACATATTCACATTGGATTTATTTATCAAAGTACTGATGTAGAAGAACGAATTCCCTCTTAATTCAGCGAATAGAATAAAGGTTGGTAATGCAAAATTTAGTTTTCTCATATTACGCATTTTAGAGTTTCTGTGTGTAGTAGAGTCGAGTCCACTGACCCCTCGTCCAAGTCGTGCTAGGTGGGAAACAAATCAAGTGGAGGATTTGACGCGACCAGTGGCGAGGAATCGAACGCAGAGCGAATTCATTGCGGCGGCCACGGTTTGATTTGGATCGCGCTAGTCGGTTGACTGATTATGGATGTTTGGCCCTTTGGAGGTCTCCGCAACTTTTTTCCGCTGATTAGCGCGTTTTCTCGTTTCCCCTTTTCAGCAGCTTTTTTCTTCGATTTATCTTTCCCATTATAATTGCCGGCACCTTATTGCATGTAGTGTTTAACGGCGACAGCAACATTTCCCGCAAATTCCGTGGGCTATTTTTGTTCCGAGCGGTTCGGGGACCCGTAACTTGTATTTCATTGGTCGGCGGCATGGCTACATTGTATAACCTTTCAAATTTCCTTGCTTCAACCGAATTAATTGTCGGGTTCTTATGAGTCACTAACTCGAAATATCGAGGATCGCTGGGCAGATTCGAAAAATCGAAAACCCTGAAACTTTGCCTCAAGAACGCTTTTAGGGAGCTCTCTTCGAAAATATTTTTCGGACTTTCTACGAATTAAACGTCTTCCAGAAATTCGCAAAAAAAAGAAAATACACCTTTTTACCTCATTAAATATGCAAAAATATCAGGGAAATTGAAAAAGTTCTCGGTATTCGCATTGAAACAATTTACAATTTAACACGTGGAAGTTTCAATTTTTCAAGTACTTTGAAGGGTTCCGCCGACTGTCAAAGAATTGCCTTTTCAAGCTTCTATGGAAACGGTCAAAGTTGCGTATTTTTACGAACTTAAAACGCATCTTGGTAAGCCCGATATCGAGTCGAAATTAATATTGAGTTAATCTTTTGGCCTTCTTCTATCAAGAATTGGAATAAAAAATGTGGGCAGTTTGAACGCGCGATAGCAAACATAAAAGATTTCAAGGTATGTGATAACTTACATAACAGGCGGTTGTAGATGAAAGTGAAGAGTGATCATCGCAGTAGATTTTCCATTTAAGCAATTGAAAAGAAGAAGCCTGAAAAAAATCAGGGCTTCAACGAGCTTCCCAATGTGTGGCTTCATAGCTCAGTGGGTAGAGCATCGCACCGGTATCGCGGAGGTCACGGGTTCGAATCCCGTTGAAGCCCTGATTTTTTTCAGGCTTCTTCTTTCCAATTGCTTAAATTGGAAAATCTACTGCGATGATCACTCTTCACTGTCATCTACGACCGCAGTACAAATATGAATTATTTCATATATACTTTACATTGAAAGCTTTGTTAGTATCGTTAAGGACGTTAGCGCTAATTGTTTCTGCGCATCCTTACTGTGCACGCAAATTCTCATGCCATGCATGAGCGCGCGCGCTAAGTCATAAAATAAACAAATGATAAGGCAGATGGCCATTGCTAGAGCTTTGCCTGGATTGAACGATCTTGGACGTTCGGCGTCCCCAATTTTTCTTTCAATGGATCATTTTCTCTACTGATTTTCTACGTTTAGGGAAAAAATGAAGAAAACCTATCGACTAGAAGTTTGAATTTTTTGGCAAAATGCACCATCGAATTCCGTTCTTATTAGCTCTTCGTGCATCTGTGCGGCGGTTTCAAATGCCTCTTAAAGGGTTAAATGTTGTGAAAACGTTGGTAACATTTGGAATTATTTGCGCAACAGACCCACTTCTACAAAATATGACTAAGATCGTTTGCCTCCGTTGACTCACCTTCGATATTTATTAACTATAAACTCCTGTAGACCGTGCTCAATTTTATGGGATAATTTTCGAAATCAGTATAGTTTACCACACGCTTTATCTCCGAAACGAAGACGGTGACCCCAATTTTCTTTCTTTTCTTTTTTTTTTTTTGCATTTCTGGTACAAGCCTGCAGTAAAAATTTTAAAAAAATTCTATCGACTGAAAAATTTTCGCGTGAACGTCCTTAAATTGTAAGTTATGTTAACACAACCTCGTTCCCTGGCTTAACATTGTAATCAGAGTTGGTAATCTTTGTATGTAATCAGGAGCCATAATCAGGGACGGAGACCGTAAGGCTTGGGATCCGCGCGGACCCATGATATGGGACAATTTTTCTATTTTTAGAACAAATTGCGCCATCCTGACGTCATATATCCGCGCTGATCCACGCACGTGTCTTGGGCTCTCGCATAGATGTTGTCACGTTGCGTGATGAAATGCTGAGAGTTGCGGGATTCTCTTGCCGATGTTTCACAGCGATGGCAGAGTAAGGCAGAGAAGAAGAACCAGGGCTCTTCTATGTACTTTTTATGCTCTGATTTAATGGCAAAAGGTGTGTTTTTCAGGGTCGAAAATTTCCTTAATTTCGCTCTGTGAATGAATAAAATCCGCTCTCCGGCTAGTTATACGGGTAAACTTTTGTGTTTGTTCTGTAGGGAAAAGTTATGTAAGAAAACTCTTTACTCCGTTATCGAGTTAATTTGTGAGTTTGCCAAACAATGCTTTATCATAACCAAAACCCGTTTTTGATGGTTCTTGTTGTTTCTGCTCGTTTGGCTAGTTTGCAAAAGTTTTTGAAAGGCAAGTCTCACGAGTAGCTCATTTGCATGGTGCAGCGCGTACACATTCAAGTCCGAGTCGGTGTTTTCTCTTTCTAATAACCAGAGAGACCGACCTCGCGGAAGAAAGTGCGCCCGCAAAAAAGTGCTTTAGGAATGTGGTAAGTTTGGCTAAAAGGCGGGAAAAAAACCGCCAAATATACCGGTACGAATAATGTTAACGATTATTTTTTTTCACTTGAAAAAAAAACAAACAATAAAAAAGGCAAACAGACAAACAAAGTCAACAACAATGAATTGAAAGAGGATGAAGAAAAAAAATCCCGTTACGCTGTTACGTCGTTACCCGTTACGCCATTACGCTTTTCGTTTAAGCTTAACAGGATAGATCAGGATAATATTTCTACACTATCTCTAAAAGATCATTGGCTTTATGAAAAGATTTTAAGACGCTAGAACTTTTTTGTTTGATTCAGTACTTTTAATATAGACAAGGTGTCGCATACACCACGTATTTTCAGCTCGGTACTGGTGGTTTAACCACACAACACGACACGGAGAAATATCGCGAGTCTTTGTTAATTTGGCCCGTTTTTGACCGCAATTTTAACCTTTAAATACGCAAAAGTTTCAATATTTCATTTAATTTTGTTTTTTCATGATCCGAGAAAATCTTTTTCTTTCCACCTGCCCAAAATCATCCAAAACGTTTACAAGAAGCCGCAAAACATTGGTTAATGTACTGAATAAGCAGAGGGATTTGGTCGCTTGAAACGTGAATGAGGTAGTGGCAAAAAGGCCATGTTAAGCGACCTCAAAACACTGCCTTCAGGTAGACCCCCGCTTTAAGGCGATATGTAACATGAGGTTTAATCCTTGACTACTTCAAGGTTTGAGACCCTTTTGAGGAAAGCGTGGAAAGAGGAACCAAAACTGCAGTGCATCGGATCTTTTGCCTTAATCGGATCTTTATGTTTATGTAATTAACCGATAACGGTTAAACCCAGCGGGTAGCGAGTTTACTTCGACGATACTCTGGGTTTGACCGCACACCACCTGACCATGTCCTGACTCCGACTTGGAAAGGTTTTTTTTTCTTGCGTCAAGAAAAGATGACGGCTAACGAAAAATCAGACAATGTACGTGAAAAAAGCCCCAAGAGTCTGTTCTTAGGAGGAATGTTGAGTGAAATGAGAATCCCATAAAATCGAACAGATAATAATTGAGAAAATAACACAAACAGCGGTGATAAACATTGTATTCCAACGCATTTTTATATAGAACTTAACGACTATTTTGTCAGATTATTTTGTCTCCACTTGACTTCAACCACGTCTGTTCTGTTATCGAAACCAAGGCTATGAAAGTCATGAAACACAATTCAAAGCAAGCATGAAAAGAAGTTCAATAATCTCAAACGTAAGTTTGGAATCCCTAAAGTGTCAAATTTAAATAACGACGATATCATTTTCAATTATTCCCATCGTGTCTTGACCGAGACTGAGAAGATTGTTTTAGCACGTAGTTTACGTTTCTGTTTGCCACCTAAAAACGTTGACAGATATGAGGTCAAATGCTCTTTCGAGTTGCTTTATCGTGATCTTGTTAAATTAAATCTTCCTATCACCAGCGAAAACCAAGATCGGCTTAGAAGCCAACTGAAGAATATTTCATATGGTTACATTTACTCCTATGACTTTTCTAAACAAAAAAACATTCTCGGCAAAGATGAATGGGCAGCCTTGAGTGATTTGCGCAGCGATGACAGTATCATCATTACGAGACCAGACAAAGGAAACGGCGTTGTCATCGTTAGCAGACTTGATTATCTTAATAAAATGAAGAAGTTGATTTCTGTTGGTACCAAATTCAAACAATTAAAGCAGAATCCAACTAAATCTAGAGAAGAGAGCCTTTCTGCATATCTTCGCAAAATCAAAAAAGACGGTGATCTTCTCCTGCTGTTTTGTATGGTCTGCCAAAGGTTCACAAGGCTGGATGCCCTTTCCGCCCTATTGTCTCCTCTGTGAACACCTACAATTACAATCTTGCTTCCTACCTCGTTAGCATACTTCAACCAATTTCCACCAACCAACACACGGTTAAAGATTCATTTAGTTTTGCAGATTGGGCCAAAACATACAAACATAACAACGGAATAATGTGTTCTTTGGATGTTACTTCTCTATTTACAAATGTGCCGCTTGATGAAACAATACAGATTTGTCTTGACAGATTGTACTCTCTCCCTGATCCTCCGCAATTACCTCGTTCTGTTTTGAAAGATCTATTACAGTTTGCCACTAAGAAGAGTCATTTTATATTTGATGGCCAATACTACGATCAGATTGATGGTGTTGCCATGGGTTCACCTTTAGGCCCCGTTTTGGCAAACATTTTCATGTGCCACTTTGAAGAAAAATGGTTGATGAAAAGCAGGTTTTGTCCTTCACTTTGGTTCAGATATGTAGATGACACCTTCACCATGTTTGACAGCAAAGACGAGGCGAATGAGTTTTTAAGCTTTTTAAATAGTCGACACGATAGCATCAAGTTTACTATTGAATTCGAAGAAGACAGTATGATTCCATTTTTAGACATTCTTCTCAAACGCTGCCCTGACAACACTTTCACTACATCTGTCTACCGGAAAAAGACATTCACAGGCCTTTATACTAAGTGGGATTCATTCACACCTCGCAAGTACAAAATCAACCTCATCCGCACTCTCACCTATCGTTGCTTCCGAATTTGCTCCTCGCCATCTTTATTACAGGCCGCTATTAAAAATCTGAGAAAGCTCCTGTTGCAAAATGGTTACCCCCAAGGTGTTATCACGTTCAACATTTACGATGTATTGAACAAAAATAAAAACAAACCTCTTGTTCAAGCTACAGTTCCCAAAAAAGATATCTTAATCGTGTTACCCTACTTAGGTCTTCACAGTGACCAAGTCACGAAACGTCTGAAATCCTGCGTATACAATTTCTACTCTTTCGTCAACCTCAAGATCATATTCCAAAACACACGCCGCATCAAATCCTTTTTTCCATACAAAGATCGCTTGAACCGATCTCAGAATTCCAAGGTCATCTATAAAGCTGGTTGCTGGAACTGTGATGAATTCTACATCGGCAAAACAAAACGAAGACTCCATGACAGAAAAACAGAACATTTCAAGGCCCTCGCCAAAAAAGCCATTCATCAGCCATTGCTGATCATGTGAAAACCACTGGTCACGACATTAAATGGGATCATTTTGACATTTTAGCGTCCGGAAAAACTGACTTTCACTGCAAAATTAAAGAGACTTAGTTAATTCAAGAGCTAAAGCCTTCCCTTAATGTCAATATTAGTAGTGAGAAGTTGTTGCTGTTTTAGCTGTTACTCCTCATTATGTTTATACTTGCAGGAGCCATAATCAGGGACGGAGACCGTAAGTCTTGGGATCCGCGCGGACCCATGATATGGGACAATTTGTCTATTTTTAGAACTAATTGCGCCATCCTGACGTCATATATCCGCGCTGATCCACGTACGTGTCTTGGGCTCTCGCGTGGATGTTGTCACGCTGCGTGATGAAATGGTGAGAGTTGCGGGATTCTCTTGCCGATTTTTCACAGCTATTGCAGAGAATAAGGCAGAGAAGAAAAACCAGGGCTCTTCTATGTACTTTTATGCTCTGATTTAATGAAAAGGTGTGTTTTTCAGGGTCGAGAATTTCTTTTAATTTCGCACTGTGAATGAATAAAATCCGCTCGCCGGCTAGTTATAAGCGTAAATTTTTGTGTTTGTTCTGTAGAGAAAAGTTTTGTAAGAAAACTGTTTACTCTGGTATCGGGTTAGTTTGCGAGTTTGCCAAACAATACCTTATCATGACCAAAACCTGTTTTTAATAGTTTCTTGTTGTTTCTGCTCGTTTGGCTAGTTTTAAAAAGTTTTTGAAAGACAAGTCTGACGCGTACGAGTAGCTCATTTGCATAGTGCAGCGCGTGCACTTTCAAGTCCGAGTCGGTGTTTTCAGATTGTCAACAAATCGTGCCAAAGATTTGTTTCGTTGTCTTTTGTACTGAGATGCTACAACAATTTTCACCAAAGTTCGCCAAAAGGGTACTAACATCATATGTGTTTCTTTTACATAGTGAAACATTACACTGCGAAAATAAAATAGATAAGGAGTTTTGACTCAATGACAATCGACAAACTCGAAATCTTTTCTCGAGTTGATTAAAAGCGTCGTCGTAACTTTTCTGATTATTTCTATTTTCAGCTAAGGTTTTAATATGTTCTTAAACATCAATCAACCTCAAACATATTCAAAAACTAGAGATATAATATGAGTTCACACCAAAGTACGAAGTCCAATTTGTCATGTTTTACTAGCTGTGTAAAAACACGCATCAGCAATCTTATTCATCATCGACAACAGACAATTTATTGGATTTTTACACAAACAAAACTAAGCGGCATCTACAGACATAAACCTATTGTCACTTATTGGGCCTTAACGCAGCTATATCCAAACATATCCAACTAGTTTTTTTTTCTGTGTTACAATGGGAAAAGCTGTTTTAAATCTTCTTCATATGTGAAATTTAGTCAAATTGGTCAGCGATATAAAGCGGGACATACCTAAATTCGGCACTGTCTTCACTCAATCTGGGGCAACTTACGGCGAAAATACTTAAGCAAAATTCCAACAGCCATAAAGGCGTTGAGTTGTGGGCCAAAAACATAAACGATTTCGGGAATTTCGGACGCCATCTCCCCTGCGCGACATCCGCGAAAATCCTCGCAGCAATGTACGCGCGTGTGCCGCAGGCGATGGCGCAATTTGTTCTAAAAATAGAAAAATTGTCCCATATCATGGAGCCAACCCCAATACTAGAAATGGCGCGCGCTTACGGTCTCCGTCCATGATTATGGCTCCTGGTTTATACACATACTGCTGCAGATCATATTTCTCAGTCTAGGTTCCAGACCTCTTATGTTTACGATATATATATAGTTTTCAAACCGTAACCGTCACTTTTGAAAATGTATGTTGATTAGCATACGAAACGTTAAGTTCTATATAAAAATGCGTTGGAATACAATGTTTATCACCGCTGTTTGTGTTATTTTCTTAATCAAGCTACGATGGCCTAAGAACAAGAGTTTATAAGATAATAATTGGTTAAGTAAAATTTTTACCTGTACTCCCAGTGGTTATAAGAAACTTTTACGCGTACTTATACTGAGTCTCGGTGTATATTTCGTCTTCGTTTTCTATATTTTCCTTTATTATTTAAAGAAATTAATCACAGCATCAGAAAAAAAAAAACAGGAGAAAAAAATCTCGTTACGCGGTGTCACGTTAAGCGGTTACTCCATTACCCGTTACGCCATTACGCGTTTTACTAACAACCATTTAAAGCAAATATTCCTGCATGATCTGTCGGTATTTAATATTTAATCCAGAATTTCCGTATGAAGAATGAACTTTATGTCGACCTAGTTCAGATAGCTTTTTGTCAGCAGGGCGTACTAGAATCGATCCTGTCTGTAGCTGAGACAATTATTTATAATGAAACAAACATTACATTGAGTTCCGGGTTGTACGAAACATGACATAGAACAAAATAAAGGTTAAAAAAAGTTTTACAAACTAATTCGTAACCATTGTCTCTGTTTAACGCCGGTTTCCTAAGTAACAAGGAGTACGTTGGCGAAACGGCCCGCTCTCTGGAAATCAGAGTGAAAGAACACCAATCAAGATGTTCATCAGCTATTTACGAGCATTGTCGCCTGGAGGGCCACTCGGTGGACCCAAATAAGACAAAAGTACTATCAACCGAAGTTAACACCTTCAAACGCAGGATAAAAAGAAGCTATTCAAATTAAACTTACGAAACCGGCGTTAAACAGAGCAGCTATCTATGACACAATTCTAACCCCCAAGAGGCGTTAAAACCCCTTTTTAAAATTCATCTTTTTAACATTCATATCATTGACTGATGAAGTCCGGTTGAAAAAAACGGACGAAATATTTCATAAGTTTTAACTTTCAGCTCCGAGTTTGTAAAACTTTTTTTAACTTTTATTATGTTTCCGGAGCAGGAAACAAATGTTTTTGACATAGAACATCAATTTGCAAATGTGCAGTTTAGTTTATTTCACGATAGCCGCTTTCAAGAAGGCCCGTAACTCCAATCAAAACCTCTCGGAAAATGTTCAGAATCTTGCAAGATCATCCGAGAACTAGTTTTTAGCACATTCGCTGATAGCTATGCCTGGTTACATGATAAAAAATACAAAACTTCAGTGAACTCGCCAATTCGCGTCTCTTCGAAGAGCGTGGGAAAACGAGTCTGCGATGTCTAACGTGCGGTCAGCGTTTAGAGGTCGTAGTCATTCGCAATGCTCCGTAACGCTGTGTTTCTGCTAGTGAATTCGCATTTTTCCGGTTTTGACAAGCAACTCCCTCTTGCGAAAATTGACAGGTTTGAGTAACTCAAAGTCAACCGACAAATCCGGTCGTGACTAATCATTTCTGTTTTCGGTCATTCGGGCATTAATCGGGAAGCGATCTTCGCGCAGCCGAAGTTTGATTAGGTGCGAATATGTTCTTCTGTTACACATTTTGGGTCAACGCCCTCTGGCCGTAGATTCAATAATGGGTGACCAAGGATCGCCAAATTCCAAGTTACGTATTTGTCAAGCACTATTGTTTCTAAGGGTTTCAATCCTACCTTACCTTGTAACTTATCTTCGATAGCGATCAATCTTCTTTTCAGCTCTCTGTTCTCCTCCTCAAGGATTGATATCCTTTCCAAATAATCTAATATTTTTAACCGAGGAGATAAAAACAGCTAAGCCTGAGTCAATTAACAAGAAAAGTTTGTTCTTCTTTCTTGCTGCCACTTGAGTTTTACTTCGGGTTGCTACTACCATTTTTTTCGATTCTTCCGGCAGTTCATGACCGGAGAAATTGAGTGGTTCACATGAGGTTACGTCGGCAGCTGGTGTTGGCAAAGGAACACATATTGTTTCGTCTCGGAGGGAATTTGAACTTTTTCAAATGAAATTTTGCAGAGCGACTCATGCGTTGGTGAAGCAAATCTTAGTAAGTTCAACCATGTAGTCTGGGAAGCATTTTTTAAGACATATTTACAGTCAATATTTGTGCATCACCAATCGTTAGCCAGTGAGATGAAAACACTAGTATAATATTGTAATCTCATTCACCATAAGGTTATACCTTCCGAACTTGCACTTGGAATAGACGTTGTTGCAGCAACGGGCAAAGACAGAGTTCCAAACTCAGGTTTGCTTTGTAGAGCGAGCCATTCTGATTCAACGGATTCGGTTTTAGGTAACTTTTCTTTTGCTGCTTCTTTCACGTCAGGTTCGTGTCCTTCAAAATCGACAAAAAACAGTTAAAAGACAATTCAAGGTTATATAAATGTCTATCCTAAATTTGAGTTCACCCCCACGACTACTGGTATCAGGTTTTCGTTATATGCAAAGATTCAATGAAATTTATTACCCAAAAAGTTTGGTTACGTTCATAACAAAATATCTGAATTTAAAGATATAGGATTGGTCATCGCAGCTATGCACACAACTTAAGCAGTTGTGAAATTAAAGCCTGAAAAAGAACTCAAGCCTGAACAGAATTCAAACCTATGACCTCTGGGATACCAGTGCAGTGTTCTCAGTACCAACTGAGGTATCAAGCCATATGGGGGCTCACCATTTTGTGAGTCTGTAATATATAAAATGACCAGCTCCCAGATGGCTTGATAGCTCAGTTGGTACAGCACTGCACCGGTATTGCAGAGGTCATGGGTTTGAATCCTGTTCAGGCCCGACCGCTTAAGTTGTGTGCGTATTACTGCGATTATCAATCATATTTTCATATCATTCTCCGCAGTTCAAATATATGAACTTCCATATTTATTCACTTGTAAAATGTCTGAATGCAACTTGAGAAAGCTTTTACTTATCCTGACCGCTGTCACCACCAATGTCTTTTTCTTTCTGGATTGGCGTAATAAGTTCTCCGGGAACATCTCCAGGAACAAATTCTGAACCGGCATCCTTTCCCGCTTCAACTTGGCTTGCACTTTTGCCTGCACCTTCTCCAGGCGGTAAACGACTTTGTCCAGACATTGCTGTAATATCAGATTCACATTCAGATTTTTTATTGTTTTATACTGACTATTTACAAAAATTATAACTTTAACAGTATTTACAGAAATTACATTAATTAAAAAGAGAAAGAAATATAACAGTAAATAGCCAAAAGAAAATGTGCTCAGTGACCAAAGTAGCATAGGCTATCGTGTTGGTCACTGACACGTACAAACAATTTCATATCAAACATAGGGTTTGATTTTGGTGGACAATGATCTGCCTTTTATGGGCATTTTTATTGTTTCCAGTTTTAAGCGTCTTTTCTTACCAGAACAAAGATCCGACTCGTAGCCAATTTCCGACCGCGAAATTCAAAATCTTCGCCGATGACTAAACAATAACAAACTCAACACTTCTGTGGGAGGGTGGAGGGAATTGTCGCCTAGTACAACAAGAGATTTACCGGGGGACGGAAGGGCAAAATTTTGTTAGATCGATAGACGGTTTCCCGTTTATATAATGCCCGGCTTAAAACTTAAAACTGGAAACAATAAAAATGCCCATAAAAGGAAGATCATTGTCCACCAAAATCAAACCCAATGTTTGATATGAAATTGTTTGTACGTGTTTGTTGTCCCGTTCTTAAACTCGAAATTCAAAAGAATATTTTCTCTTAAACGAGGCAACAAGGGCTAATTTGCAAGTAAACAAAAGAATACTCAAATGGCGGCCATTTTGGAATAAGGTGTATGATAGGACAGATGCCCACTGCTATAGCTTTGCCTGGATTTAAAGATCTTAGACGTTCGATGACCCCTATTTTTTTTTGGGGGGGGGGGTGGATCAATGTTTTTACCTTTTTTTCTACCTTTAGCGAAAAAGTGACGAAAATCTGTCGACTAGAAGTTTGAATTTTTTGCAAAATGCACCATCGAACTTCACTCTTTTTAGCTCTTTATTTACGTTTGACGGTCTTAAATGCTCTTGGAGGGATAACCTTTGAGAAAACATTGGTAACACTTGGAATTATTTACCGAACAGACCCACTTCTACAAAATATGACTAAGATCGATTGCTTACGTTGACTCGCCTTCGATATTTTTAACTGTAGACCCATGTAATTTAAATAATTGTTCCTGAAAAGCCCGATTGGGGAGGTAACAAACTATGTATGTATGTAGACCACGCTCAATTACGTGCGCCAATTTTTCAAATTCAGGGCAGTTTTCCACACTACGCTTTTTCTCTGAAATGAAGTAGCTGACCCTCAATATTTTGCATTTCTGGCACAGGTAACTCATTATCTGACTGCAGTTAAAATTTAAAGGAAAATCTATCGACTGGTGAGGGTAGTTCTGAAAATAAATGTTGTCTGACGTTTCGACAACCTAAGCGGAGTTCATCTTCAGAGTCAAGTGAATATTGCTAGCCAGTCGATGGTGTTTCAAGTCGGATCTGCACAAAGTGATTGGTTTGTTTAACTGTGATGGTATTGGATGTATAAAGACTCGTGTAAAATTTGTCGGCAGTCATTGGTTTAGTCATGTTAAGTCGGTCAGTTAGAGGTCCCTTTATCGTTTTCGTTAACGTCGTGGATAAGTCGTTTGTAAATAAGGTGCCTAGCCTGCATTACAGACGTATTTTGGCGAGCGAGTGCATTTTGATCAAGCGAACGCCATCTTGGATTAAAACTCGGAAGAGGCTTGGGAAGAGATAAAATGGCGTTCTCGGGAGTGGGAGTTAGGTGGAATTAGGCTGAGGTAATTCAGTCTAAGCCAACATGGCGGCCGATCTACAGCAGGCGTTTGTTCTAAGTTAGTGCACCAGATTTCCAAAGTCAGTAGTTGAAAATAATTTATGGTCTGTAATGGAGTATTCTAAATTGAAAGGACAGCAAAATGGACTTTTTTAAGGGTCAGAACACACCCTACTTTTCTCAAGACTTTCATTTCCGGACCTTTCGAGAAACAGGCCCCAGATCACTAAGCAGGAAAAACTGGATTTATCTACACGATCATTAATGTAGCGTAATTGTTTTAATGTACCACGACCGGTAGAACACAGATTTATTTTCTATCTTAATAAAAACACTATTCCATAGTGGCTGTGACAGAAAGTCTAGCCTCTGCAGGTTCACGAACATACTTTGCCCATGATTTCATTACATTCCTTCAGACAGTAATTTCCACTAAATAGCTAGCCAAGACTGATAATTTTCTATTTAGTCACCAAATATCTTCCCAGTATAGGAGATCGGAAAGCAAGAGCCTTTTCCAGTCTGCCTGATAATTTACGTCGCATACTTTTTTAATCCAGAAAATCTTTATAGGCTTAGCGAACGACCGAATATCGATCATCTTCAATCCTCCATCTTCTATATCATTAATAATTATTTTCCTTGCTATTTTATCACCCTACTCTCCCCCCCCCCCCCCTCCCCAAATAAAGGATTAAAAGGGTGTTTCCACCCTAATAGAAAAAATTCATTTGGAGTAGTGTTTGGTTAATAAATGAACAAATTTAGATACTGCAAGTGACTTTATTACCTGTATTTTGTCTATAATGCTTGAAAGTCTCCAGGACCATAAGTCTAGGAGCTTTCTGACCTCACCTAACTCAATTCTGTAATTGTATTCCGCTATTTGCTGGGCAGGGATTCAACAAAAACGTTATCCCAAGGATGTCAAGAGGTTCATTAAAAACCCATACTAAATTTTTCTCCGGACTTAGTTCGTCGTCTGAGAAACGCTTGCTACCCAGCGTGATACCGTCTTAGTTTTTTCTACATTAATCTTCAGCCCGGAGCATTCGGCAAAGAGCTCCAAGGTGTCTAAGCATACAGAGAGTAAGGTTTGGGTTTCATCCAATAGGAAAAATGTGTCATCCGCGTACTGCCCAAGCAAAACTCCTTCTTAATTTGACCGTTTTATTATAACATTTCTGAGCTTGGTCTCTAGGCTTGCCACCTTTCCCATTTCGACAAGTAAAAATGGCGCACAGTTGGCTTAGTTCCCTGCTGTGCCCTGAAATGGATTGGAATAATCGCATCGCCGGAAAAAGCAAGGTTATGTGTTTATTTTAACTGATTTTAAAAGTCATGTTTTCATGTGTCATTCCTGACATCAATCAGTGTGTCGACAGTTATTTTGAGACTGGGAAAAGTTGGATTTTTTAAATAAATTAATCTCAGAAACATTTTGTCTATAGGATTTGTTAAATTCTCGGCTTACCAACACCAATTTTGTGCTTGGTTTAGCCTCGCTCAACTGCCGACTGACACTGCTCGAGTATTTTTCCTGAATCTTTTTCTAAAAAAAACGGCTTTATCTCTCTTCTTTCTGCTTCTCATACTTGTTCAATGCCATGGTAACACTTTTTTGTACCTTTTCTTTTGTCCAGCCACGTAAAATATTATCTAAATTCTCAAAAATTTCCGCCATTTTAAAACACAGAGGCAAAAACTCTGTAACGATTACGCCAATGCATCTGTCCTCTAATAGATCAAAGGCAAGGACCTATCAAAAAGCGAGAATAACTTGGGTTATTATACAAAACTCGATCGAAACACGGAGTACATGTTTTCTTTTTCTTTTAGAAACCAAGCGACGAGAAAAAGGTAAACAACTTGTTAATAATAATAATATTAATATTAATAATAATTTATTTATATAGCGCTATTTCTATTACTATCCAATAGCGCTTTACAATGCATTTAAAATATCTCATCAAAAAGTAAAATAAACTAACTAATCAAATAACTAAACTGTAGACATCAAAATCAAAACTAAGAATAATAAGCCCTCATGATAACTTTGATCATCAAAATGTAAATTCTCTTTTCTCGTGCCATCATTACGTCAACAGCTCGTGCTAGTGCTGTGTCTCCATCGAATTATAGAAACACGATTTTTAACCAATCAATGCGCGTATTTTCTTAGGACTGTTTAAGTACTATTTAACAAATAGATTCCATGTTGCCGTGCGTGTGTTTAGTAATAGATCACAGATGACGTCAAAATGTCGTAAGAACAAAAAAGTGGCA
>CM042754.1:24946211-24959239 GCA_022496165.2 Catalaphyllia jardinei | reverse complement strand
TGTATGTATGTATGTATGTATGTATACGTAATTGGCCACTCCCCGTCGGGGCTTTTCAGGACCAATGCAAACAAACAATGACAAATTAATATTCAAATAAACATAACCAGGTTAAGAATCCCAACTGGCGGGAGGCAGACCAGTTGGCTATTTACAAGCGTAACCGAGAAGTTGAACTCGGGGCTTCCGAGAACAACATCAGCAACATCAGAACGGGATTTGAACCCGCGACCTACGGTTTCAAATCCACCGCTCTAACCACTCGGCCACGCTGCCTCCCTAAATATATATAATAACGAAAGCCTTTTTTGTTTCAAAACATTTCGACATAACGCGAAAGCTGGCCTTTTGCCCCGCCTTTGCACGAAAAAAAAGCCATTTGACGTGATCTATGATCTATACAAAATGAAGCAATTTCATTGGTTGCTATGCGTAGCAAAGAATTGTGATTGGTGGAGAAAAATCACGCCACTGTCAAACCTGACTCGAGCGTCGCTCCTCGTTGAATAAAACCTAACAGCGAAAGCAGAATTGAACTGCGAAATCTACAAATCTTAGTTTTTGTTATCGGAGCAGCCCTGTGAGCCGAGAAGCTTGGACGTTGCTTTGAAAATTACAGCAGGTGAAAAATACTCTCGGAAAACTTGTGGTTGCTGTCAACCTAGAGGCCATTTGATTCGAGTTTTGAATGAAAGGAGCGTAAATGACGGTGGAGATTTTTGTCTTCTGTGGTTGGTGATTCTCAAATCAGCTTGATATAGTGTCGGAGACACATTTTAGCTGCGATACTCTTGACCGTGAGCTGTGGTTAGCTATACTTAGCTCGCTGCTGTGCCCTGAAAAGACAGGCACATTCGCATCGGAAAGCAAGGCTATGTAAGCTTATTTTATTTTACCGATTTTAAGAAGTGATGTTTTGATGTTCATTCCTGACATCAATTAGTGTGTCAACAGTTGTTTTGATACTGGGAAAAGTTGAATTTTTTAAATAAATTAATCTCAGATTGTTGAATTCGAGATAAAGCAATTGTTCTCGGCTTACCAAGACCAAGTTTGTGCGTGGTTTAGCCTCTCTCAACTGCCGACTGAGGCTGCTAGAAAATTATTTCTGTATCATTTTCTAAAGGAAACGGCTTTTTCTTTTGTTTTCTAGCTTCTCGAATTTTTGCAATGCTCGGCAAGACTTTTTTGTACCTTATCTTTTGCCCAGTCACATAAAATATTATCCTAATTCTCAAAACTTTCCGCCATTTGAAACTGGCTAAGGGAGAAACTTTGTAATGATGACGTCAATCGTGCATCTGTCCTCTAATAGATCATAGGCGAGAACCAATCAAAATGCGAGAATAACTTGGGTTATTATATAAAAAGTTGAATAGAGTTAACATACCGAATGAAAGCTAACTGTAAGCAAAATGAAGTGAAACTAACCGCTAGCAAAATAGGCACTCACGTAATGGTCCGGCTAGTTACCAAATATGGTAAGCAGTGACTACACCAAGTAGTTATCGTAAAATGGTCAATTGGCCTAAACGCGCCACTTGACCGAAAACTGGGGAATATCCGAGTGATATTCCCCAATTTTCAAAACCGCACGTGTTGTGAAAAATATTTGAACGATAATAAACACAATAGTAGTCTATAGCCTCCATTTGGCCCGGAAATATATAACAATTATTCCATGAGCCCGTGTTGGATATGAAGTGATAAAATAACCAAGGAGCGCGTAGCGCGAGTTGGTTATAATCACTTCTTAGTAAATTCTCAGCTCCGACTATTGCATTTCTAGCTTTTGATTGGCTAAAAAAATTCCGACTATGAGCCAATATTCGAAGTTTTACGTCATATGGAAAATAGTGCGTCAAGTTTAAAATTTTTCCCTTTGTAAAATTGTGGAAATAAAAATCGGCGGCAAAACCCGGTTTGAGAATTTACTAACACAATTATTCCATTCGCCCTTGTTGGATATGAAGTGATTATAACCAACTCGCGCTACGCGCTCGGTGGTTATTTTATCACTTCATATCCAACGCGGACTCGTGGAATAATTGTTATATAACGGGTGTCGGGTACTTGTTCGTTGCGTCAGTTTCAGTAGGTCGGAAAATGTTTCGTCTAATAAAGTCAGCGTTGTAGTTGTTTTTGACAAAAACACGTTCAAGATATTTGTTTTCGTCACGTAAGCTGTCCGGTGTATCGCAAACTAGTTGCGCTCGTCTCGTCAGTCTTTATAGTCGTGGCTTTGTGTGAAGTCGGGTTTTAGGATGATTCGTCAAGTAATCTGTCGGTATGGGTCGGTTTTCTGTACACTGTTGTCCGCAGTTCGTTGTTGTCGCGGCTTACCAAACAGTCTAGGAAAGGAAGTTTTCCATTTTCTTCGATTTCTTTGATAAACTGGATGTCAGCGTTTTGTTCGTTATGCATGGTTCGTGCTACTCCTTGAAGTACTTGAAAAGCCCTGGAATTTAATATTAGATTTCAAGGGCGCTTGAAAAGCCCTTAAAAAGAAGAATTTCTGGTAAAAGTGCTTGAAAATAATGGCAACTCCTTGAATTTTTTTTTGGAATGGGAAACAGTGAGGGTTGCATTACAGTAATTTAAGAATTGAGCGCACATTTTAAACTTGCGACAAGATTTTGCAAAAAAATTCTGCTCCACCTGAACCTTTGCATGCTGGGTTAAATTAAATTAAAATACATTTCATATCTGGGGTATCTCTTTTAAGTCGGTAATAACAAAGAGCAAAATTCAAAACATAGTTCAAGACAAGTAAACTTGCTTTGAATTCCCCTTGAAAACTCGTTTTTTGGTGCTTGAATACTCCTTAAATACTCCTTGAATTTTATGTCCACAAACCAGCACGGACCCACTTAAGGTGGTCGTGGAAAGCGTTGTTTTCGTCTTTGTGAACGGCGGTAAAGGTGTCGTCAATGTAGCGTAACCAGAGCGGTATTGTTTGTCGGCAAGTTGCTAGGGCGCGTTCCTCAACGTGTTGCATCACAACATGATAAAAATGTTCTTCTATATATTACACAAATACTTGCTAACACTGACGTTATTTGGCACATGTTTCTAGCTACTCTCCTTCTCTTTAAATCAGGTTAAAGTAATATAAATTAAGGTTCAATTAAAATTATTAGCAACAAAATGTGTACGTATATTCATAATATAAAATATGTATTCCAAAAAAAATTGCATTCAAATTTTTTGGCATTGTGATTTAAGCCTAATAGAAAGTACTTCTCTTTTTTCTGCCCTGTAGTACTGCTCTGACGTTTGCTGAAAAATATTATTTGAGCGCCTTGTGAAAAGCTGTCCATTAATAAACTCAGCCCGGCGTGAAATATCGATGGGCGTTTTACTGAATCGTGCAGTGTGCTGGCAACCATTTTCTTACTCTCGTTGTCACTTCCTAGTCCGTCAAAATGTTTTGCTTTCGCCACAATTTTCGTGCGACCAGACTTTGTTCGTTCCTCCTCCGAGCTAGCCAATCAGCGTGCGCAAAAAGTCCTATTCACTTGTGGTATATACTAAATTAATTTATTCTCAATCTGCGTTTTGTATCCAGTCTGCCGTCTGTAGTCTGTATTTCATACTGACCGGTTTCCTTTCCCTCACTGATGACTGACGCATAGCCTGGACTTCTTGAAGGTATTTTTCGCTTTTTCTTTCTTTTTGTTTTTCCCTTCTGCTGAACTTCAGTACTTGTATCCGACTTCTTTTGGGATTCATCACCATTTTCTTCTCCTTTTTCGATTGGCGAGGTTGGGTCTCCAAGTACACTTACATATTTGTATTCTGGAACGATAAATTTTCAACTTTGAACGTTCCACCTAGACTTTTGCCCGGGACTTTCCATGGGGTAAATGACTTAAAAAACACATGTAAAATGATCACATGTTTCTAGCTACTCTCCTTCTCTTTAAATCAGGTTAAAGTAATATAAATTAGGGATCAATTAAAATTATTAGCAACAAAATGTGTACGTATAGTCATAATATAAAATATGTATTCCAAAAAAACATTGCATTCAAAATTGTTAGCATTATAATTTAAGCCTAATAGAAAGTACTTCTCTTTTATCTGCCCTGTAGTACTGCACTGACGTTTGCTGAAAAATATTATGTGAGCGCCTTAAGAAAAGCTGTCGATTAATAAACTCAGCCCGGCGTGAAATATCGATGGGCGTTTTACTGAATCGTGCAGTGTGCTGGCAACCATTTTCTTACTCTCGTAATCACTTCCTAGTCGGTCAAAATGTTTTGCTTTCGCCACAATTTTCGTGCGACCAGACCTGTCTTCTCCTTTTTCGATTGGCGAGGTAGGGTCTCCAAGTACACTTACATATTTGTATTCTGGAACGATAAATTTTCAACTTTGAACGTTGCCCCTAGACTTTTGCCCGGGACTTTCCACGCAGTAAACGACTTAAAAACTACATGTAAAATGATCATGAAGCGATGATAATCAACTACTGAACACTTAATGAATTTTACGGTTCCCCTCTAAGACCCCATTAACGCACCTAGCGGGTTCAGTGTTATTTTTCATTTACCGTTGCACTGTACATAAAAAATAAAAAGAAAAGAGTGAACCATTAATGAATGCCCGGGGAGTATTTCCCAATATAGCCCAGACGGGAACCTACATTGTAGGTATGGTTTTCGGCCACGCTGTTCTGCACAGGGTACATAATTTTATCTGTTCCAATAGGGTCCGAACCTATCCTAAATAGAGCATGGTTGCAGGATTGCTCAAGAGATTATATCTTAGCTGAATACATTATTCGGTGAGATGGTAGAAGTTCGCAGGTCTTATGGAGGTCACCAAGTAACAGACGTTTTCAGGGCAAGGTAGTCCTTAATGTATGGTTTTTGCTATTCTTGCCTTCCAACTAATCTTTTGTCCAAACCTGGGTCCTAGCATGAAGGGCGTTGTCTTAAATAGGCTAGGTATTGTAAGTTTTCTCTGCTAGGAAGCAGAGCTACCTACGAATTCTGACTGTCAGCATGAACATAAGCAGTCTCGGAAGATTAGTTGAAAGCTCTGATAGTAATTTTTTTTAAAGCTTTTCTTACTATGACGACGGAGGTTTTTTTAACGTTACAAGCTAGCAGCATTCCTAACGGTCAACTGCGACGAGCAGTCTAAGATACACTAAAAAAGTTATAATATGTAATACGCACCCACCTGAATGGTCCATGAAGATCTGTTTGCCTTTCTCGTACTCCTCCTCAGAAATAAAGGTTTTCAACTTCACCTCATCAAGACCAAGTTTCTCCAATACCTCTGCTGTTACAAGAATTTCTTGGGCGATTGCATTGAGATGGCCGCTGCGGTAATCTTCCCAGAGTCCTTGTAAAATCTGTAATGAGCTGCATTCCACTGTTATTAACAAACTACCCACATCATGGTTACTCACAAAAGCCTTCAGTGTATATTCCAGGTATTGAAATAACAATTCGACAGATTTTTTAAATGACAAAATCACGGTCCAGATTTGTATTTCTGTTGGAGTATCCCTGAGCTGAAGCTCTTCACGGTCAGAAGCATCATCCATCCCTTCTTGGTCAGGAACAAGTATCGTACATATCCTTTGTGACTCGCCAGATTCGAGAGAGATCTGGGGCCTACCAGATGATCCAGTCCGTGTGATGCTCTCAGCAATATTCACAACGACGTTAATTGTGGCTGTCAGAAAAACAGAATACCCATAGCATTCTATTGAGAATGTAGATAAATCACTAATCAAGGGAAAACACACCAAAAGTCAACTACAGGTGTTGATACCCACGGGAAACACGATTTAGGGCGAGTTTTCAGTTAAAAATATGCCGTCCAATTAACAATTTATTCAGCATAAATCTGTACAAGACTGGGCCTTAATAGGAGTCAATTGCATAAAACCTTACAACCGACCAATACGAATTAAAAACTAAACGGTTATGTAATCTCAGCTTTCCATAGGTAACATTCTTTTTTCCAAGCAACTTAACACATGTGATTGAATGCGTCAGTACTAATCTATGGAAATAGTTTTACAAACTCGCTACGGTAGTTAATATTTACCTTTATCAAATTCAAGTTGGTAAATAGCAAGGCGTCTCACTTGCCTGCCAAAGCAAACCAACAGTTTCTCTAGAAACTAGTTCTGATAAGCTCTTATTACACGACTCAGGCACTCAGAGGGCCAATAAGCACAATCAACCAATCAAAATGCTCCATTGCCGGTCCAATATTCTCTAAGTATTGGACCGAGCATTGTCCCGAATGATCCCGCACTTGTGAAAAACCTTCAAAGCTTTCCTCGTGCAGTCGTATAATAAATCTCTTATTAACCAAGCTTGCTCGGGACCGTACTGAGAGAATATCGGCTCTCGGTCTTTTTTGTACGGACCTCGCTGCGCTCTGTCCGTACTGTCAAGTCCTCGGGCCGATATTCTCCCAGTACGGCCCTCGCGCTTGGTTAATAAGATATAGTATTGTTCACTACCCCCCTATTCCACTGGAAACACACAAAGCGTTCCCAGATACTCCGATCGTAATATCATCATCCCAAATCAAATAGACAATAATCAACACACTTACCTGTTGGGTATCTTTGAGTCTGTCTAGCAAATCCCTCTTTCATAACTTCTGTCATAGTTTCCATCTTTTCTTTAAGTTTCTCCACTTCAGTTTTAACATCCATGTCTTCCTTGTACCACTTGTTGAGTTGTTCAATATAGCTATCTTCTGCTGGTGTTAGCGGTTTACGAAGGTAATCATCAATGGACTTCTTCCACTCATCTCTCTTTTCATGACTTATGGCTGCAGCAATTCTTATCAGTGCCTCGCTTATTTTCCCCCAAAGGTCATTAAACTCGGTGTCAGTTACTTCCATCGTCTTGCTGTGAGCATATACTTCATTGCGATAGTATTTGATACGTACTAAATCTGCCTCGAGACTATGGTCTGAGCTGTTTGGCAAATCGTCCCATCCTCTGGGACCGGGAGGAGGGGTGAGGTTGCATATTGTCCTTAACAACTTGAAGATTAAAGTGATGTCAAAATCGGTCGATTTGCCATACACCCCTGGGGATGGGTTCAGGTAGTTCTTCTCCGGTGGGGTAAGTCTCGCTTTACTAAGCTGTGATTGTATGGTAGGGTCACCAAGCCTCAAGGGAAGATCAGTCGGCGGGTGAATAGAATCAAATGTATCCCTTAACAGCCTCAGTCCTCCACACATCAGAAGTCGCGTTAATCGCTGAAAATTTGCTTTAGCACTGGTCGAACGTAACGCGTCTTCAGCTTCTCCGAGGGACGCCATTCTAGAAAACAAATTTAAACAAAGATTTCAAAATTTTGACCAGAAATTTTGTTCCATAGCATTTACTCAACTGACTTTGTGTCATTTGTCAGGGGTCGTTACGCAGCACTACGAAAGATATATAAAGCATCAGAAAGCATGCAAATTTCTTGGGTTGTTAGGTTTATAGAGTATCTGTTCTAGGTTTCTGATTATGGCATGCCTTTATATAACAATATCATAACTATATGTCAGTCAACACTATGTACCAAAGACCTAAATCAACGGAATCGAGATATTCCCTTGGCCAAATTCAACGGACCGTACAGACGTTTTATCAACAGCCAGGCGTCAGTTGTTTTCGTTGGCAAGCTGATTCAGTCTAATTTGTGATTTGCGGTACAAATCGTAAACGTCAAAGAACTGGCGCTCATGCGCAAGGATACAATGATATTGTTCCATTGCACCATAAGAGAGCTTATACAAACAAATAACAGACAGTATTGAATCTACTAGCTTTTTTGATCTTGGTGTGACTATACATTATAAGGGGTGTTTGAATAATTAGTTAGATTCCCCGGAGCGAGACGGGAGATGTTTCAAAACATTTCAGGCACGTTCAGGAATTAAACAGTTTACCTTAGGACATTGTTATGTTTGTCACTCACTCTTCAAGACGTCTTCCATTCTTTTCTTCTGTTCTTCACTCTAGAAACACCAAAGTACGTGCAATTTGTTATCTACATAAGATTATATTATTTTGCGATCGAAACATACATAGTTATAAACAGATTGGTCGTGGTTTAAAACGTGACAACATTATATGTACAGATATCACACTTGCATGTTCAATTGTGCTTGTGTGGACGAAATATTAAGAAGGTGGAATGGCGTGATTTAGTATATATATAGTATTAAAGTATGTAATGTTCCTCACCTAATCTTTGTATCACGAACATCGTCTGACAATAGCGGAAGTAACACAAAGGATCACGGGATAAAGTGCGAAACAAATCTAGGCACGTAACACGTGCAAAATGCCCCAACTCAATCCTGCGTGTGAGACGTCCGTTTCGCATGTACGCCAACCCGTAATCTTTTCCTTTCGGCTGTGAAACTAGTAGGGGTCGCTTCAAAGACTCCGACAAAAATTGCGGAAAAGTACATTTATTCGTCTCACAAGATGTTTGCCCCATTACAATTTTATAACTAAAATAAATTATGTATCATTTACGTATACCATTGTGCAATTTTGCAATCTAAAGCAGCCAGTTGGAACTTTGTAGCCTTTTGGACTACTGTCAGGTCAACTTATGAATTGAAAGCTACCATTAACATGGCCTGTGCAAACAGAACCTACAGAATATTTTGAAAGGGCTTGATAAACACCAAATCCTACCAGGGGGGGGATTCCCAAATAAAAGGACGGTGTGCTCGTGGTATCTTTAAGGGTTAAAACCGCGGCTTTGCTAGCTCTAACGACTTAGGGTGTTTAGCCTCTAAAGGTCCCCAGCGGAAGCTCTTGTGGTTCCTTTTAGGATGAAAAAACTAATCTACATATAAACCACGCAAAAAGGTACGCAAAAAATAAACTTATGACTCAAGAGGCAAATTAGGAAAAGAAAATAGGTGATAAAAAACAAAAAAAATTAACTCTCGTCGCTACATAGCCAAATATTAAATATGACAGGAGATAATTTGTTGTTTAAGAACTGGAACATCTTAGGGATGAAAAACGTAAAGGCACATCCACAAAACAGGTTCTTGGCTTTTGTTAGGTGCATTTTTAGAAATATTTACGACGAGCATCCCCGTGCTATTTATATGGGCGTCCCCCCGGATCCTACAAGAGAGGTAATCTAACTAAGATGACTTTATTTTTATCCTGTTAGGATATCTCAATCACAGAGCCAAATCACAAAACTGTTTATCACCTAACTCATGAAAAGGTACGAAGGGATAAGATGGCAGCTGAATACGATGTTCATAATCCACTCCGAAATAAGTGATGCTGGTAGAGTTGAAATTTCGTAGCCCTGGAAAAGCAAAGGCAGTCCATTTTCACTGCTGTCCCGAATAGTGACTATGATACGATCGCTTTAATATTATACAAACCAAATAAAGTTTAAAAGACAAACTAATGTACTGTAAATGATTCGGACGTATACTGTAAATAATTCGGACTTTTTATTTTCCCACGCTTTTTTTCTATCCGAAATTAAAATTGTCGGAACATTTATGTTAGTAATTTATGTAATTGTCGACAAGATCATTTTTCAGGCTCTCGTTGCTGCCGTATTATAAATAAAATGTTTCAGGAAGACTTAGTTTATGCCGGTTGCGTTACACAATGTTGGACTCGCCATGTCTCCATGAGACAAAATGCTTGACAGATGAGGACAGTTTAGTAGAAAATGCGGTACTTAAGACCAAATATTACAAAATAGGTGGGCTTGCCGGCATTTTTGAGAAAGGGGACAGAGTTCCGCTGTTAGAAATTTCCAGTCTTTCAGGGGCGAGAAATGTTCAACCTTTTTAAATTCGTCTAAGAGAGATGGATGCCTGTCCTTGAATTTCTAGACGTTCTCAAAATTTGTTCAAGAATAACGTGTAGAGGAACGCCATCTGTCAAAAACGTTGTATGGAAAGTGTTCGCCATGATCAGTTCATTGCTGAGAGAAAACGACCTGATAGCCACGTGGACATGAAACCTTCCCAAGTGTTAGAAAAATAAGAAAGGGAAATTCTTACTGTTGATTCCTGTATTTGTTACGACTGGGTACGTTTGGTCTTTTATTTGTAATTATTATACATTCAACTCTCTAACTCTTTTCTGATTGGCCGAAAGTGTACAGTGAATTTTCGAAATCAGTGCCCGTGACGTCATAACTACAGATCATACAATTATCATGTCAAGGACACTCAAGGTCACGGGTTATCATGTCATGTATGACTGCAGTGCATGATTTCGAAGGGTAATCGTGTCAAGTTCGCGCGCTTTGTGTTGCTTTCCGTCAGTGAAGAAGCAAAAACATGACTTCCAAGTTTTTTCGTTCCATGTATAATAAAACAATTATGAGATTCGGTTTTTGTGATATCCAGAATAATCAAGGTCTCGGTAAGGGTTATCAGCCTCAGCCTTCGGCTTCGGCTGATAACCCTTACCTCGACCTTAATTATTCTGGATATCACAAAACCCTCATCCAATAATTGTTTATTGCTTGCAATACTATTCGGAAATCTCTCTCAGTATACTTTCAGTGCCTGCTGACGGATTGAATTCCAATCAAACTTCAACTTACAGGTAACTCTCATTTAGTTTTGCATTTTCAGCTATTTTGTGGATGCCGAGATAAATGATTCAACCGGAACGGAAATTGACCTAAGTTAAGATTAATTGGAGAGCCATGGCATTTTGGGCATTGCTACTAAATACACTTCACTACATGGAGTGTTAAAGTATCAATTAAGTTCAATTTTCTCCTGTTACTGGACAAAGTATTATCGATGGAATTAAAAAAAGAATTAGAAATTCTAGAAAGTTACTATATACGGAGCCCTGTTAGTGCCATACACGCGTGCGCACTGCTTCATATTGGGGATGCACACTTTCTCACCTTTGGCGCGACTTTTTTATCTCTAGCGCGACTTTTTTTTCTGGTACGACTTTTTTTTTCTGGCGGGACATTTTTTCGCTGGCGCGACTTTTTTTTCTGGTACGACTTTTTTTTTTCTGGCGGGACATTTTTTCGCTGGCGCGACTCTTTTTTTTCTGGCGCGACTTTTTTTTTCTGGCGCGACTTTTTTTCGCTGGCGCGACTGTTTTTTTCCTGGCGCGACTTTTTTTCGCTGGCGCGACTGTTTTTTCTCTAGCGCTCATTTGTAGACCACTACTAGATTTATTGCGGGCTCAAGTTACGAACACGTGTAGTTGTGAGCAAGATGGCGGACACGGCGGACTCCGATCTAAGGAAGGTAAGTAGCATTGAATTTAGGTCTGAATACTGCCGTATTCGTAAACGAATTACAAGATTGAATATCGGGAAGATAGCTAGTTTTATTGTTCCGCTATTTTCTGTGTTGAGAGTATGAATTGTCGTTCGAAAAACACAAAACCATGCTATGCTCGAAAACCACAAGCAGAACAAGCTTGATTCTTTAAATAGTTTAGTTTACGCCGACAAGAAATTTCAAGAATAGCAATACTCTTAATAAATATCTTGTCCTGTATTAAGGACAAAAATTAAGCAAGAAATCGTTTTCCAGAACACGTCTCAACCATGTTATCATTTATTGGCGCTAGGTCTTTTAAACCTTCTGGGAGAAGCCGCAGTCCTAAATCACTCACCACTCAAGTAAATCGACATGGCGGATAACGACCTTCCCTTAAGAATTTTGTGGTTAATGTTTTAAAACTACAAGGGAAATGGCTAACGCCTGGTGGCAATACGAAACAATTCAAAAGTTCCAACGGTAATGTTATAATCAACTGGTATAACAAGAAACAACAAACCCTGAACTTTCAGGGACGCGATGGCCCTGGTCTAAAGGAGAATCTAGTGGAATTAGTACGAAAGAAGCCGGGAACTTTATTGGATTTACAAGCCCCAGAACCTTTGGTATCAATCGAGCAAACAATGCAGCCATCACTATCGGAGGAAGCCAACAGTTCTTACCTAAATGATGGAACATCGATCGACGATGAGAGCTCGCCAAGTTATCCTCAACAGCGACCAAGTTTAGAAATTGTGACCGACATTGAGGGTTTAAAACTTGATTTATTGATACTTCAAAAAACAGTTGAAGAAAATTCAAAGCTTTTGTCCATTATTAATACCAAACATCAAGATGAAAATGTTTCTTGTTCCGAATTACAAGAAGAGGTGCGAAACGTTATTATGCTCTGTTTCTAAAAAAGACAATGCAATCAAAGATTTGGAGGAAAAATGTTTGACCTTTGAGAGCCGCGTTTTGTCATTAGAACAAGAGAATGAATCCCTTAGGCTTGCATTAACCATCACTATGCAAGAAAAGATGGATGCTGAAAACAAAGAACCAAAGTCAAGCGAATGCTGGGTCCATGTGGATGAGAAGCGAGGCAAAAATGGAAATCGTGAACGTAGCCACAAGACAGTACGCCCTGATATCACCGAAACTCGAAACAGTTTTGAGCCCCTTCGTCGAATTAATGAAGCACAAGTGGATGTGAGAAATGACGATAACCGTACTGCTAATAACGATGATAGAAGTTTCAGAAGACCCTCGTGCCAGTTGACATCACTGTCATTTGTAATATACCCAAAACCATGCATGCCATGAGTCCAGTTATGGTTTTAGCAGATCTATGGGCATGACGTTACTATATAAATCATAATCATGATTCTAGACCTGATTTAAACAGTGCACTTGGCATCAAAGTAATGATTCATGGCTATGATTCATGGTATGATTTCAGATATGAGTAGAACAGACCAGTTGGCATCATAGCTATGATTCCAGACATAATGTTACACATCAGTTGGCAATAGGCTATGATTCATATGACTGTCAATCATTATAATGATTCCAGACACGATTTTAACACACCACTTCGTATCACAGCTATGATTCATGATTTTAACACACCTCAAAACATCATGGTGATGATTTAGAGATGAATAGAATCATACTATGGTGTTAAGGTTACAGATCACATCATCATATGATTTGTTATTATTCAAAAACGACTATTCTATCATCA
>CM042754.1:24931679-24946111 GCA_022496165.2 Catalaphyllia jardinei | reverse complement strand
ATCATCATATGATTTGTTATTATTCAAAAACGACTATTCTATCATCACATGAATCATCATACATGAAGCATTAGCTTGTATTCCTGTGAGGACCGAACGCCTTTATCGTTTAAACGTTCTTCAAGGTAATCAACTTTATGTTTTAACTCCTGCAGCTCGGAATAGGAACGTTCTCTCTCTTCTCTTGCTTTCTCACATGCGGCGAGTCTCTTCTCAAGCTGAATGTTTTTCTCCTCTAGGTTCTGAATTTTGTTCGACTCCTTCTTGCCTACAATAATAAAAACAACTAACGTAAACAGTTGAAAAAAATGAGGCATAGCATTTACTGCTAAAAAGCATTTCTATTGACGTTCATCAAGGAGGCTTTTCAAAGACAGAAGAAATAAATGAAATACGCAATCTAATACCAGGCCCGTAGGAGGGGGGGGGGGGGAGGGTTCGAGGGATTCGAACGAACCCCCTTTGGAGGTCAATAATGGATATTCAGCTTTTAAAGAATAGTGGAGGAATGGAAAACAAACTTTGCTAAATTTCTCAACAATCAAGAAGAAAGACACAAAGTTTAGTCATAATTAAGCGACCCAAACTTGGAAATTTTTGTTAAACTGTTAACAGCGTCGATATAAAAGGAACAACATGACATGTAAATACATGACGAAACACAAACTCGGAACAAACCCAAGTCCCAGAAAGGATTTTGACCAAGACCCTCCATGATCTAGTCAGATGTTCTAACCACTGAGCTACTGGAGACTCCAAGGCGAGCAAGAGTCAATTTGTGGGTCGGCTATATGCACTACCAAGTAATGACTGTGAACTCACTAACAGCATCGCGCTCACGGCTCATTGTTTTACCAATACTGGAACAACCCTAACCCCTTGCTAATGCTAACCTTAGGCCTAAGTACTAAACTAAGACAACGTTTTAGGCTTAAATACTACACTAAGGCAATGTTTAGGCTTAAGATTAGTATGACTAAAGGTCTAAGGTTGTTCCAGTATTGGTAAAACAATGGCCCGTGGCCTGTGTTTTAGAACCGCCAGTGGCATCAAAGCATCTTTCACATATGAACTCAATAACAGCACCACGCTTTCACATTAAAGCAAATCTAGATGAGGCCAAACACTCCCCAAAGTGGTTTTCACGTCACGCAAGTAAGCTTAGTTATCACGCAAGTGAAAAATAAAATCGCTGACCATTCAATACATTGAGCCAGGAAATTGAAATATCGTAGAAGAGTAATAAATAAACGTGTTAAAGTTTCAAGGATGTACGAAATTCCGAACTCGAGTTATTCGACAAACGGTATCACTGAAAGTTATAGTGTTTATCACGGAGACGCCATGTTGGAGCCCCTCTGAGGGACTCCAACATGGCGGCTGGAAACCATTGGAAACATCTGGGGTTTACTTTGGCTCTCTCAAAACGTTTCTTCTCTCTATTAAAATTGAAAACACTTGCATAGGCAGTTCTCTCATATTGGGTACTCAGAACTCGAAATCATTAGGCGAATCGATATTTTCGTGCACGTAACATGTTACCCAGAAACAATGCCGATGTCACGCATTGAGGTAAAACTCTGTGTTCTATTTTCAAAACAAAGTAGTCTACCGAGCCCAAGACGGGCCATCAGATATTTGTATGACTATGAAAGCTCAAAATTTTTAGTTTTAGTTTTTTTTTCTGAAGTCACGTGAAAACCAAGAATATTAAAGGAACAACATGATATACTGCAAATGAAAATACACGGAGAAACAAAAACTCCAATCCAATTTTTTGCAGATTGGCCAATGTCACATACAAAACGCGCGACAAAGGACAATAGGAAAAATTCAAAATAGCATGATCCCGCCAACCCAAACCCAGTGATTAGTCAGTGGTCAACCTAAGAAACATGTGACCTCGATGAGCTCTAACTTTGCGCCCAAGATATGGTCATGTGATACCGGTCAACGGATACCTTGCTTTGACAGGTGTCAATTGACCACAACATGGATGTCCAATATCAAAGATCTGCGCGGTAAACCTAGGCTGCATGGCTTGGTAATAGTTGGTGTATGTCCGCTATGTTGCGCGACGTCGTTTTTCGTGTTCGTCTTGTCGTCGTCGTAGAGCGCATGCTCACGCGATCCATGCCGCTAGCCATGCTAACCACCAAAAAAGAGTTGCATAGTTTTCTATTTCTATGCATGCATGTGGTTCTGTTGCTTTAGTTATGGGGCTCCGCTTGGCGGCCCTTTGCCGCTGGAGATCCGCTATTAGATCAAAATTCAATCCATTTCAAATTTCTGGTGTAATTTTCATATATCAATATGATTAAGCCGATTAAGGAAAGACTGTTAAATACCTGATTGAAAAATGCTTCGTGTGGTGCATAAAAAAATCGAGCCAAAAGATTGTGTACGAAGCTAATGTAAAAGTATGTCATTTTCTAAACAAAAACAAAAAGGATAAGCAGCGATCGCGAAATACCAGGGGGAGTCACATACATATAAATGAATTTTCAATTGTTTCTACAAGGGTTTTTATTCTTTCAGTTAACTGTACCTTGTAACGCATTTTCGACAGCGTTCAATCTTCTTTTCAGCTTTCTGTTCTCCTCTTCAAGGTTAGATATCCTCACCAAATGATGTACTGTTTTTTAACCGAAAAGATAAAAACAGCTAAACTTACGTACATAGACACACACATACCTACATACTTTATTGACTTCCTCAAAAGCGCTTTTCAAAGACAATAACTTAAATATAAATAGTATGTCAATTAACAAGGAGTATCTAGGGTTGCCACGAACTTACAGGGGCAGTGTCACGAGGATTTTGCAGTTTTAGGTCAATTCTGTGCTACAATCATTATTTTAAAGCCTTCCTCATGAACAAAATACTTCTGTAAAGCTACGACGAAGAAATCAAATGAATTTTATCAGAGAGGGCTAACCATAACAAATTTCTTGAGGATTTTTTGAAGACGTAGCATCAAATCTTGAAAAAAAAGGCGAATTTTTTCAAGTTTCAATCCATTTCCATCCTTGCCAACCGTAGCGACAGGCGACAGGAAACAGTTTCAGTACCTTCAAATAGTCTCTAATAACAAAACTAGACCATTATTTTTGGAATTCAATTGATGTGAAGACACCTTCTAGCTTTTTATAAAGTTACCAAACAGGGTGACACTTCCCCCTTAAGGTTTGCCACTACCGTGACTATGTTAATTGAATTTTTACTTTGTTTAATTTTTCCGTTCAAAACCACAGGAAAAAGCGGTTCACGTGACTCTAAAAGATGGTTTATTAAAGCAACACTTGCTGTTTCCTCTCAGAGAATAACTTTTTTGTAAAAATACAATCCTGCAGAGAAACTCATTATTTTGGAAAGCTTTCCAAGACATCGTTAAAATCAACAATCGATCGTTGGCCACTGAAATGATACCACGTGTATAATGTTGCAATCTGATTCACTGTAGGTTCGTAGTTGCAATGTATCAAATTCAGGTCGTACCTTCAGAACTTGCAACTGGACTGGACATCGTTAAAGTAGCGTCCGAATGCAAAGTCTCGAGCCGTTTACCGGATCCAGATTCAGATCGCACGTGTCCTATGAAGGCTCTTCCTTAAAAAAGGCATTCAAATAAAAGAAGTTAATAGTTCGTATTGTGTGATCGTCCGGGTGAGTGCAGTTCTAAAAAGAACTGTTGTTGGTGACTGACGTTTCGACAACCTGAGTCATCTTCAGAGTCAAGTGAATAGTGTTTGTCAGTCGATGATGTTATAAGTCTGGTCCGTTGATAGTGATTGGTCAGTTAAGCCATGATGGTATTGGCTGAAAGACTCGTGTAAAGTTTGTCATCAGTCATTGGTCTGTTTCGATCCGTCTTTTGTTAGTCAAACTGGTCTGTTAGAGTCCGTCTGTTGTTAGGCAAAATTATTAAGTCAGTCTGTTTGAAGTCCGTTTGTCGGTTTCGTTTTCGTCGCGGATAAGTCGTTTGTAAGGTGCCGGTGGTTGTTGACATCTGTTAAGAGGCGTTTGTTCTAAGTCAGTGTACCAGCTTTCTAGAGTCAGTCGTTGAAAATAGTTTGTACTGTAGGTTAAGCATTGAGCAGAGTCCCAGTCAATGTTGTGGTTTGTCAGTTGATGATGCACAGAAATGTGATTATTCACATCACCATTTCTCGTGGCTCGTCTGTGTTCAGTCAGTCTCGTGTTAAGGTTTCTGCCAGTCTCACCAATGTAGGAAGCCTGGCAGTCGGAGCATTTGATCTTGTAAACAGGTCCATGTCTGTAATTGGGTTCGTCTCGGTCTTTAACGTTGGTCAGTAAGTGCCGTAACGTAGTTGTAGGTTTGTGGGCTACACGGATGTTGTAGGGCTGTAAGATCCGTGAGATGGTCTCAGAAGTGCTCTTAATGTAAGGTATAGTCACTGTAGTAAAGGGTGTCGGGTTCTTATTCGTTGCGTCAGTTTCAGTAGACCGGAAAATGCTTCGTCTAATAAAGTCAGCGTTGTAGTTGTTTTTGATAAAAACACGTTCAAGGTATTTGTTTTCGTCACGTAAGCTGTCCGGTGTATCGCAAACTAGTTGCGCTCGTCTCGTCAAAGTCTTTATAGTCGTGGCTTTGTGTGAAGTCGGGCTGTAGGATGATTCGTCAAGTAATCTGTCGGTATGCGTCGGTTTTCTGTACACTGTTGTTCGCAGTTCGTTGTTGTCGCGGCTTACCAAACAGTCTAGAAAAGGAAGTTTTCTATTTTCTTCGATTTCTTTGGTAAACTGGATGTCGGCGTTCTGTTCGTTAAGGTGGTCATGGAAAGCGTTGATTTCGCCTTTGTGAACGGCGGTAAAGGTGTCGTCAACGTAGCGTAATCAGAGCGGTATTGTTCGTCAGCAAGTTGCAAGGGCGCGTTCTTCTACGTGTTGCATCACAAGACGGATCGAAACCGACCAATGACTGATGACAAACTTTACACGAGTCTTTCAGCCAATACCATCATGGCTTAACTGACCAATCACTATCAACGGACCAGACTTATAACATCATCGACTGACAAACACTATTCACTCGACTCTGAAGATGACTTCCGCTCAGGTTGTCGAAACGTCAGTCACCAACAACAGTTCTTTATAGAACTACACTCACCCGGACGATCACACAGTACGAACTGATACTCCTGGGTTCAAACCATTTACTATAAAAAAAAGGTTAAAAAGTTTTTTAACAACTGCCATTAAAACCTGATTTTAACACTATAAAATCTGACTCGAAATCTTTATATCTGTACCAACACTTGAGTAAAGGAAAAGGATGCCTTCCATAAAAATGTTCTTCTATATATTACACAAATACTTGCTAACACTGACGTTACTCGCACGTTTCTAGCTACTCGATCTACTTCTCTTTAAATCAGGTTAAAGTAATATAAATTAAGGTTCAATTAAAACTATTAGCAACAAAATGTGTACGTATATTCATAATATAAAATATGTATTCCAAAAAAAATTGCATTCAAATTTTTTGGCATTGTGATTTAAGCCTAATAGAAAGTACTTCTCTTTTTTCTGCCCTGTAGTACTGATCTGACGTTTGCTGAAAAATATTATTTGAGCGCCTTGTGAAAAGCTGTCCATTAATAAACTCAGCCCGGCGTGAAATATCGATGGGCGTTTTACTGAATCGTGCAGTGTGCTGGCAACCATTTTCTTACTCTCGTTGTCACTTCCTAGTCCGTCAAAATGTTTTGCTTTCGCCACAATTTTCGTGCGACCAGACTTTGTTCGTTCCTCCTCCGAGCTAGCCAATCAGCGTGCGCAAAAAGTCCTATTCACTTGTGGTATATACTAAATTAATTTATTCTCAATCTGCGTTTTGTATCCAGTCTGCCGTCTGTAGTCTGTATTTCATACTGACCGGTTTCCTTTCCCTCACTGATGACTGACGCATAGCCTGGACTTCTTGAAGGTATTTTTCGCTTTTTCTTTCTTTTTGTTTTTCCCTTCTGCTGAACTTCAGTACTTGTAACCGACTTCTTTTGGGATTCATCACCATTTTCTTCTCCTTTTTCGATTGGCGAGGTTGGGTCTCCAAGTACACTTACATATTTGTATTCTGGAACGATAAATTTTCAACTTTGAACGTTCCACCTAGACTTTTGCCCGGGACTTTCCACGTGGTAAATGACTTAAAAAACACATGTAAAATGATCATGAAGCAATGATGATGAACTACTGAACACTTAATGAAGTTTGCGGTTCCCCTCTAAGACCCCATTAACGCACCTAGCGGGTTCAGTGTTACTTTTCATTTACCGTTGCACTGTACATAAAAAAGAAAAAGAAAATAAATAAATAAATAAATAAATATACATTTATATAGCGCCATCTTCCATTAATTGTCCATGGTGCTTTACAATACTCTAAAACCCTAAAAATTAAGATCCTAAGAATTAACTACGCTATATAAAAGTGAAAACTACAGGTAAAAACTACAAATCAAATGCACGCTTAAAAAGATAAGTCTTAAGATTAGCCCTAAAAACTGCCTCTGATGATGAAAGCCTGATCTGGAGTGGTAGTTTATTCCAGAGTCTTGGTGCCGCCACGGAAAAAGCCCTTTCACCATACGTTTTAAGATTCGCTCTAGGCTCATCAAGCAACCTGTTGTTTGAAGATCTTAGTGTGGGACGAGAGTCATTATACTTCAATAGGTCTTTAATGTAATCAGGAGCCAGTCCATTCAGAGCTTTGTAAGTTAGCAACAATATTTTAAACACTATCCTGTAATGAACTGGCAGCCAATGTAAGCTCCTAAGTATTGGTGTGATATGTTCCAGCCTTCTAGTCAAGGTAACGAGGCGAGCTGCTGAGTTCTGTAAAAGCTGAAGTCTATTAATCAGATACTTAGGGAGACCATGCAATAGAGCATTACAATAGTCCAAACGCGATGTTATGTAAGCATGAACAATAGTCTCAGTAGTACTCTGGGATAAGTATCGCCTAATTTTAGCTATACTGTGAATGCGGAAAAATGCGCTCTTACAGGTTATTTTAACATGTTCTTTGAAATCTAAACATTGATCCTGGCCTGTTTACTAGACTTGATTACTTCTTCGCCAACTCTTATATAGTCGAGGGGTGGTCGTGGACGATATTTAGAACTAATAACCAAAAGTTCAGTCTTATCCTGATTTAACTTAAGTTTGTTGCGCAGCATCCAGTCACCAATGTCCTTAACACATAATTCTATTGCCATCTTTGTGCTGGATAAATCATTAGGACAATTGGATGTAAACGACAAGTATAACTGTGTGTCATCTGCATAGAGATGAAACGGTATGCTATGCTTCCTGGCTATATCACCCAGTGGACTTGTATAAAGAGAATACAATAAGGGTCCCAGCACAGAACCCTGAGGTACACCGTAGGATAAATGCTTCTTTGACGATTCAATTCCAAACTGTTCGCGCGAGTGAAGGTACGAATGAAACCAATTAAGAGCAAAGTTCCTAATACCAAAACGATTCTGTAGTCTTGATAACAAAATCGAATGATCAACAGTATCAAACGCAGCCGATAAATCCAGCAATAGTAAAATAACCGATCTGTTATTGTGAATAGCCTTCAAAATATCATTCTGAACTCTCACAAGCGCAGTCTCTGTACTGTGATGAGATTTATATGCCGACTGAAATTCTTCTAATAAGCCCTCATTATCATTAAGATGGTCCATTAATTGTCCTGCGACTGCTTTCTCCGCAACTTTGGACAAAAAATATAAATTCGAGACAGGACGAAAGTTAGAGAATAGTTCATGATCAGCTCCACTCTTTTTTAACAATGGTTTCAACATGGCAACCTTGAATCTATCAGGTACTCGGCCACTTGTAAGAGACAAATTAACTATACGAGTGATCACTGGAAGCAGATGCTGACGGTTCGAACACTGAAGATGGAATTGGATCAAGTATACAAGACTTTGAGCACAGGTGATTCACAAAATCAGATACGACCTCCTCGTTGACCAGTTTAAATTCACTTAGTAGCTGTTTAGATAGACAGCTTTCAGACTCAGCATTGCATGAAGTAACTTGACCGTCATTCAGGGGTCCATCAACTTTGTCAAGATCCTTGCGAATATTAACAATTTTGTCACTAAAATATTCAACGAATGATTCGGACAGAGAACAGTTATTAGGCTCAGATGGATAACGCTGGACCGGATTGGAGTGCAGAAGCTTCTCTATTGTCTTAAATAGAAGTCTAGAGTTCCCTGAATTTTCCTGGATCACTGAAGAGTGAACCATTAATGAATGCCCGGGGAGTATTTCCTAATATAGCCCAGACGGGAAACTAAATTGTAAGTATGGTTTTCGGCCACGCTGTTCTGCACAGGGTACATAATTTTATCTGTCCCAAACAGGGTCCGAACCTATCCTAAATAGCGCATGGTTACAGGATTGCTATTGTTAAATATGCTAAATCAAGAGATTATCAAGGTAAGCTTACCTTGATAATATCTTAGCTAAATACATTATCCGGTGAGATAGTAGAAGTTCGTAGGTCTTAAGGAGGTCATCAGTGAACAGACGTTTTCAGGGCAAGGTAGTCCTTAATGTATGGTTTTTGCTATTCTTGCCTTCCAACTAACCTTTTGTCCAAACCTGGGTCCTAGCATGAAGGGCGTTGTCTTAAATAGGCTAGGTATTGTAAGTTTTCTCTGCTAGGAAACAGAGCTACCTACGAATTCAGACTGTCAGCATGAACATAAGCAGTCTCGGAAGATTAGTTGAAAGCTTTGATAGAAATTTTCTTTTTTTAAAGCTTTTTTTACTATGACGATGGACGTTTTTTTTTAACGTTACAAGCTAGCAGGAATACTCGGACCCATTCAACGGTCAACTGCGACGAGCAGTCTAAGATACACCGAAAAAAATATAATCTGTAATACACAATCACCTGAATGGTTCATAAAGATCTGTTTGCCTTTCTCGTACTCCTCCTCAGAAATAAAGGTTTTCAGCCTCACATCAGTAAGTCCAAGTTTCTCCAATACTTCTGCTGTTACAAGCATTTCTTGGGCGATTGCACTGAGATGGCCACTACGGTAATCTTCCCACAGTCCTTCTAGAATCGATAATGTGGTGCATTCAACTGTTATTAACAAACTACCCAAATCATGTTTACGCACCAAAACATCTAGTTTATATGCCAGGTATTGGAAGAACAATTCAAAAGACTTTTTAAATGATATAATCACGGTCCAAATTTTTATGTCTGTTGGAGAATCCAGTGGATTTAGTTGAAGTTCTTCCGAGTCAGAAACATCATTCTCCGTCCGTTCTTGGTCAGGGACTGGTATGGCACATGTCCCTCGTGACTCGCCAGCTTCCTGAGGGATCTGGGGCCTACCAGACGGTTGGTTTGAGATAACTGGCGATCCAGCCTGTGTAATGCTATCAGCTGTAATTTTCAGAAGAAGTGTAGCTGTAAGAAAAAAGAAAAAAAAGGATGCATTATAATCCAGTTTGGCAAGGGGGGCTTCCTTCGCAATGTTTCCTTCAGTTTTCAAAACTTAGGAAAAGCGCTACAGACGTTTTCGCTCAAAAGGAGTTCTCACAAAACATTTTCATTTCAGAAATTTGTTGTATATACGATTAATTGGTAATTGGACCTCGTGTCGTACAATTTGCTATAGATGAACTCAGGGAGTAATCGTACTCGAAATTTCAAACCAGCCTCGCGCGATCATTACTCCCTGAATTGTGCTCCACTAAGTCCAATTACTAATCATAACAGTTGCAATTTCCTCAAATGTGATTGGTGCATAAACTGCCATATTTTGCTCTAATTAATCGGCAAAGTTGTAATCGGACAGTTGCTGTAATCGGACACCTGCCTCGGACAGTTACATGAGCCAATTATTTTAAGTCCTCTCCACCAAATCCACCAATCGCAACATTGCTTACAATCACTATAGTAACAAATTCAAGAGACTGACTTTGGAAAATTGTGGAGGTTTAGTCTCCGGCGACTGTTTTAAATGAAAGTTAACAGCCATTTTGCAAGCTATTCTCCATATTTTTAATTATGATATTTGAAAATGACTGTTAAAAGCTCTTTTTCAAATGAAACTTTTATTTTTGTCGGAAATTGTAATGGTTACGATTAATTGGTAACAGGGCATCGTCTCGTCCAATTAAGTCTGTTATTATACATTGTACTCACTATCAGCATTCTGACTGGCCAAGAGCCCCCTGCTTATTTTAAGAATTCACGTGATTTTGTGGACAAGCATGATTAGGGTATAATCTGCTATCCAATTATATGTGCAGATTATACCTCCCGCAGTGCGCATGCGTAATACACCTTTGGCTAAAGAGCGCGAGCACTTGAATGGTTTCGAAAGATGCCGCCGCTTGGTGCGTTTGTCTATAAAACAATGTATAATAAAACAATAATTGAATTCGGTTTTTGTGAATTCGGTTTTTGTGATATCGGGAATAATCAAGGTCGAAACAAGTGTGATTACACTTGCCTCGACCTTGATTATTCCCGATATCACAAAAACCTCATCCAATTATTGTTTATAATCATACTCGTGATTAACAAATTGAGCTTCGCAGTCGTCCGATTTTGTTAATCATTAAAAATCATCTGATTACAGGCCGAACTGGACTTCACTCAGTTCTATTACCATAAATAATTATCACAACTTTCATATTTCTTATAGCATTTTAGAATGCGTATAAACCCCTAACCGAGGGCAAAACCCTTGAAAGATCAACTGCGCGCATACTTCCTAGCTTACCACCAGAAAACACGATTAATGGGTTCGTATGGAACGCCAACACTGTCTTATGTCAACCTATTTAATTATATGCGGTGCATTTTACATTATATGCAGTGTCTTTCATATTATATGCACTGCTTTTCTTATTATATGTGGTGCTTTCGTCATTATTTGCGGTACTTTTGTAATGATATGCAGTACTTTCGACGTTATATGGAGGCGCCACGCACCTCTCGTAAGGTCTAACAGGATTGGCCGAGAAAACAATAGAATAAACAACAGAAACAATGGCCCTAGTCCTGAAAACAATAGAGGTGGATGATTCCGGGAGCAAATAAAATTAGAGGTTCCGAAGAGGTGCATGACTACTGGTTATATGCGGTGCTTTCGTTTGAAATGTGGTACTTTTGTAATCATATGCAGTGCTTTCGTTTTTGTATGCGGTACTTTCGTCGTTGTATGTGGTGGTTTTGTCATTATATGAAATAATTTTTACATTATATGCGGTGCTTTGTTTTTCATCATTATACGAGGTGCTTTTGTCGTTATATGCGGTGCCTACTTCATTATGAGGTGATGCATATGATTCCCCGGGATCTGGGTAAGAGCTTTTGAAAAATTGACAATGGAATGGACGCCAATATTGAGGCCCACCATTTTCAATAGCTACAATCCCAGACAAAAGAGTTTGGGCACGAAGCAAGTTCTCCCTTCCCCCACTTTCAATGTTGATAATCAGAGATGGTTTATTTAACCTTTTGATGGAAAAACGCGATATTCTCCAACATCGATTAAGAGGGATGGGGGATTCGTGACAGTTTAAGTGTCCCAACTACTTTTGGCCGGGATTGTAGGTCTTTTTAGCGCGCGAATTTTAATACATTCTCAGTCATGGATTCAATTTTATACTAGTTAAGCTTGGGAACCCTTTCAGAAAGCTTTTTAAATGAAAGGATAGAGCTAGATAGCCCTTTGGTCGACCTTGGAGTGAAAACGATTGACGATCGTATTCGACTTGTGCTAATCACGCGCGTTGTTCATCGGTCCACGTTACATTTTGCGGTAGCTGGAAGCGCAGTTCATCGAAGTAATACTTGGGAGAAAACCTGACAGGGTGAAAGCCTAGAGCATATGGAGAAATATCATATAAAATTTGTGTAAAAAATCGCACTATTTAATACGAGGTGGACGTAAAGTGTTCGTCGAGTCGTTGTTTTCGTGGTCATAATTTATGTATAAGCAAACAACCGGAATGATGATCCTGCTGGTATACGTTGGAAAAAATATATATGTTATTGGCCGGCTGGGAGGTCCGTATAGGAAAAACTGTGACCGAGGTCACACAGTGCTGCTTGGTTGGAATAAAAGGCCCCTTTCTTGCCTAAGGAATCTCTACAACTGAAAGTGTTGCCTGAGACAGCCGCGTTTTCATCATCCTCATCTGTTTGTCTTTGATTAGAGACATATTTTGTAAACAGTTCTCCGAGTCGACACTGAGTCGAATACGATCGTCAATCGTTTTCACTCCAAGGTCGACCAAAGGGCTATCTAGCTCTATCCTTTCATTTAAAAAGCTTTCTGAGAGGGTTCCCAAGCTTAACTGGTGTAAAACTGAATCCATGACCGAGAATGTATAAAAATTCGCGCGCTAAAAAGACCTACAATCCCGGCCAATAGTAGTTGGGACACTTGAACTGTCGCGCATCCCCTATCCCTCTTAATCAATGTTGGAAAATATCGCGTTTTTTTCATCAAAAGGTTAAATAAACCATCTCTGATTATCAACATTGAAAGTGGGGGGAGGGGAGTGTCATTCACAAGGACAGAATATCGTAAACCAAAGATCCAAACGAATAACCTGGGTTGAATAGTGCGTAGCGTTAAAACGAACTCAGCAAGAAATCTCGACTACGATCACAACAGAGTTTATTGACAGAGGTCAAAGTTCCATAGATAAGTCACGTGCCAAGACGAAGATAGCATAAAACTAATAAAACCAGGTGCTGTAAACTTAGCCGTAAATCGTGTGGTGTAAACCGTATGCCGAATGCCGTATGTCGGTACGAACTGAAATACAATAACGAAAATAGAAGCTAACTTAACTATTGCATCTTGGCACAGAAGATAAAACAATATATATAACGAAACTAACCAACTTACTATAAATTTGTAGCGTCTTAGAAACGTAATACTGCGATAAACTAGCACAAACTCTAAGAAAAGAGTAACGCTATACGAGACTAGACTTGGACATAAATAGTGGCGAAAAGAACTGTCAAAGATAAAGGCTTAACCCAGCGATAAAAATGTAACAAAACGTCGAATATAAAGACGACTGACCGACTTATAGTGCGATAAAGGACTATACTAAACTGAAGCGAAAAACAAACAGAAAACTAAAACTATCCTTAACTGAAAAGAAAGAAATAGCTTACTCACTTTGGTTTGCACACGCACTAAACTTGACTTGATAGAGTAGAGAACCACGAGAGTAGAGAGAAATCTATGGCCCTATGCCGAGTAGAAATTGACGCAGCGAAATCTACACTAGAACTGATCTAACCGAGAAAAACCTCGTGGCTATACCTAATCAAGGAACACGCACGCAAAACCTAGCGGTTACGACTATTTCCCTAACGGACATAGCAGCTGAGGGCTGGTCAACCGCGGTAGATTAAATAAGTAAGTAAGACTTTGTTTGAAAGTGACAACGTCTTGATAATATCTACGGTATAGTAAGCTGTAGCAACAAGAACTAAATTAACACCACGTTTCAAAACCAACAGGGAGAACTTGCTTCGTGCCCAAACTCTTTTGTCTGGGATTGTAGCTATTGGAAATGGCGGGCCTCAATATTGGCGTCCATTCCATTGCGGATTTTTCAAAAGCTCTTACCCAGACCCCGGGGAATCATATGCATCACCTCAAAGTGAATAACGCACCGCATATAACGACAAAAGCACCTCGTATAATGATGACAAACAAAGCACCGCATATAATCATATAATGTAAAAGTTACTTCATATAATGACAAAAACACCACATACAACGACGAAAGTACCGCATATCAAGACGAAAGCACTGCATATGATTACAAAAGTGCCGCATATAAAAACTAAAGCACCACATATAATAAGAAAAGCAGTGCATATAATATGAAAGGCACCGCCTATAATGTAAAATGCACCGCATATAACGTAAAATGCACCACATATAATTAAATAGGGTGACATAAGACAGTGCTGGCATTCCATAGATTCGTTTTGGGAAAAAACATATCCATATCGTTGTATCATGAATAATTATTTCGGTAGATATCTGTACAAGACTGGGCCTTATTAGGACTCAAGTGCCCAAAAACTGACAACTGACTCGTAAGAATTAAAAACCAAACCGTTATGTAATCTCAGCTTTCGATGGGTGTAACATCTTTTTTCGAGCAATTTGAAACATATGAATGAATATGCCTTTAATCTGAGAATCTTATTCTTAAGTAGCAGTTACTATAGGTAAAACTCGCTACGGAGGATTATTTACTTTAATAAACTTCAGGTTTCTGAATAATGAAGATTTTCACTTACCACTGACAGATCCCAACAGTTTCTCTTGAGACTAATTATCGACTCGCATCGCCTACAGCGCCCTACGCTCCCGG
>CM042754.1:24921679-24924179 GCA_022496165.2 Catalaphyllia jardinei | reverse complement strand
AATAATCAGTCCATTAATGCACTCTTGAGGGGTACGCTTTACTTAGTTTGACTATAAAACAAACCTGACCTTCGTGCGATCGCGACACTCTGTTGTAACGAAAGATACCCAAGCCTCCGCAGTCAAAGCACACAAACGAGACCAGGTCAACCTCAAAGAAGTAAATTGGGTAGGACCAAGAAAGAAAGACAGTTAAGGTAGTTTATTAATCGTTAGTTTAACGGACTATGACGGAATACTTTACGGGTGGGTGAGCGGGCTGACTTGTTACTAAACATCTGCATATCAATAGTGGATCGCACGAAGGTCAGGTTTGTTATAAAGCCTATCTTTCTTTAGCAAATCAAAACTATAGTTTATTGACTTCAGTTTGTATCGAATCGACTTAAGATGTGTATCGAAACGACTTTACATGTGTATCGAAACGAATTCGATTTGTAGCGAAACGACTTCGATTTGTAGCGAAACGAGTTGTAGCGAAACGACTTTGTAGCGAAACGACCGTAAACCGTGATTCTTGTTCACACGGTTAGAATAAACAAACAAGAAGACAATCTAGCGGTACGTCCAGGAACATGTTTGGACCTATCGTATCTCAATGTAATCAGCAGCATTTTAATATCTTGTCTTAATGGGAATTCTTCAAAACGGGAATTTTTAGCGGAGATTTTCCTAAAGCTTTGTGGTATAGAACCTCTTCAAATATTCCTGAAGACTCCATGGCGACAAGTTAGACCGCAAATTAATTAGAATAGACTTTAAGGCGACACAGTGGTTCTTTCGTTTTGAAACATTTCTTCCGAAGTTCGCGAAATACAGTCTCTCATAAGGTGACAAAACCTTTTCTGTAACTGACTTTTATGTCACCAAAAACGTTCAGACGTTAGGAAGGTTAAAGTGACAAAGAAACGTCCCAAACTCTGCAGATTTCACGGCGTGTTATGAATTTTACACAGTTTTTGATGTGTCTGACATCGATACTAATTTGAAGTGGTTTCGTGGAGTATCAAAACCGAAAAAATTATACGATCATTGTTGGCAACAGAACATGCTAAATTGGGTCTTGTTATAAACTGAATTAAATTTAATTACGACTTGCATGGAAGTGAAATATTGCACTATTTTCATGATGATTCCTTAATCCAAGTGCAACGCAGCTCACGGACATTTTTCCATAAATATTACAATCTTACTTTTTACGCGAACATTTGTAACTTGATGCTTTTGGTTTACTCGTAAAGGTATACAACACGTTCCCCCAGTTTTCCCGAAAACTTAAGGGTGACGTGTCACACTTGACAGGACGAGTCACGGAACAGCACGGTCTTATTTTCCTTAAAAGACCACGTCAACTTAATACACAATGATATGAGAAGCGTTTTAGCGAGAACCTACAGTACAAACTATTTTCAACGACTGACTCTGAAAAGGTGGTACACTAACTTACAAGAAACGCCTCTTAACAGATGTAAACAAGTAACAGCGCCCTATAAACGACTTATCCCCGCCGTAAACAAACCTGACAAACGGAACTCTAAATAGCCGATCTGACTAACAATAGCTGGATCGAAACCGACCAATGACCAATGACAAACTTTACATGAGTCTTGCAGCCAATACCATTAAGGCTAGGACCAGACTGGCAACACCATCGAATTTATTCACACAAAAAATAACTCTTGCACACCTTGCGTACCTATTTATAGACTGGGTTGTTGACTCTGTGCTCGACCCCAAACCTAAAGGGCCAGTGAATCACTTTTTGTCAGACCTTTACCCTTTCAGCTTCCAGGCTTGGGTGGTCCTACCAGCAGACGAATCTCCTGCAGGCATAGGTCTCGGGGTCATTGAGAGACACAAACCCTCTAACCACGGTAAGGTTGTGATCCTACCTCGTACCAACACCTGGTGTGATGTTTTCTTTATCATTTTGTTAGGGATATGTGATACAAACATCTATCGTGACAGCACAGCTGACACGATGCCTTGAAAAAGAATCCTGTCCAATATTCGGGTTACCGAAGGAGCAGTAAAGAGGCACCAACTTTAAGCCAATCAAAACCTGCTTTGATGAATATGGCAGCGAAGACACGAGGGAAGGCGCACGAATGCAAGTCTTCTGGCCAGCACTTAAACAAGTTATCAGCTTACAAACAGCATGTACAAATACACACAGGAGAAAAGCCGTATTCCTGCCAGTATTGCGATAAGCGCTTTCGCTTCTCATCAACCTGCAAGCAACATGAGCGAGGTCACACAGGAGAGAAGCCGTTTACATGCAAATATTGTAAAAAGTGCTTTAGCAATTTAGGAAATTGCCAGCAACATGAACGAACTCACACAGGGGTAAGGCCGTATACATGCAAGCATTGTATTGTATTGTAATCAAGTGTATTGTAATGTAAGTGTATTGTAATCAAGTGCTTTAGTCATCGGATTGCAAGCGACATGAGCGAACTCACACAGGAGAGAAGCCGTATACATGCAAGCATTGTGAAAA
>CM042754.1:24911793-24921669 GCA_022496165.2 Catalaphyllia jardinei | reverse complement strand
GGAGAGAAGCCGTATACATGCAAGCATTGTGAAAAGTGCTTTAGCCAGTCATCAGGCTGTAAGCTACATGAACGAACTCACACAGGAGAGAAGCCGTACACATGCAAGCATTGTAATAAGTGCTTTAGCCAGTCATCAGATTGCAAGCGACATGAACGATCTCACACAGGGGAGAAGCCGTATACATGCAAATATTGTGAAAAGTGCTTTAGCCTATCAGGAAACTGCAAGCAACATGAGCGAACTCGTACTGGAGAGAAGCCGTATACATGCAAGCATTGTAATAAGTGCTTTAGCCAGTCATCGGATTGCAAGCTACATGAACTAACTCACACAGGAGAGAAGCCGTATACATGCAAATATTGTGAAAAGTGCTTTAGCCTTTTAGGAGATTGCAAGCGACATGAGCGAACTCACACGGGAGAGAAGCCGTATTCATGCAAATATTGTAAAAAGTGCTTTAACCGATTAAGAAATTGCAAGCAACATGAAGAAAAACACGTAATACACAGTTTGCTAAAAGACAAGCAGCATGGTCTGTACTTAAAACTGAGACGATATCTTAAGGAGCCAAAGACAGCTCAAGGTGGCAAAAAGTCCCGTTTGTTGTTTTCCTAGACTGAAGAAAATTCAAGCCAAGTTGAAAGCCTGACCTGTTGGATTTGTCAGGAAGAATTTAGAAACAAGGCAAGTCTCATTCAACATTATGATGATCATATGAGATAAAAACGACGCTTATATAAACCTTAGCTTTTGCGTTTTCTTCCCGTTGTATATAGTATTGATTATAAGTTTATCACCGCATTTTTGGGCCAGACTTAGGTAGCAGTGACACAGTTAAGAACATTACAACTTACCTACACCTGCAGTCAACGTAACTTCCCGAGAAGAAATCTCGTTTGTCTTTCCTTTTTGACTGAAAACAATCGATTTCAAGTTAAAAACTTCCGTTAGTTACTCTTGCTTTTCAAGTTATAATATGCTTAATGCACAAAGGGACAAAGAGCAGTTTTCATCTTAAGCCTGGTTTTCACTAGCGACGCAAGCATAAGCGCAAGCACAAGCGGAAGCACAAGGATCAAAATTTTTCCTTTTTCTTGTGCTTGCGCTTATGCTTGCGTTCGCTTGCGTTGTGTGAAAACGGAGCATTATGCTTGCGCTTATGCTTGCGTCGCTGGTGAAAACCAGGCTTTACTGTCGAAATGTAATCGGTTTTACATCAAGTACGCCAATATAGATTGGCTTGCGGAAAGCTCGCGCCAGTTTTAGTCCAATCAGAAGTCACTCTCAGAAGTAAAATCAAAACCAATCGTGACTCGTTCGCACAAGGTTTCTTGCGCATCGTGTCATTTTTGAATAGGCGTGTCGTCGTCCTCGGATTTCACCGTCGTCGTTGATTTAGCTCCCCATTGTCATACTGTGACCAGTTAGTTGTTCAGTGCTAAGTTTAAAAATTGCATGACCTAGTTTTGTTAAATCCCGGTACCTGTTTTTAGACCTGGAGACTTGTGAGACTGAGAGGAAACTGTTTTTCCATAATACATGACACGATGACCTCAGTCAGGAATGGAAGCCAGACTGATCAATAGAGTCCAGGGCACTTGCATGCCATTAGACCACCAGACAGCTCCCGTGTTTCAGGAGTGTTGAAAGAAAATAAGCGGAATGGTTTAGCTTGTCAATGTCCTTTTTCAGTTAGTCTGCATCTCATAAAATAGAGTAGGATCTCAGTTCGAAATTTCCAAGTGGTAATAACAAATTGGTGATCTTTCACAAGCTAAGCTAGGTCTAACTTGCTAGTGCAAATTCCACTCTGTTGCAGTCCACTTTATCCGATCTCAGGATTTCCTTGCTTCTTAATGGTTATCCGAGAGGCGTTATTAACTACAATGTTAATGATGTGCTTCACAAACATAAGGACAGGCCTTCACAACCTACTCTCACAGTTCCTAAGAAAGATGTAATCCTTGTTTTACCTTATTTAGGTCTCCAAAGCGATGCTATTACACGCCGATTAAAATCTTGTGTCTATAAGTTTTATGGTTTCGTCAATCTCAGGGTTGTTTTTCAGAACACTCGCAGAATTAAGTCTTTCTTTCCTTATAAAGATCGTTTCAACCGGTCGCAGAAATCGAAGATTGTGTACAAAGCAAGTTGCTGGGATTGTGATGCTTTTTACATCGGCAAAACTAAAAGAAGATTACATGATAGAAAGACTGAGCACTTCAAAGCTCTCACTCAAATTGGTCACGCCTCCGCTGTTGCTGAGCATTCGATTTCTACAGGTCACAACATCAAATGGGACCATTTTGAGATTTTAGCAAGTGGTCAATGTGATTTACAATGTAAAATTAAAGAAACACTGTTAATACGGGACTTGAAACCCGCCCTTAATGAAAACGTCGGTGGTGAAAATCTTCTTCTGTATTAATTCACACCGGATGTAGTTTCTTTTTCCATTGTTTTCTAGCTAGTTACCAATACCTCGCTTTCGTTTTCGTCTTTTTAAATTTAGTCATATTTTGTAACCGTCACTTCTGAGGATGTATGTTGTAGCATACGAAACGTCAAGTATAATATACCATGCGAAACTTTACTATGTTTGTAACCGCTGTTTGTTTTCTCTTTCTATTGCTAGTGCAAGTTATAAACTTACACTTCTTAATATTTTAAGCTTTTTTACGTTTATGTTAAATTAAGCTTAAATCAATTTATTAAAGTGATTTTTAACGCGAGATATGTCTGAGGTTAGTTTCTTGAAACAGATTCCCGGGAGGGGTTGGCAGGGGCAAAGACTGCGCTCCCTCGGGGAGGGGGTGGCCAGGACTGCTATTTTCTGTTTTATAAAATATCTGAGCCATTGTGTGCGCTCTCATTGGTCGATAGGTTTGCTTAGATGCGAGTATGTAAACAAGGTTGTGACGTTTCAGATTTGCGCGTGTTAAGAATTATTTTATAAAAGCAATAGAGCATTTTTTCCATGTTTACAGAGCCTCATCTTAACACGAGGAGGTTTTCGGGAATTTTCCTAACCCTCCTTGTGTTTAGATGAGGCTATGTAACCAAGGAAAAAGTGCTTTGTTGCTTAAATATTATATTGTTGCGTCCGGAAAACATAATAAACAGTTGTTGGTAAGTACACCAAGTACGCCATCGAGTCAGCTATGTTGGACGATTTCGCTGGTACTGGCAATGTAAACAGCATGGATGGTCCTTTTCCACAGTGTACCTTTAGATAGCCATGTGAAATTGACGTCGAATTTGACAACGTTGTCTACGCATCAGAGGCAATGTCAGGAACTGTTAACATTATATCTATCCTTACTAGCATAGTCAAGTTCCTTGGCACAGTAGGCGATTTATACAGAGGATTTTCAGTACATAATAAAGGCAACGTATACGAAACTTGCAACCTTCAAACTGCATCGGGGCTGGTACACAACTGCCGTGTGTTCCTAGAGGAAAACGAACAAGCCATTTACCACGGCGTTAACGCTGAACTCCCCAAAACTATAAATGGCCCTCAGGGAAATGTTGCTGGAAAAAGTGTTGACTCTGTTCGTTTGGTTGAATGGGTGTTGAACCGTCTGAACAAGGTTACGAAGCAGTTCAGTTGCAACGAGACCAACTTGCTGAGCTGTATGACTCTAGACGTAGAGCAATTTCATTCAACGACTTATGCCAAAAGTGACGTAATGTCCATGTTGCAGCATAGCCACTCATTAGGAAACAGCTGTGTGAAAGAAAATGTAAAGAGATTGTCATCACGGAGTGCATTCTACATTAGTATTACTCATCCTAGGAGCTGGTATCCGCTGCCGGAAGGTACGATTCATTTTCAAGAAATGCCTAGAATGAACCTCTTTCTGCTCGTGAGCTAAGCTTAGATGACTGCCAGAAACTGCCAGAATTTGCAAGCGTTTAAGGCGGAGCTGTACGACAGAAATCTGTGCGCCAAGAAACAACTATGGCGAAAGCAAGAACGTCACCGTCCGCTTGTTATGAAGTCAATTTGCTCGTTCAAAGAGTGATGCTGCGCCGAGAAAATATCCACAACGAATCGGACACTCAACTTCAGTCTGCCGAACCAGTTTCTGAAGAAAGTGGTGGTGGTATTCAAGAAGAGGGCGAAGAAATTAAATTTGACTCAGACGAAAGTATCGAGGTTGATGACGTTGATGATGTGACAAGTGCCGACCCAATGACGTGCTTCAGTTAGCTTCTAAAGCTCTTTTCCTTATCTGGGGCCGAGCTAGGTTTGGAAGAACAATCTGTTTTAACGCACGATTTATACAGGTCCTCATCCAGCTGTTCATATCACTACTTGACGAGGCCTCACCTGGGCGACCCCTCGCGACATCCGACTACTTTCTCGCTGACATTGCCAAGAAAAAAGGAAAATTCTACTATCCTAACGAATTCCTATCGTCGTTTTCCTAGTGTATTAGAGTACGTCGACGATCAAGACAATAACCTCTAGTTCTTCAAAAGGGGGAGTCACCGAAAATGACAATAATGTGCTACATGAATGAGGCTTACAAGGGGGTTGATGTGTCGCAATTTAGATCTTATCACGGCTTTCGACGCCCTCTAGACGGGTAGGCAAAGTGATCAGAAATTACAATGTTTGTATGGGATTCCGATGGCAAATAACTTTTTCCCAAAATTGAATTTTACAAAATTTTTGAATCGTAATGTTAAGATTGTATTTATCAAGTTTGAAGGAAATAGCTTAGCTAGAAGACGCTCAGTACTGTTAATTTTTCCAATTTTCCATACATTTGTCTGTATTTTTTTTCCCGCGAACCACGTCTACCCAGCCAAATTTGAAAACAAATGTATGGAAATTACAAAAATTAACTCGCTGAGTCTACCCGTGAAGATGGCGTCGAAAACCGAGATAGGGTCTATTGAACTTTTAGCGATAGATGCCCAACTTCGCTGTCAAATTTCCGCTTCATTGTGGCGCTTCGCGTTCTGTACTAACAAGTACAAGTATAATTTGTACTAGTTTTGATGCTAGTTTTATTACATAGTTATTGTTGTCATTAATATTTTATTATTTTTTATTTAACTATTCAGTAAATGACTGATCCCTGAACCTCGATCCTCTAACTTAAATCTTTGATCGTGAATCGAACAGACGACATCAGTCATATTTCTCGATGTAGGCTGGCTGTGGCAGTACTCCGCTGTAGCAAATACGTTTATGATATGAAGTGCGATCATGTTAACGGACATTAAATCAAGTCGGGGAGGAACTGGACTCCACGACCTGGACTGACCGGCAAAGAAAAAAAAATATCTTCAGAAAAGAAATCGTCGTTTAGTAATAAATATTACCTTCGACCCTCGACCCTCGACCCTCGACAAAAAGATAGATTCGGATTCTGTCATAATATGGAAAGCCATAACTTTCTTATGTGGTTTTTTATCATTATTTTACGTGGTTTCTTCATTATGTGTTGTAGTCACTACATTATGTTTTGTGGCTTCTTCATTATGTGTTGTGGTCACTTCATTACGTTTTGTGGTTTCTTCATTATGTCTTGTAATACAGTCCTGACGTGATGTGTTTCTATCATGACGTTGTGTAATAACTTCATTATGTGGTGTGGTTTTATCATGATGTGATGTGGTTACGCTGTTATATGGCTGGTATCGTCATTATGTGGTTTGATCATTACGTGATGTGGTTTGATCATTACGTGATGTGGTTTCGTCTTCATGTCTTCTTAGCCTCACTTGCGATACCAAGCTCTAGTACCCAGTCTTGCTCACTATCACGAAGTGGTTAGACCGGTTTTTAGATGGGTCCCAGCTCTTCCCCGGCGGTTGAAGACAACAAAACGGAAGAAACAGACAATTCTATTTCAGGCTAAATACAGGAATCGATACGACTTGTCATTGGACAAGTGGGCAAACGAGCCTTTTTTCTTCTTTTAGCACGTCCCGCCTCGTTTGGAATACCACTAGGACATCTTAATCGATCGCCTGCTTCCAGTAGAGATCGATCCTCGTACATAATTAGACTGGACTGCGGACTAGGACTACGGACTGTGGACTGGGTATAAAACACGGACTCAGGTATAAAAGGCGGACTAAGAGTGTGACATTGGCCAATTGCCAAGGACTTGGATTTGTTTCATCTGAGTTCTTATCTTCATTTAGTAGGTATATGGATGACCAGTCGACCAACGACTCGGTCAGCTGATTACTTCGTAACTTGCTGTGACCGTGCTGACGAGACCCAAAAAGGTCGAGACAGCTGTTCGCGGTTGCAATTCTAGCTTGGCTTTCAGTTTAGACTCTATCATGTCGTTGCCCCGTTAAGCTTTCTGTGTAGTATCAGCCTTGTATCATTGTTTGCTATTCCGCAGTGTGTAACGTAAATTTTACACGCGTGTACTGTCACTAAATGAATGTCTTCCCGACATCAAACTTGTATTTTTACGATTCGCTCTCAACACATTGCATTCTTTGTGTTCGTGAGATGACTTTTATATCAAAACGTTTTATAGGTAACTGAATGGAATTAAAAATAAGATGTTCCTCGAATAGAATTTAGAGGTATTCAGGAAAAAAAATACTGTGCTAACATATCGTAAAGAATTTGTTAACTGGACTTAACTACATTCAAAAGATCAGTTACGATGATAATTGCAGTTTCGGTCTCTAAAAGAAAATGAATGTGATTTGAGGTCTGGGAAGAACAAAGCATGGTGGTTTGCAGAATGCACGGACCCCTATAATAGACCTTCCAAGGAACGTGTTAAGCGCAAGTTCCCTGTGTAGGGAAGGGGTCCAATTGTTTTCGATACGGAGTGGGTTGATAATAGTTTGGGGGCCAGTTTGCCGAGTATGGCAGAACTCGACGAGATCTCGCGCGTGCAGAGCCATTTTAGCCATTTATTTATTTCTTTTTTAGTCCTGTTCTCCTTTTCTTGTTATAAGTAACTTAACGTAACTAGGGGCTAACTCGAAAACTTCTCTGTTATTTAGCCTCCAGGCTCAATATTTGTACTTCATTTTAGGTTTTTTCATAATTATATATATTTATTTAATGTAAGTACAAGAGTGAAAAAAGTGTTTTGTTCCGTTTCTTTTCATTGAACGTTTAACAAGGAACTCGTGCGTGCACTTGCAATACTCCGCAAACTGGTTTGGGGGAGATAGTCATGAAAGTACTCAAGGAGACGCATCCGTGTACTAAATCCATGAAAATCGGTGCACATGCTTGATGTTACAGAGAGTAGGACAAAAAGAACGGCCCCAGCAAGCAATTGGTTCTCTCTGACTAGCATCGTCCGGGTGTTCTGTTGGTTGGAGCACAGCGCGAAAACGACGAGCGAAAAAATAGGGGGGCTTTCTCTCGTCGCACTTTTTCGCGCCTTTTCGCTCTGAGCACCCCCAATTCAGTCCAGAATGATCGAGAGACTGGGGTCTAGTGTAGTCACCATAATGGCGGACTTCGTGTAATAGCAGTCGAGGACGTCGTTGCTGGTTTATAAAGGTAAGAGAGTCTATGAGAATGTATTTTTCATGTCTAGCTAAGCTATAGAAGGCAGTGTCACCTCTTTCCATCTCAATGAAAACAGCAAAGACAGTGTCTGTGTTTTATAAGGAATAATACCGTAGACGTTAGTACCGGGTGGAAGACACAAATGCAAGGTCTCTGTATTTCCTGTCTTTCCAAAGATTTCAGGGAACTAAGACTATCAGAGAAGAATTATTGTCTTTGGGAAAGAGTATCAACCACATTTGATCAAATGTTTTGAACTGTTAATGGTTACTTGGGAAAGACTATCAAGCACATTGATCAAATGTTGGATCATGTGTACTGTAAGGCCTCCAAGGTCGAGTGTCAATTGATATCCTCGACTGACACACTCAATCAACCCTCAATGCCTCGGTTGACACTCCATCCACATTCCATCAACGTATAAGTCTACAGTCAGCTGACTTTTGACTGATTTTAAAATGATGCATGTGTCAGTTGACACTTGACACTCAGCTGACTATCAACCAAGCACCAATCAAGAGTCAACCAAGTAATGATTGGGATGTCAATCAAGGGTATCAATTGAGGGTATCTATCAACAGTCAATCACGGATGCCGCGAGTCTGAGACACATGACCGCAAATGTTTTAAATTGATATTGTCACTAATGATTTTATACTCTTTCTTTGCAAGGATGAATTTTTGTAGAATGTCGAGGTTGAAATTTACAAAATCTTAAGAATATTTAAGGACGTTCGCACTAATTGTTTCTGTGCATCCTTACTGCGTACGCAACTTCGCATGCCACGTCATGCATGAGCGCACGTAAAGTCATAAAATAAAAACAAATGATAGGGTTTGCCTGGATTTAACGATCTTGCATGTTCGGTGACCCCAGTTTTTCTTTTGATGGATCATTTTCTCTACTGATTTTCTACGTTTAGGGAAAAAATGAAGAAAATCTATCGACTAGAAGTTTGAATTTTTGACAAAATGCTTTATCAAATTCTGTTCTTATTAGCTCTTCGTGCATCTGTGTGGCAGTTTCAAATGCCTCTTAGGGTTAAATTTTGTGAAACCGTTAGTAACATTTGGAATTATTTATGCAACAAACCCACTTCTACAAAATATAACTAAGATCGTTTGCCCCCGTTGACTCACCTTCGATATGTTGAACTATTAACCCCTGTAGACCGTGCTCAATTATATGGGACAATTTTTGAAATCAGTATAGTTAACCACATGGTTTATCTCTGAAACGAAGATGGTGACCCCCAATTTTTTTTTGCATTTCTGGCACAAGTACATGTAACTCATTATCTGCCTGCAGTAAAAATTTAAAAAAAGTCTATCAAATGGAAAATTTTAGTGTGAACGTCCTTCAGCAATAAACTTGAGGCTGATATTTTGAAAAGAATGTAATGTTGTGTGTTGAAAATTTTATGTTTTTAACCAAACAATTTAAAAATATCCTTTTTTCTAATGGTAAAACAAGGCAAAAAGCAAACATTAACAGCACGAGCTGTATGTTCAATGCTAACACTTTTAGTGCAGACTGCACTATTGGGATGGTTTGGGGTTTGACAGCCCTAAAACAGTATGGCAATAAGGTGCAAATTTAATGTTTGTTTAATTAATTAATTCCAATTAATTAATTAGCCTTGTTTTGAGGGGGTGGGGTTGGTACCTTTGATTGCTATGTAAAACAGACTATACTTACATTACTTCCTTGATAACATCACAAAACTATATATGGTTCCAATATTCTCTTGTTGTCCTAGTGGTACTATTCTCTTAAGATTAAAAGCAATTTGCTTCAAGCACATGCACAGATTGATTACCATTAGTGTTAACTATATGTTAGGTAAATGATACATTTCATACACAATTGTACACAAATTAAGTGCTTTTCCTTGTGGTAGAACACAACATGTAAGACGCATGCGTTCTAGCATTGTCAGCATGATACAATCCATTCTCAAATTCAGATTCATGTACTACAGCCTCATGTCAACGGGTGATAGCAGATATATTTCAGGTAATATCAGTTCTCCCTTTTAGTACAAAGAACGCTTTTGTGACAGTGTATCTTTTGGAATCATCCCTAGCTCGGCTCAAAAATGTTGTGTATTGTTTTCAAACTACCGTATTTGGATCTTCTCAGCCACTTGTTTATTTTTCCCTTATGAAGGGGGAAAAGAAATTCACAAATGTATTCACTCAAAATATTTCCGAATTAGCGACATTAAAATTAGTAATGTCGTGACAAAAGAAACTTCTCAAATATTGCTGCAGACACTGTGGCACTTACAGAAACCGCAAATAAATTTAGTCAGTCTTTGAGGGGACTCGTTCAATGATGTAGGATATAATAT
>CM042754.1:24871793-24906793 GCA_022496165.2 Catalaphyllia jardinei | reverse complement strand
TCACGTGTGTAAGATTAGCCAATCAAATTGGATGATTTAAGCATCCGGCCGCTCAGATGCTTGAGAAAAAATAATAAGAATTATTTTATAAAAGCAATAGAGCACTTTTTCCGTGCTTACAGAGCCCCATCTTAAGACAAGGAGGTTTTCGAGAAGTTTCCTAACCCTCCTCGTGTTTAGATGAGGCTATGCAACCAAAGAAAAAGTGCTCTGTTGCTTAAATATATTGTTGCGTCGAAAAACATAATAAACTGTTGTTGGATGAGGTTTTTTGTGATATCCAGAATAAATGAAGTCGAAGTAAGTACGCCAAGTACGCCATCGAGTCAGCTATGTTGGACGATTTCGCTGGTAGTGGCAATGTAAACAGCATGGATTTTAGACAGCCATGTGGAATCGACGTCGAATTTGACAACGTTGTCTACGCAACAGAGGCAATGTCAGGAACTGTTAAAATTATATGTACCCTTGCTAGCACAGTCAAGTTCCTGAGCGCAGGAGGCGATTTATACCGAGGATTTTCAGTAGATGATAAAGGAAACGCATGCGAACCTTGCAATCTCCAAACTGCATCGGGGCTGGTACACAACTGCCGTGTGTTCCTACAGGAAAACGAACAAGCCGTTTACGGTGATGTTAACGCTGAACTACCCAAAACTTTAAATGGCCTTCAGGGGAATGTTGCTGGAAAAAGTGTTGACTCGGTTCGTTTAGTTGAATGGGGGTTGGACCGTCTAAACAAGATTACGAATCAGTTCAGCTACAACGAGACCAACTTGCTGAGCTGTATGACCTTAGACGTAGAGCAATTTCAAAGCAGTGACGTCATGTCCATGTTGCAGCATAGCCGCTCATTAGGAAACAGCTGTGTGAAAGAAAATGTAAATAGATTGTCAGCACGGAGTGCATTATACATTACTCATCTTAAGAGGTGGTATCCGCTGCCGGAAGGTACGATTCATTTTCAATAAATGCCCAGAATGAACCTCTACCTGGTCGTGAGCTAAGCTTAGACGACTGCCAGAAACTGTCAGATAGGCGGAGCTGTACGCCGGACAGAAATCTGTGCGCCGAGAAACAACTATGGCGAAAGCAAGAATGTCACCACCCGCTTGTTATGAAGTCAATTTGCTCGTTCAAAGAGTGATGCTGCGCCGAGATAATATCCACAACGATTTGGGCACTCAACTTCAGTCTGCCGAACCAGTTTCTGAAGAAAGTGGTGGTGGTATTCAAGAAGAAGGCGAAGACATTGAATTTGATTCAGACGAAAGTATCGAGGTTGATGACGTTGATGATGTGACAAGTACCGACGGCAGTGATGTTCCTCATTTAGCTACTGAAGCATTTTCCCTTATCGGTCGTCGATCTAGGTTTGGAAGAACAATCCAATTTAACAGACGATTTATACAGTAGTTGATTCTCGCCACCGTGTTTGGTTACGAACATTCCGTAGGTAGTTTAACGTAATGATGCAAAGGACTGCAAACGAAAATGCTGCCTGTTTTTGCCACACCGTGCTGATGAAACCTAACAAGGTCGAAACAGCTGTCAACGGTTGCAATTCTTGGCTTTCAGTTTGGACTCTATCATCTCGTTGCACCGCTGAACTTTTTGGGGCCGTAGGTCTTTTCAAATCCGATATGCGGCTCATTTTTAACATGGTTTGGCCATGATTTTCCTGCGGGACAGTCTGTGTCTGTCTGCAGTTTCCTTATCGCGGCAACGACATGATATTTTGGATTTTTCCTATTGTCCCTTGTCACGCGTCATGTGACATTGGCCAATTAGCAAAGACCTGGATTTGAGCTACATCTTTTTTTTTTTTAATTTTATTTATCAACGATACTTAACAATATTAACATAAACGTTACGATAATAACATTATCTCTACAACAGTTCAAAGAACAAAGTTACCGTACATAACATTAAACTTTGTTACATAGCTGGCGCTTTTACCGCTATAGCGCGCCCATTCATTGGCTAGTTCACGGTCACATGACATCTAACAATGAAACTGTTTCCCGCCAAATGCCGCGAGCAGACAACATTGCGAAAACTATGACGTCAAACGGGTAACAGTTCACTGTTACCCGCGAAATGTTGACCGCTGTTGCACGTGATCAGAGGTGGCCCGATGTTGTCGCTGGAATCTCAAAATTTTCAAAATTTGCTTTGGTTTTGTTTTGCTATATAACAAATCACTTAATGACTGATCCCTCTTCGTCTCGGGAAACATTGAGATTCGAGGGAAACAAACTTCGCTGTTCCCCTCGGGACCAGTCATTAAGTGTTAAATATTGCATTACATTTCCAAACAAAAACTACAATAGAAAGAGAAAACAAACAGCGGTTACAAACATAATAAAGTTTCGCATGGTATATTATACTTGACGTTTCGTATGCTACAACATACATCCTCAGAAGTGACGGTTACAAAATATGACTAAATTTAAAAAGACGAAAACGAAAGCGAGGTATTGGTAACTAGCTAGAAAACAATGGAAAAAGAAACTACATCCGGTGTGAATTAATACAGAAGAAGATTTTCACTACCGACGTTTTCATTAAGGGCGGGTTTCAAGTCCCGTATTAACAGTGTTTCTTTAATTTTACATTGTAAATCACATTGACCACTTGCTAAAATCTCAAAATGGTCCCATTTGATGTTGTGACCTGTAGAAATCGAATGCTCAGCAACAGCGGAGGCGTGACCAATTTGAGTGAGAGCTTTGAAGTGCTCAGTCTTTCTATCATGTAATCTTTTAGTTTTGCCGATGTAAAAAGCATCACAATCCCAGCAACTTGCTTTGTACACAATCTTCGATTTCTGCGACCGGTTGAAACGATCTTTATAAGGAAAGAAAGACTTAATTCTGCGAGTGTTCTGAAAAACAACCCTGAGGTTGACGAAACCATAAAACTTATAGACACAAGATTTTAATCGGCGTGTAATAGCATCGCTTTGGAGACCTAAATAAGGTAAAACAAGGATTACATCTTTCTTAGGAACTGTGAGAGTAGGTTGTGAAGGCCTGTCCTTATGTTTGTGAAGCACATCATTAACATTGTAGTTAATAACGCCTCTCGGATAACCATTAAGAAGCAAGGAATTCTTGAGATCGGATAAAGTGGACTGCAACAGAGTGGAATTTGAACAGATGCGTAAGCAGCGATAGGTAAGTGTTCGGATGAGATTGACCTTATACTTCCTAGGAGTAAAGGAGTCCCACTTGGTGTAAAGACCAGTGAAAGTCTTTTTATGGTGTATAGTAGTTGAAAATGTGTTGTGATCACGCTTGATACAAACATCCAAGAAAGGGATCTCACGGTTCTCTTCAAGTTCCATGGTGAATTTGATGTTGGGATGTCTGCTGTTGAGAAAATCTAGAAATCTGGAAGCGGTCTCTTTACTGTCAAATAAGGAGAAAGTATCATCGACGTATCTAAACCAAATGGACGGTCGCGACTGACTATTAGTCAGCCAGCTCTCTTCAAAATGACACATAAAAATGTTAGCTAAGACAGGGCCTAATGGAGACCCCATCGCGACACCATCGATCTGGTCATAATATTGCCCATCAAATATGAAGTGGCTTTTCTTCGTCGCGAACTCAAGCAAATCTTTGAGGACTGTTCGTGGCAGTGTAGGAGGATCAGGAAGAGAGTATAATTTGTTAAGACAAATTTGTATTGTCTCGTCTAGTGGGACATTGGTAAACAAGGAACATACGTCAAAAGAGCACATAGTTTCATTGTTATGTTTATGCGACTTCGCCCAGTCTACAAAAGTGAAGGAGTCTTTGATTGTGAACTGGTTAGTGGAGATCGGCTTGAGAACAGTTACGAGAAAAGAGGCAAGGTTGTAATTATATGTGTTTACGGATGAGACAATTGGTCGGAAAGGGCAGCCAGTTTTATGAATTTTAGGAAGACCATAAAGAACACCAGCAGTTGAACTACAATACATTATAATTACACTTACATTACTTACTATGCTGTATCTTACTGTTGCGATAGTCATTCTACTTGGAATAGGAAATAAAGACAAAAGTACAAACATCTAAAATTCATTTGATGATGAGAAAAGTCGAATGTAAAAAACATGTACATGGCTTTGCTGGTTCTCGGTGTATCCTAATGTGAGAGGAAGAGAGGGAAATGTTTTATTTTCGGGAAAGTATAGCGTGTTTTGCATACCCAAAGAAAAAGTCTGGCGATCAGAAAATAGAAGTCTAGTCTCTTGTTCTTATTTGGATTCAATCCCAGTACTGGATATGCCGTTAAGTCAATAGGTCTCAATAGCATTTGGAAGTTCTCCACGATTAACTGCCCATTGCTTAAAATCAAAAAAGAGTGGATACGTTACAAGCCCAGAAGAGGTGAATGAGAGTCTCGGTATCATTTTGGCAGAAAGTGCACTGCTCATTATCTTTTAGATTTATTTTTGTTAAAAAACTATTGGTCGCTGATCTCCTATGTAGTAGCTTAAATTGGAAGACAATTAGTTTTGAGATCTTTGAACACAGAAAAGATGATCGGTAAACTGTGTCCTAATCAGTGTTTTCTTGGGTTTCGACTCTGCAATCCGCGATCCATTTTCTTTGAGCTTCGACCGTTTTTTTCTGCTTTTTGCCAACGAGAATTTGATATGCTCGTCTCTTTGGTTGTCTTGCCTTTAAGAAAGTATCAATGAAAGTTTCGTTGTTGGTGGTAATATTGTGTAGGTTTTCTTTGTTGCTTTTCCATAGGGCTTTAATCGCTGATATCACCCCTTGGAAAGAAAGAAAGTTTGTTTTGATAGTAAAACGTTCTGTAAAGTCCTCAAAGGATAGAAAATGCGTCGAATATTTCATCAAATGACCCACGTTTCTAACTCCTTTTAAAGACCATGATTTATAGCGTATGCGTTTGTTTCCTACTCGTATAAGACAGTTTTGTCATAAGTTTTGCGCTTTTACTAAGGTGTTCAGTGGAGTAAATGTTAGCCTCATATTTAATGTTCGTCCAGATTCGTAGTATTAATACCAGCATGTTTTTTTTAAACAAGCTGATTTGCAAGGTAAAGAAAGTTATTATTATTATTATTATTATTATTATCATCATTATTATTACTATTGTTATTATTATAATTTCTGAAATAAAGCGTTTTGATAAATCTTCTCACTAAGGTTACCTCGAAAAACTTCCTCACCACCAAAAGATTCCAGATCATGTCAAACAAAAGTTTCTATTTTCCATGGTTTGCTAAGTCTAAGTATTTTGTTATCCAACTTGACTTGAGAGCTTTGTTAAATAGTTTGATGTCAATCATTCTTAGCCCTCCATTGTTGTAGTCGCTAATCATAATATCGCGCTTTGTTTTCATATTTACTATCCCATAAAAAGTTGAAAACAAACTATTTATCTCGTTTATAGTGCTGTGGTTTGTCGGCAAAGGTGACAAAATATAAACAAGTTGAGAGGATATAAATAAGGCTTTTAAGTAAAGCAATTTTACCTAGTAAGGTTAAACGGCGCAATTCCCAGCAGCTTAAGCTATTTCTTACTTTAGTTAGTTTCTCGTTATAGTTAGCTTCTATAGTAGTTTCGGGGTTGGTCGAAAGCCATATCCCTAAAGCTCTAACTTTGTCTTTTACCCATTTGAAACCTCTCTCTGGGTTGAGATTTTCTTCCTTTCCAATATCAGCGCCAATCCACAAAGTCTTCGTTTTCCTGTTATTTAAACGGAGGCCAGAGATTTCGCTAAAAAGGTTCAACATGTGTAGGGCAGTTGTGAAGGAGACACTCGTCCAAAATAAGTGTGGTGTCATCTGCGTACTGGCTGATTTTGATTTCTTGTCCACCAATTGTCATACCCTCGAAGTGGTACTATGACGAAAATCGCATCTTTCCTATTGAAGCCATTTTAAAACATAAACAAGTAGTCTGTATGAGAAGAAATATACCGTTTACTTTTTTCAAATATCTCTTTTCGTTCCAGAGATATTCAAGTTTTTAAAATATGCAAATTAGCCAAGTGATGACGTCATATACTCAACCAAATTTTGATCGAATATGATGAAAAAAGATATCAGCCAATTTGTAACAGAAATATTTGATACTTTGCAGAAAGCTTCTACTAAAGGTGCTCCACAATGCGAACTTAAAAGTTTTGCTACCATGGCAACATACTGGGTTCCAGGCCTCCCCAATATTAAAGGCATTTCTGGCCACCTTTGGCATTTCATTTTCATATTTGCTAGTGGTGCCTTGTATGTATCATCCAGCAGGCATTTAAATATGTTAGCTCCAGTTCGTGGCCCTGTTTAGCCTTTTTCGAGCCGAAAATCACTGACATATTGAAATCAAGTCGGTGAGGACTGCTACCGATGGAGTTGCCATGGAAACAGCATTTTTATAGTCGCAGGTGTGTTTCCTATAGAACTATTAAGCGGCCTTCACACGGCAAACTAAAGTTGGCAAACTCGTGTTGGCAAACTCAAGTTGATGTGTGTGAACGGCACAAAAACAGTCGGCAAACACGTTGGCAAACTGTTGGCGACAAAAAGAACTTGCCTCTATTCTCGTTAACTTTTTCACCAACTTTTTCGTGTTGGTAAACTCGTATCTGACGTGTGAATGCTTGGCCAACATGTGTTGGTAATTGTCAACCAATCAAAACGAGCTCTATTCACGTGATTTATTTGCGTGACACTTCACACAATGGGGGACGCGAGTCAACACATTTTAAATTTATCAAGGCGGTTCACAATTGTCCGGCTGTTGGAGGACGTTTCATCTATAGCCTACAAAGATACTAAAGACAAACAAAACAAAACTAAGGAGCACGCGGACAAACTGGGTTTCGTCCAAGAGTTTCTATTTCTCCACCGCTTTCGGTTTCTTCCCTTCTTTTCCTTTGTTTCACTGTTGTACGTGAGTGCCACTGCACTAAAATAAGCGGACATGTTGTAAATTACCGTGTTTGTTATTTGACACGAGTTTGACATGTGAAGGAAAGAGTTTGTCAATTTTTTGAAGTTTTCCAACACGAGTTTTCCAACTTAAGTTTTCCGTGTGAAGGCCGCTTTAGCCTGCCAAGCTTCGATGGCCTGCGCTGCAAATTGGCAAAGTTAGCTCTATTTATGTACTTGAGATAATATTGGGTTGAGTTTATGACATCATCAGTCATCTCATTTGCATATTTTGCACAATTTTTAAACTTCAATATCTCCGGAACTAATGCAGATATTTGCAAACGGTAAACGGCATTTAGATTCTTTCATGGAATTCTATGCGATAAACTTAAAATGTCAGGGGGTAAAAATTTGATCATAGTACCACTTTAATATTTTTATTTTTCCTCATTGTGTCAGCTAGTATTTCGACGCAAAGAATAAAGAGGTACGGAGAAAGGGGGAAGCCTTGTCTAACCCCTCTTTCAAGTTTAAACAAATCACTAGACCAACCGTTGTTTAAGATGCAGCTTTCTGTAATGTGGTAAAAAAGTTTAATCCACCGAATAGCAGATGGGCCGAAATTGTAATGCATTTGATAGGTATATGATTGATCAGTCGACCTGCGACTCGACCATCTGATTACTTCATAACTTGCTACACCATGCTGACGAGACCCAACAAAGTCGAAACAGCTGTCCACTGTTGCAATTCTTGGCTTTCAGTTTGGACTCTATCATGTCGTTGCCCCGTTAAGCTTTCTACGTAGTAACAGCCTTGGATCATTGTTTGTTATTTCGCGGTGTGTATCGTAACTTTTACAGTCTTGTACTGTCACTAAATGAATGTCTTCCACATCAAACTTGTATTTTTACGATTCGTTCACAACACGTTGCATTTTTTTGTGTTCGTGAGATGACTTCGATATTAAATAGTTTTGATGTAAAGTGTATATGAAGTAATTCATATTTGAACTGCGGTTGTAGATGCAAGTGAAGTATGATCCTCGCAGTAAATTTTCCAATTTAAGCAATTGGAAAGAAGAACCCTGAAAAAAAAAATCAGGGCTTCAACGGGATTCGACCCCATGACCTCCGCGATACCGGTGCGATGCTCTACCAACTGAGCTATGAAGCCACACATTGGGAGCAAGGTCAATTTATTGAGTTCATATCTCCCGTAAGGAGTGAAATGATGTAAAGGGTATATGAAGTAATTCATATTTGAACTGCGGTTGTAGATGCAAGTGAAGTATGATCCTCGCAGTAAATTTTCAGGGTTCTTCTTTCCAATTGCTTAAATTCGAAAATTTACTGCGAGGATCATACTTCACTTGCATTAAATAGTTTTATAGGTAACTGAATGGAATTAGGAATAGATGTTCCTCGGATAAAATTTAGAGGTATTCGGGAACAGACCCTCTAAGGAAAGTGTCAAGTGCAGAATGCCTGTGAAGTGAAGGGGTCCAACTGTCGATACGGAGTGGGTTGATAATAGTTTGGGGGCCAGTTTGCAGAGTATGACAGAACTCGACGAGATCTCGCGCGTGCAGAGCCATTTTAGCCATTTATTTATTTCTTTTTTAGTCCTGTTCTCCTTTTCTTGTTATAAGTAACTTAAAGTAACTTGGGGCTAACTCCAAAACTTCTCAGTTATTTAGCCTCCACGCTCAATATTTGTACTTCATTTTAGGTTTTTTCATAATTATATATATTTATTTAATGTAAGTACAAGAGTAAATAAAGTGTTTCGTTTCGTCTCGTTTCATTGAACGTTTAACAAGGAACTCGTGCGTGCACTTGCAATACTCCGCAAACTGGTTTGGGAGAGATTGTCATGAAGGTACACAAGGAGACGCATCCGTGTACTAAATTCATGAAAATCAGCTCTAACTTCAGTGCACTTGGTTGATATTACAGGGAATAGGACAAAAAAACGGCCCCAGCAAGCAATTGGTTCTCTCTGACTAACATCTTCCAGGTGTTCTGTCGGTTGGAGCACAGCGCGAAAACGACGAGCGAAAAAATAGGGGGGCTTTCTCTCGTCGCACTTTCTCGCGCTGAGCACCACCAATCAAGTCCACTCCCACCCTGTCCAATCCTTGAAATCCTACCAGACCGTCGGATTCCCAGAATGATCGAGAGATTGGGGCCTAGTGTAATCACCATAATGGCGGGCTCCATGTAATTGACAATCGAAGACTTCGTCGCTGGTTTACAAAGGTAAGAGAGTCTATGAGAATGTCTTTTTCATGTCTAGCTAAGCTATAGAACACAGTGTCACGACTTTCCATCTCAATGAAAACAGCAAAGACAGTGTCTGTGTTTTATAAGGAATAATACCGTAGACGTACGTAAGTGGCGGGTGGAAGACACAAATGCAAGGTCTCTGTATTTCCTGTCTTTCCAAAGGATCCAGGGAGCTAAGACTATCAGAGAAGAATAATTGTCTGTGTTAAAGAGTAGCAACCACATTTGATCAAATGTTTTGAACCTGTTAATGGTTACTTGGGAAAGACTATCAAGCACATTGATCAAATGTTGGATCATGCGTACTGTAAGGCCTCCAAAGTTGAGTGTCAATTGATATCCTCGACTGACACACTCAATCAACTCTCGATGCCTCGGTTGACACTCCATCCACATTCCATAAACGTCTAAGTCTACAGTCAGCTGAGGTAACTGATTTTAAAATGATGCATGTGTCGGTTGACACTCAGCCGATTATCAACCAAGCATCAATTAAGAGTCAACCGAGTATTGATTGGGATGTCAATCAAGGGTATCAATTGAGGGTTTCAATCAACAGAGTCAATCACAGATTCCGTGAGTTCAAATGACCGCAAAATTATGTTTTAAATTGATATTGTCACCAATGATTTTATACTCTTTCTTCGCAAGGATGTATTTTTGTAGAATGTTGAGGTTGAAATTTGCAAATCTTAAGAATATTGAAAGGGGCAGTGTCACGAGTATTTTGCTGTTTTAGGTCAATTCTGTGCTAAAATCATTACTTTGAGACTTAAATCATAAACAAAATGCTTCTGCAAAGCTATGATGATCATAACAAATTTCTTGAGGATTATTGGAACGTGTAGCATCAAAACTTGAAAAAATTGGCCAATTTTTTTCAAATTTCAATCCATTTCCATCCATGCCATCCGTAGCGACAGGCGACAAGAAACAGTTTCAGCACCTTCAATTACAGGGGAGGGGCCCGAAGACGAAATGACTGAAGGAAAAAGGCCAGCAAGGCAAGTAAAACAAGACCAGGCTTCCCCCCCCCCCCCCAAGGTCTGGATCTGCCACTGAAATAGTCTTCAATAACAAAACTAGATCATTAGTTCGAAATTCAATTGGTTACTGGTTACTGTCTAATACTGTCTAATTTTAATTCTAATTCTAATTTAAAGATTATTAAATTTACACAACCCGCATATAGCATCGCTAATCGAGGCGGGCTGTGTAACTTACAATAAGATACATTACAAATACATTACATTACAAATACATTACATTGTAGTAAAATGCAGAAAAAAATATATATATATATATAGATATATCATTATTAATATCAGTTAAATAAATAAATAAAGTAAATAGGTATACACTTATATTCACAAATAGCTAGGATTTACATGAGATGAGAAAGAACCTATAATAAGTCATAGAACTAAAGAAATTAACAATAATGGCTATTAGAGTTTGATTAATGATAATTAGCTATTTTTAACATTAACGTAGAGACATCAACATAATCATCCTCATTACTAAGTACCGCAAGTAAAAATTGATGAATTTTATTTTTGAAAGGTTGTTTCCTAAGTTTACGCAGATCAGGCTTCAGGCAATTCCACAATTTAGCTCCGAAAATGGAAAATGAATTAAGCTGAATTCTCAGTCTTGATTTATTAATGTATAAATTACCAGCATCAGAGAATCTAGTGTTATATGTATGAAGGTCAGATGAACAAGTAAAAAGATCATAGATATTCTGAGGCGCAGAATTGGTAGATATGTCGTGCATAAGGGAGCATACTGTTTCAAAATAAAGCATATTGAGGGGTAAGACATTAGCAGAGACAAATAAAGGAATAGCATGAGATCTGTTACCAGCAAAGAACATTAGCCGAAGAGCTCGTTTTTGTAAGATAAAGACTTTCCTCAGATAGACCTGTGCAGCTTGGCCCCAAGCAGCAATTCCGTAGTGTGTATATGGGAAAATCAGAGAACGGTAAACTTGGAATAAAGTATTCAGAGGGACAGAGTGCCTTAATCGTGATATAATTCCAACAACCCTGCTAATTTTCGAGGCGATGTAGTCGATATGTAGTCAATTGATGCGTAGGCCCCTTCCAGCTATTTATAAAGTTGCCAAATACTGTGACAATGCCCCTTTAAGCAATAAACTTGAGGCTGATATTTTGAAAAGAATGTAATTTTGTGTGTTAAAAATTTTATGTTTATTAAGGCGAAAAGCAAACATTAACAGCGCGAGCCGTATGTTCAACGCTAACACTTTTAGTGCAGAGTGTACTATTGGGATGGTTTGGGGGTTGACAGCACCGAAGCAATATGGTAATAAGGCACTATGGTACTATGGCAATAAGGTGTAAACTTTAATGTTTGTGTAATTAATTAATTCCAATTAATTCGTTAGCCTTGTTTTGAAGGGGTAGGGTTGGTACCTTTTATTGCTACATAAAACAGACTATACTTACATTACGTGTACTGTTTTCAAACTATTTTGTGTTTGCTAAGCTTTACAGAGGGAAACGAATGGATCTTCTCAGCCGCTTGTTTATTTTCTCCCTTATGAAGGAGAGCAAGAAATTCACAAATGTATTCACTCAAAACATTTCCGAATTAGCAACATTAAAGTTAGTAATGTCATGACAAAAGAAACTTCTCAAATATTGCTGCGGACACTGTGGCACTTCGCATCGGTCCAGTTGAAACGCTTCTTGGGTGTATTAATCGATATCATTGTGTATTTTGAACTGGTTTATTGTTAACACCAACAGTGGCAACCTAATAAAAATTGCGCTATTCCGAGACATGATGTGACTATTTGATAATTGTTATTAAAATAGTAATTGTTTATCAATGATATGAAAATTTGCCTCTTGAATGAAACAAAATCATTCTTCTTCCATGTTTTTTCATAAGTTAAAAACATTATTTTTTCTTCAGCTGGAAAAAAAGCGAGCATAGCTTCCTTTGTATGTTTTTGAGAAAACAAGGGTATTATGTTACAAACTTTGCAAGGAAAACAAAAGTATCAATTTACAAACAGTGTTGGAAAAACTAAAACTATCATGTTTGCTAGTTTAATGTAATGATGAATTTAAAATGAACAAAATTCAACGTAAAACACCACAGTAAAATTTAAAACCGTCATGACAAACAGTAATTGCATTCAAGGAAGTGGAGAACGCATTCTAATATCTTGTGGTGTGATATCGTGTTGTGGGCTTCATGTGTCCACAAGCGAGAGTTGATCAAGCTTTTTTTGGTAAGGTAGACAGGCAGGCGGGCGGGCTGCCAATGACGTCACATTTTCAAACTACATCACATTATCATTTATTGCCCAGAAAGATCATAAACAAATATGGCAGAGGATTCGAAGATCGGCATTGCTCATGTTTAACCATTTCAGCCATAGTTTTCTAAATGGTGTCTTGTCACTTACTCGACATGGAAAATAAGGGATATTCTGGCGCGTTGCAAAGTTTTTTGATGAGAGGAAATGGTAATTTTACAGAAATTTTGGATGCTTCCAACTCAGTAGCAGTCAATTCGATATGATAGAAAGCAGTTGACTTCATTGATGCACCTTCCTGTAATAGGCGAGTGTTTGGGATGGAGAAGGACGGATTTTGAAGAACTTCATGGTGACTGCACATGGAAAGTACCATTCACTTGTGTGGTATGCACTAATACATCATAATGTAATTAATTGTAATACATACCACTACATGTTAAGTTTTAAGCACAAATTAAAAGAATTTTCACTGATTTTAGTGGTGTATTGACGAAAATCACAATGAGTGGTTAAAGATTATCTACAGAATACAACTTGTCATGAGAGCTATTCAAATAATGGGCAGATTGTAGAAATAATATGCAATGAAAGTGAATGTTGTTGTTATAATGTGTTGTTTTTGTAACAAATTCAACATCAGGGACATGACTTTATAGTGAATTACATGTAGCCATGATTAAATCCCATTTGTTTATCACCAAAATGGAACAGAATGGGCTACATTATTCCTACTTGATCCAGTAACAAAAACTATTTGTCTTTTCAGTTTCACAGTTAATCAGTGATGTGTAGAGACATGTACAGGTGAAATATTATCTTACCATAAATTACCAGTATAATTCCACAAGATGATATATTTGTGCCTCTCTGAGGGAGGTAATGAAAACTAGAAATTTTTTACACTTCTGGCGACCCAATCTATCATCACTTAACCAATGTAACGAACTTGTATCTTCTTGCTGTCACAAAAACACAGCGGTGCTCCATAACAACTAAACGTTTGAACATTAAAATTTTCCGGAACAGTAATTTTAAAGTAATAAATAAATGATGGTTATGAATATTCTTGTCGTTAAAATCCCCTGAAGAGTGAGTGATCACAAAACAGGATGCCCCATCACCATGATCCAGAAAGCACATAAATATGTGAGGTCAAGTCAAGTGTTTTTGAAGTGGTTTAAGGTTTTTCAAGCTGAAAATCATTAATATCTTGAAATCAAGTGGGTGAGGACTGGAATAGAGTGGGTTGCCATGGGAACAAAATTTCACATAGCTACAGGTGTGCTACCTGTAGGACTATTAGCCTACTAAGTTTCAATCGTCTGCACTGCAAATTGGCCAAGATAGCTCTTTTTATACACATATATTATTGGGTTGAGAGTATGAGGTCATCAGTCATCTCATTTGCATATTTTACTTATCTTTCAAATTGAAATATCTCCAAAACTAATGCAGATATTTGCATGCAGTAAACAGCATTTTTATTCTTTGATGGAATTCTATGTGGTACACCTAAAAAATCAAGGGGTAAAATTTGGATCTTAGTGCCATTTTAGTGTATCAAGCACTTTGCTACAAAACACAGATGTCAAACTGGCAGAGCAAGAGCACACCCACATAAAAATCAAGAATCATTTCTGGCTGGCATTATAAGTGTAATTATCTGTCTTTCATGGAGATGCATGGGTCATTTATTTCTTTAATACACAGAGAACTTAATTAATTATAGTACACATTTACATGTACAGGATGCACTGTGTTTCTAGATGGTAGTCGTACAAATTAGGCTTTGCTCAGATTGAGTATTTTTCTGCCTTGTATTCAAATAGACCAACACTACAACTGCTGTGCAGGTTTTTGGGGAAAGTGATAAATAAGCTTGATAGGTGTCAGACCTCTAGTTTCCTCTGAGCTTCATTCAACAGACATGCCTGAAAACAAGAGGTTTTGCAAGCATGTGCAATATTTTACACAGCTTTATTATGATGATGCCAACAACCAACTAGTATCCAAAGTATTTTGATTCTATTTGCCCATTCACTTACAGGAGAGTACAAAACATGGACCCCTGGTTAATGGAGCCCCTCCAAGGACCAGGTCCATGGCCTGGTCCATCAGAATTTAGACCACTGTCCTGTAACACTTGGAGTTGTGAACTACAACATTTACCCAACACTAAAACTAACATAGTCAGAGCTTAAATGAACTGCAACTTTTACGTTTGTATAGCCAAAGTCAAATTATTTTTAACATTGCAGAATTTTTTAAGAGAAGTGAATGTTTTGATCGTAGTACTATCAGAAAGCCACGACGGCGATGGCAACACCAACGTCGCTAAACAAGAGGTTTAATGATCTTAATTGTTTTAAAACACTTCTTAAAACACTTCTTAAAACATATCTTTTTAGACAGGCATTTTTTGGTTTGCTTTTATAGTTCGTTTTTTATTTTTAGTTAGTCCAATTGTATATTCTTAGCTTTTTATAATTCGTTTTATACTTTATTTTGCTTAGTTTAATTGTACAGCGCATTAGATCGTATTTACATGTATTTTGCGCTATGTATGTAATTTATATTTAATTTATTTAGTGAGGAAACAATGGCTGTGTACATTGGTACATTTCTTTGCTGTCTTTTGCAAAATAACAATGTGAAATGACCAAATTCTGCGTTGTCTGGAGAACGTGAACCACATTAGCTTTTTTTTTTAAATTCTAAGTTCGAATTTATTGATATGTGCTAGATTCAGTTTTGCACAATGTAATAGCTTTGATCGTAATAAACAAACTAAATGACCTCAGGATACCGTGAGATTCCTAGGTAAAACATAAAGTCATTTCTTAATCGGCGTTGTCCTGGGCGTAGCTATCGCAGTTTCTTAAGCTCCTTGTTAGATGTTTGGCCGCGGTGGTCTGAACACGACGAAAAGCAGGAGCGTACCTGACTTAAAAAAAACGGAAGAAGAATTTTTTTTTTTCAAAGCGCTAATTATCATTTCACAGATACACAAAAACCAATCTAATTATAACGCAATCGCATCTGACACGTCCAGTCATGGAATGGCAAGTTCTAATCCTGTTGCCACCTTTTCCATCAAAAACAAATTCAATTCCAGTGAGAACCTACAATACAAACTATTTTCAACGACTGACTCTGGAATGCTGGTACACTAACTATCTGAGTAACAACAATTTTGTTCCTATATCCAAAAAACTTGACGAATTCTCGGTTAAGCAAGATGTTGAAAAATTTCTTCGCCGCGTACAACTTAAAGCCTTTTTCCATGATAAACAGGATGATTCTAACACCTCGGAAAAAGATATTTTCGAGACACTCCAGACTCAAAAATCGAAGTGGACTCCCCCAGAGGGCCAGTTTGCCTCTTTAGATTTTTTTATCAATAAATGCCGTCATGAGATCAACAAACTAAATTTCGATCGAAACACCAAATTTTCCAACCTTGCTTCGGAAGAGAGGGCGGCGCTAAAAAATCTTAGTAAGCGCAAAGACATAATTGTGAAAGCGGCCGACAAAGGCGGCGCTTTAGTTGTTTGGCGGGCCGACCTCTACCAAAAAGAAGCTTTGCGGCAACTTTCTGACACCTCCTTTTATGCTAAAGTCGAAAAAGATCTCACTTCCACTAACCAACAAATTGTCAAGAGCACTATTAATGATCTTATAGTCAAACAAGAATTGCCGGCTACTGCTACTAATCTCATCATCACAACTCCTAGAACTTCATGTATTTACTTTTTACCTAAAATTCACAAACCTAACAACCCAGGCCGACCTATTGTCTCTGCATGTAGTTGCCCTACCGAACTCATTTCTAGCTATTTGGACAAAATTATGGCACCTATCGTCAGATCTTTACCGTCATATGTTAAAGACAGTCAACACGCACTCCAAATTTTTCGCGATTTCAATTTCCTGGGCGAAGACTAACTTATTTTCTCTATGGATATTACATCTCTTTACACCGTCATCCCTAATGGCGAAGGTCTTCTAGCCCTCAAACATTTTTTTGATTTACGTACTGTTAAGGAACCAAGCTCGGAAACACTGCTCCGCTTGGCTGAACTAGTTTTAACACTAAACTGTTTTTCATTCGCCGACAGTTATTATAAACAAATCAATGGTGTTGCCATGGGTACCAAAATGGGACCCAGCTACGCCAATCTTTTCGTATGCTACATTGAACACCAATTTTTCAATCAATACAACGGCCCCAAACCTGACCTCTACCGTCGCTACATTGACGACTGTGTCGGCGCCACTTCCTCCACCAGAGAGGAACTCAATCAATTTATAACTGCTGTTAATTCGTTTCATCCGGCTCTTAAATATACCTGGGAAATTTCCGATACTTTAGCATTTCTAGATATTAAGGTTTTTGTCGAAGGCAACGGTTTATGCACCAGTGTGCACTACAAACCCACAGATTCTCATAGTTATTTGTTGTATTCATCTTCACATCCATCACATGTCAAGAATTCCATTCCTTATTCTCAATTTCTTAGACTTCGTCGCCTTTGTAGTGTAGACTCTGATTTTTCCTTAAAATCAGAAGAAATGTGCGAGTTTTTCGACAAACGTGGCTATCCTGCCTCTGTTGTTGAAGCAGGCCATCATCGCGCCCAACAAATTGATCGGCAGTCAGCACTACAAACGTCTCAGAAGGAGAATAACAATAGAATTCCATTCACTCTCACATTTCACCCTCACAACCACGCAGTTAAATCCATCATTCTAGAAAACTTCAAATTACTTCAAAATGATCCCGATACTGGCAGAATCTTTTCGCAACCGCCATTAATTTCATTCAAACGCGACAAAAACATAGGTAACTTTTTAGTCAGAAGTGCTTTTCAAACGAGTGAACAACCCGGTACTTTTAAATGTGCACGCGCACGATGCAAAACATGTCCTTTCATTTGCAACGTTGAAAAATTGTCGGGACCCAAGCGATCTATTAAGATCACTGATCATTTTACCTGTACCTCAGCCAATGTCATCTACTGTATAACTTGCACCCTTTGCAAAAAGTTATATATCGGCGAAACAGGCAGACGTCTAGGCGGCCGATTTCGAGAACATCTTCGTGACGTAGAGAAAGATGACAAAAACGCATCTAAACCGGTCGCTAGACACTTTAATCTGCCGAATCATTCTACGCAACATATGACAGTCTGCGGCCTCTCCCTACATCAAGGAAGCACAGAAAGCCGCAAAACTCTAGAACAAAAATTATTTTTGAAATCGGCACTCTTAATCCTCACGGTATCAACGAACGTTTTTCATTTAACTAATTTATTCTGTTTTTCACGTTGCCAGGCACCAACCAATAGCGTAGCTCCATACTTCTGTATATAAACCACACACAACCCACCATTGGCTAATTCACATTATCAACTCAGTTGATAAAACCAAATTATCTGAGTAACAATAGATCGATTGAAACTAACCAATGACCGATTGCAAACTTTACACAAGTCTTGCAGCCAATACCACTTGGGCTAAACTGACCAATCACTTTTAACGGGCCAGACTGGTAACACCATCTACTGACAAGCACTATTCACTGCCTCTGGGGTCTTTTTATTTACTTCACACAAAAAAATCACTCTTGCAAGCCTTGCGTGTCTCTGTATAAACTGGGTTGTTAACCCTGTGCTCGACCCCCAACCTGGAGGGCCAGTGAATCACGTTTCGTGGGACCTCTATCCTTTGAGCTGTCCAGCTTGGGTGATCCTACCAGCAGACGAATCTCCTGCAGTCATAGCTCTCGTCGTCATTGAGACACACAAGCCCTCCAACCACGACAACGTTATCAGTCATCCTACAGGGAAGGTAGAGGGGGCTTACTCGTAACAAATTCTGGTGTGATATTTTCTTTGTCACTTCGTTAGGAATCAAGACCTGCTTTGATAAATATGGCAGCGAAGACACGGGGGAAGGAGCACGAATGCAAGTCTTGTGGCCAGTACTTTAACAAGTTATCAGCTTACAAACAGCATTTACAAATACACGCAGGAGAAAAGCCGTATTCGTGCCAGTATTGTAATAAGTGCTTTAGCTGCTCATCAGATTGCAAGCAACAGGAACGAACTCACACAGGAGAGAAGCCGTATACATGCAAATATTGTAAAAAGTGCTTTAGCCGGTCATCAGGCTGTAAGCGGCATGAACGAACTCACACAGGAGAGAAGCCATATACATGCAAGCATTGTGATAAGTGCTTTAGCCAGTCATCAAATTGCAAGCAACATGAGCGAGTTCACACAGGGGAGAAGCCGTTTACATGCAAATATTGTAAAAAGTGCTTTACCCATTTAGGAAATTGCAAGCAACATGAACGAACTCACATAGGGGTGAGGCCGTATACATGCAAGCATTGTAATAAGTGCTTTAGCCAGTCGTCAGCCTGCAAGCTACATGAACGAACTCACACAGGAGAGAAGCCGTATTCATGCAAGCATTGTGATAAGTGCTTTAGCCGGTTATCAGATTGCAAGCAACATGAACGAACTCACACAGGACGGAAGCCGTATAGATGCAAGCTTTGTAATGAGTGCTTTAGCCAGTCATCAAATTATAAGCAACATGAACAAACTCACACAGGAGAGATGGCGTATACATGCAAGCATTGTGGTAAGTGCTTTACCCAGTCATCAAATTATAAGCAACATGTACGAACTCACACGGGAGAGAAGCCGTATACATGCAAGCATTGTGATAAGTGCTTTGCCCACTCATCAAATTATAAGCAACATGAACGAACTCACACTGGAGAGAAGCCGTATACATGCAAGCATTGTGATATGTGCTTTAGCCGGTCATCAGATTGCAACCGACATGAGCGAACTCACACAGGAGAGAAGCCGTATACATGCAAGCATTGTGAAAAGTGCTTTAGCCAATTAGGAAATTACAAGCAGCATGAGCGAACTCACACAGGAGAGAAGCCGTATACATGCCAATATTGTAAAAAGTGCTTTAACCGATTAGGAAATTGCAAGCAACATGAAAAAAAACACTTAAAAGACAGTTCGGTGAAAGACAAGCAGCGTGGTCAGTATACTTAAAACTAAAAAGACATCTTAAGGAGCCAACAACAACTCAAGGTGGCAAAAAGCCCAGTGTATTGTTTTCTACGACTGACGAAAATTCAAGCCAAGTTGAACGCCTGACCTGTTGGATTTGTCAGGAAGAACTTAGAAACAAGGCAAGTCTCATCCAACATTACGATGATCATATGAGATAAAAACGACGCTTATATAAACCTTAGCTTTTGGGTTTTATTCTCCTTGTGTATAGTTAACAACTATTCATTAAAGTGGAGGTGGTAGATATCCACCGCTAGCCACCGACACTGACGTGAATACTTGTTTAAGTATACACTAAAACAGTGAGATAATATACACCACAAAAAATGTATTTAAATTATTTCTTCACTTGTCACTGACGCAAACCGGGACGCCATTTTTCACATGAGATAAAAACCACGCTTTTAAACCGTAGCTTTTGAGTTTTCTTCTTCTTATGTATAGCCAACAACTATTCACCAAAGTCGAGGTGGCTAGCGGTGGATCGAAGTAATTATCCCCCCTCTAGCCGACACTGAGGTGAGTAGTTCATTTAGTGTACTAAAACAGTGAGATTTCTTCACTTGTCACTGATGCAAACTGGGACACCATTTTTCCCGAGTTGCTTGGAGGTATATAGCAAAGAATATTCGGAGTTTGACTAGCCAACCAGAGCGTGCCTTCAACGCTGTCCACTGTTTTAGTATATACTAATATTGGTTATTGGGTAATACCTAGGCTCGATTACCAGGGGCTGTTCGGGAAACGAGCCTTCGCTTCTCCCCCGAAGGCAGTAGACCAGATACGAGAGAGTGGTGGAAATCGAGCCTAGGTAATACCAGGCCATTTTTTTGCCCAAATTTAGGTAGCAGTGACACGGTTAAGAACATTACAACTTACCTACCTTCGGTAGTCCCGAGTATATCTCCTCGACCACGTTGTGTAAATAGCCAACTGGTCAGCCTCCTACCAGTTGGGATTCTTGATAGTTTATGTTATGTTTATGTTTATGTTTAGTTAGAAATATTCAGTTACTTATTTACTATTATTATTACTATTATAGTAATTTCACACATTGAAAAACGAAATTAAGAAGTCAAAAACAAGTAGTATGCTTATACAAATTGATGAATAAAATGCATTATTTCAAAAATTTATAATAAGGTTCTTGGCCTCGTTTTATACAAACGTGATAATAGTAATGATGATAAAAACTGACAAAATATACAGCATTTTATATATATATAACATATGTACATAAAAATTTTCGGTAAGAAAAAGAAATGTCAATCAAGCCAGGGCATAAAACATTCGTTAAAACATTTCATTAAGAAATTGTCATCTCAGTCCAGCAAGTCCCTTCTCTATCTCTAAGTCATTCTCCTGTACATTTGTCTTTCTTCTCCGTGACCTTGTTCCCCCCAAACAGACTAGGACAGTCCGCAGGATTGCGAAGGACACCTTCGTTCTGATCCATGCGATTGTTGTTGCGTAGTTCCCCTGCTTCTTTGAAGAGATGAGCTCGGCAAGCCTGGAATGGTACCGCTGACATTCCTGACACATACCTCCTGTTGTCGTGAATACCAAGGGCATAAAAGTGCCATTCTCGACTTCTATTATTCTAGATGCATACTTCCGCTTCTTTTCGTCTTCGTGCAATTTGTATATCTGTTTGGGGGTAAGCTCTTTCTACGAGTCTTTATTGTTATTATTATTATTATTATTAGTATTAGTATTAGTATTATTATTATTAATGTGAAGCATATATGAAATGTTATATATATAACATAAGAATTGCATTAGCATTATTATTATTATTATTATTATTATTATTAAAACCAATCATGACCACTTGCACACGTTTTCCCGCGTTTTGCATTCGTCAACGAACGCTTTTCATTCAACTAATTTAGGTTGCGTTCCTTTGGGAGGATCCGGATCAGGATTTATGATCCAAGATCGCTCAGATCGTGGCATACCAAAGGAAAGTTACCATGACAATGGGCGCGAAAAGTGTTAAAACAACTTAAAACGTACGGCAAAAAAAGCGAGATGTCGGCAAAACAAACGAACAAATTCATAGAGAGGCTAAGCATGACGTTTACGGCAAACGGCAAAAATGAAACTTTTGTCGTCTGTATTCAGCTCTCGGTACAGGAGAATCAAAATATTTGTATTTGTAGTAAATAGTTAGAGACACTTTTCTATATTTGTATGATTTCTTTAAGGATTACAAGAAAAGAATAGAAAATCAGGTGACCTTTGTCGTAAACGTCATGCTTATTCATTGATCCGATGATTCGTTTACAGATCACTCAGATCAGTGATCCGATGAATCTTCGTCTAGAGTGGATTCGATAGATCACTGATCTGAAAAAGGATTTGCTCGAATGGAACGCCACAGATCAGAAATCCTGATCCGGATCCTCCCAAAGGAACGCACCTTTATTCTGTTGTTTTTCCCGTTACCATGCACCAACCAATAGCGACGAAGGGCTAACGCTCGAAACGCCAGGTTCCGAATCTCTTAACGGTGGCCAATTCACATTATCAACCTACTTGATAAAACCAAACGTACTTAGTGTAGACTTGTTGGAAGATATACTGAAAAAGAGCATTACTCGATCACAAGTCGTTCTAGGAGACCTGTTGTATGTGACAAGGCAGCAAGCCCTGGGAACGAAAGAGCAGTTCTTTCATAACTAAATAAAGGTGATGAACTTTGAGCTCGGTATAAATGAAATGTGAAAGGTGAATTGATCAACATGAAAGGAGCGTGGGACGAACAAAAAACCTAAGTCAACGACTTGAATTGAATCCATGACCTCTCAAACACCGGGCGGGCGCTCTATCCACTGAACTACGAGAACTCATGGAGAGCAAGGTCTCTTAAATATTAACCTATCTAGGTTTATTATTTCCAGAACCAATGCAGCATATGAACTAAGAAATACTGACTTGTCATTTAAAACTCGATATACAAGAACAAATATGCTGAAATATTCCTATTTCCATAGATCGGCTAAAACCTGGAATTGTTGACCTATGCATGTCAGAATACCTGAGTCTCTTTCTGATTTCAAAAAACTTTGTAAAGCTTATTTTTATCAGTTAGATGCTGAGTAAACTTGAATTTTTTCTTTTACTATTATTTTTTTTCATATTTATTACTATATTTTTATTTAAATTTTTAGGGTTTTGTGGGGTAGCCTGTTGTAAGGGAACTTGTTCCTGTTTTTTGGCCTTCCACTCAGGCACAAGGGACCTAATAGTATACAATTATTTTTTGCTCCATACATTAATTTTGGTGATGCAAACCATACGGTACTTCTGTTTTGTGACGGTGGTCCTTGCAAAAATTAACGTCTGAAATTGACCGAGAAAACCTGGGGACCAGGTTGTGTTATTTTTGTTCAGCAGAAAAACAAAGAGCGAAATGGCGAAACTCCTTAAGAACGGGAAATATTAATAATAAAGCAATTATTGAATTCGGTTTTCGTAGGATTTGAAGAATTCTGCAGATCTCGGAGAGTGTTATAATACCTTCCTTGCTCTGCAGAATTCTTCATATCCTACTCAGCCTCATTCAATAATTGTTAACTATTTTATTTGTGCACGGTTTTTCTATCAGTTAATTAAGTTACTAGACTATCTACCTAACTAAAATAAAACTTAATAGCAACAATTAAAATAATAAATAAATAACTTCTTTTCATAGAGGCCGTATCTAAAAATTTATTTAAAATCGGTCAGGTAAGTTTTTTCCAAAACTGGTCTACGCTGTACGAAACGTCTTTTAAGATAGTCAGTTCGAGGTTGTGGACGCACTAAACGATAAGAACTTTAATTGCCACGATATACGAAACTTGAGCTCACTGATTTGCCATAATCTCAGATAACCAGGAGCCATACCATTCAATGTTTTTAATTTACACAATAGACCACAAGTTTCTATTTTTAATAGGCTGATAAACCGCTTGGGATGTTGGTAGAACATGGGAAAAATTCGTGATTTTCGAATGTTCTTCCAGCATCCCAAGTGGTTTGTCATGCTTCTAAACCATAGAAACTTTTGGTCTATTGCTTTTATATAATAATTCAGAAGACGCGCGATTTTTCCATGAGTTTACCGGCGCAATAAACCATAGCTGATTGACCAATCAAAGCGCGCGCATTGATTTTGTCAATTAGGATAGACTTCTGTTCCATTCTTTAATAGTGGAGTATTTGCCACCCCAATGCCTTGAACAAATCACTCAAATTACTATCTTAGCTCACAGAAATTAGGTTGCGAGCTGCGCGATTCTGAATCCTTTGGAGTTTTTCAGAAAGGCCCTTGTTTCAGTTTCCAATCAACACATTGCAATAATCAAAATGTGTTTGAACAAGGCTATTCTATTAACTTGAATTAAACAAGAGAAAATGAGGTGAGAGAACACATCCCCGTACCCTATGATAATCTTTTTCAATCTATTTTAAGCTTGACAAGAGAAAATGTCTTTCCTAAAATAGCCTCGCAGCTTGACGACGCGCTAAAATTAGATTGAAAAAGATTATCATGGGAAGAGGCCCATGGAGGATGTGTTCTCTTAGATCATGGTCTCTTGAATTAAAATATTAAATGAATGGAGTGAGATGCGGAATTCGTTAAATTTCACCAATGGCACAAGCTATATTCTTAGAGATATTTTCAATTTGGCATAGTTTATATTTTGATCGACATAAACTCCCAGGGATTTAGCGGAGGTTACTTGTCCTCGTTTATTGTTAAGAGCAGGACTTTCCAGAAACTGCGATAGCTTCTGTCTTGATTCAATGGATGCATGCATTCTTCAGTAACAAAAAAAAGCTTACTGGGCACATGGTGTGTACCAGTGCGCTGAACATGTTGTTCTCGTCCTTGTAATTGTTAAAGGTTTCTTTTCTTTGTATGTTGCTTTCTAAGACTCTAATTTATGTACTAGTCATTTGACCCCCCCGCTTCCCCTCATTGGAGGATACCCGGGCCAAACCGGGGATTTTCACCTCGTTTTCACTCGATTTAGGTTCCCAGTAGTCGGGGAATGCACCTTTTTTCACGGCTTCGCCATTTAATGCGGGACTGAGTGGGGGGTTGCCACGGATTTCACTAGTGGTTCGCGACCTGTTTTAGAAGACTGAGCTCAGTTGCATGTTAGCTGAAAACATGGAGGCTGAACATCTCACGAACAACGTATGATGTCAACCGCGTAGTATCATGCTTTGACTTGACTTCGGTGCTGTAGTACGAAAAAAATCCTGTGAAAGCTCCAGTTGTGAAAAAAAAAGAAAAAGTCTATTTAATAAACTGTCCTCGATGTTTAGAGGGCGGGGAAATTCACTCTCAATTTTTACCCCTCAAGACGGGGTTTTCACTTCATTTCACTGACAGTTAAAGTGAATGCCCCGGGTATACCCCAATGGGAGAAGCGGGGCTTTCAAATGACTGGTGCATTACATCGCCTTCACTGTTATTGTTAGGAATTAAACATTGAACTAAGCTTTTGGTTCAGACACTTCGAATTTGCCCGAAATTGCCGGTAAACATGTATTGTTTTGCATTATTTCGTGCAGCGTAAAATCATTACATTACATAACATTTCATAGTTAATAGAGTAAAGGAATGAGCATCCGCATTAAACTCCTAAATGACAAGTTTCTGGGATAGTTTTTGCAACTACTAACCACGGCAGTCGCGCTCCCTGCTCTAAGGCTGTGTAGGCCGTACAGAGTAGAATCACACCCAAGATCTTTAAGACAATCTTTAAACATTTCCCTACAAAGTGTATATGAAAGCTTATCATCACATAATTTATATGTTAGTAGACTTGTAGAACATCACTGGTCTAAACTGGGCTAAGCTACTATTTAAATCAGTACCAGCCTCGAAAAAATACCTTGGCAATAAGGCTACAGGACAAAATAGATTATTCGACTTCTTAAAAAGTTTGCATTTAGCGACCATAGTTTCACACGCCTTGCAGCCGCAAGATGGTAGGACTCGATGTCCCGTGGAAAGAAACCTTGAAATTTTTTTAACTTCCCACTGCACTGTTTTTTGTTCCTTTATACATGTCTGGATTTATGAAAACGGTGCTAAAGATTTCCACCTCTATCACGCTTATTTCAACTTGATTTCACCAAGCTTTTAGGCCGCTTCCAAGTCGTATAAAAGGGGGAAAAATCGAGCAAGGACGGCAAGGAAAGGAAAATAAACGGGTAAAAGCAGGTGATGGGCTCCTGGTAAAAGAAAGAAAAAAGTACTGGCTTTCCTTTTAATTTTGATATTGCCACCTTTGGAGAACATGACTGAATTAGTGACCCGGAAAGGCCAATATGTCATCGTGTCGAATCCCTATTGATCTTTCTAAGGCATCTGGAAGCATACTAGCCACTTTCCAGGCCAATTTTTCGCTATTCTGTGCCAATATATGTCTGGATTTATGAAAATCGATTTCACCTTGTTTTCACTATTCTTTTAGGCCAGCTAAGAGGCACGTAAAAAGGCAAAAAATAGAAAAGGAAGGCAAGAAAAGGAAGATAAAGGGGTGGAGGAGAAAAAAGGCTGGCTTTCCTTTTAATTTTTATATCGTCGATTCTGGCAAGAAAAAAACGCCCGCTTTGCGCGCGATTTCAATTCCTTAGCACCATTTTCATAATTCCAGACAAATATACAGGGTGGAAATAATTGTAAATAAAATCTGTTTCGGGAAAGAAATACAGGGAACCGAACGTTCAGGATTGTGAAAACTAGGCAAAGCCATAGCAGTGGCCATCTGCCTAAACTTTTCTCTAGTTTGGAATTTTGTGCTTCATACAATAGACTGTTCACAGCCCTCTATTTTCTCGTATTTGTATCTGATCGTTGAGCGCGCGGTTAGAATCGCGAGGGAACTAGACGCAAGTGAAAACGGAAGACTTGACTGGGTAGGTGGTGGAGACCGAGAAAACCCCACCCGCGCCCCGCCCCCCCCCCCCACCCCATGTGCTTCGAGCTCGCTTCGCTCGCTTTTTCCTTTTTTTTTTTCGCGTGCGTAAATAGAGAGGTTGTGAACAGTCTATCATGCAAGAATTTTTAAAAGCAGCGAGCGATTTCGCTCGCTGCATGGGAGGTTCATCAATTGGAGCTTGGACTTTCATCATTTGACACACTAACACCTTAACACTGACTTAAGGCTGGGTCTGCCTGAATTTAAGTGAAAATTTTAAGAACTTTAACGAGGGATTAAAACGTAAAAAAGTTTTGGAACACCACCAAACAGTTGATTGCCCCCGAAAGGGCACCTCAGGTTGGTGGACAACTGGTTGCTGTATGTCTACCAATTTGTACTTGAACGTCAAATTTTAGTTTTAAAACAACATCAAATCTCCCAAACTTCCTATTTCTGCTCGCTAGGAGGACCATTAATGGGGGCATTATACCTTCATTTGACTCACTCATGCACTCTCTGGAAAACGATGGAGTCTAATTGAAGTTTACCCCCTTTTTTTCTAACACTTTAGTAGGTAATACCATGTACTTTTATGGGAATACTGAAATAAATTGTTGTTGTTGTTGTTGTTGGATGAAAAGGAATAGATCGTAGCATATATGAAATAAGTGTGTTCTACAATTTCAATTTGTTTTTATAATTCTACAAGTTTTAGTAACGACGATTTCCCGTCATCTGATTTGAGACTGCTAAAAAATGACATACTAAGTATAAAACTAGTAGTAATCAAAGATTACGATAGTGCGTTCGACGCTGTAACGTTAATACAGATACCTTAAATGATTTCCTTAGCTGACTTTCAACCCCTGTCTGTTGCTAAAACATTTTTTAATCAACAACCGGGGTTTTACAGAAAGATATTTCAGTGATAAAGTCAATGCCAATCTGATTGAAGAGGTTCCGGTACAAACTAGGTGGCGTGACGGCACCAGTTTCCGTAGACTTTTAATATTTATATCAGCCTTCAATTTTTGTGCTAAATATTCTCGCATTAACTTGTAATGTTTGAGCGTTAAAATTTCATTTGTAAAAGTATATTTTAACGAACATTGGTCTAAGCAAGAAGCTCAAATATAAATAAACATTTGCAATCGGGTGCTCGTTCATCGTAAACAAACTCTGTGTGACTGATTCGAGTATTTCCCCGGGCCTGATTAAAAAAGTACACAGTATTTACATTTCCGTACCCTGGTTCAGGTGCAGTCTTATGGATCTTGCCCTCAGAGTACTCTTCCACCGAATTAAGTCAAATAATATTCCACGGGATAAGACTGACCTTTTTTGTCGCGACTGGAACTAAATCAATAAATGCAATCAAATACAGCTGTTTCCACGGTTCGTCCAAATTTACAAACTTTCGCGTACTGCATTAAAAAAAACAAGAGTTGAGAAAGTCATCAGGATCTCCTTCACATCGTTTTACAGGAAAATCAGAGTAAAATTTCTCACTGAAAGTCGTGCTGATCGTGGCGCAATGCACTCTGGTAAAAAGTGGCGCAGTGCACTCTGGTTAAATGCAATGCATTCTGGTAAAAAGTGGCGCAGTGCACTCTGGTTAAATGCAATGCATTCTGGTAAAGAGTGGCGCAATGTACTCTGGTTAAATGCAATGCAATGCATTCTGGTAAAAAGTGATTAATTCGGGAATTCGTACTCCTTTTATCTATTCTTTTTAAATCCTGATTATGTTGCTGCTCGCGTAACTTAACTAAGGAAAAAAACACTTGAATATATTCAAATATATTCACTCTAAACATAATCAGAGGGAATATAAAGCCTCTCTCCAATCGAGCTAGTGTAATCGAAATTACAAATTTGATCGACGAAGGAGTCACGAGTCACACGACGTGTCGCTGTAACTTTGTGCCCGCGGCTTATTTCACAAAAATGAAAATTTATTTATTTATTTATTTATTTATTTACATACATTATTTATACATAAATTCAAAAACAGTCGAAGCTCTGTTTGCCAGAAAGCCACTATCTGTAAAGCTTCAGGAAACTTAGCAAATCAATTTGGATAGTCTTCTTATTCCAAAATTTCAGGGAGCTTGCAACTGTAGCTTCGTTTGAAAATTGTCCGATTCGAGGTGCTCACGTCCAAAGTCCACTTGCTGAAGTGCGCGCACCGATTAACAGCTCAGAGTATTTATCAAGCTTCTTTTGTGTATGTTGTTAGTCGTAAGGGTCGTAAATTATTGCAAGGGCCATAGTGGTGTGACTATAAATTTCATGTCAGTTTTGCACTGCTTTTTTAAACAATGGCGGGTTCAGTTACAATGGTCTGTACTCTGGTTATTTCTTAATTTTTTCTCGGCGCACAATTGTGCCAGTGTTTACTGGTTGGCACTCTACCGGCAGGTAATCCTAGTAAAAATAATATCACAGAAGAGAGATTGCATACAAGGGAGGGTTTGAAACCGTACAAAAATATCTGCAATGCTTACAATATAATTGTTCTTCATATTTCAGCGACATGCAAGCCTCATGAAAACAGAACTGTAATAGGCATAGGCTAAAGACACTAGACTTAAATATATCTTGATGTATCGTCGCGTTCCCTGAGGGTATTGACAACAACAACAGCAGTATTTAGATCAGTTTTCTTGTTCCATTTGCTGGCCTAACACGAAGAAACATTTGGCGGCAAGCTGAACGGTGGTGCACCGCGTAGTGACAACAGAGGAGAATTTGGATTGACTTTTGTGGCTCAATTCTAATCTGCAATTAACAGTTCTCATGCAATCTTGATATGATGTCTTTTTCTCGAATTGATTTACTGACCTTCAATTTACTTAGTTATTTGTTATTGTGTATTTTTACTGCAGAACAAAAGAGCAGAACAAACCATATCACGATCAACTACAAATTAAAATAATTAATGTACTGAAGGTCAGAGCTCAGAGAATAGGCGTACGGGCACCTTTGGACTTGGCGGGGGAGGGGGGGCCCCCGGTGACCTTATTGCCCGAAAAAAATTACACAATGCCCGAAAACGTGAGTTGTACACACGCACCCAAATGACAGTACAAAAACAAAACTTTTCCCAATTCTCAAGTTTAATGAAACTATTATCATTCCGAAAACACGGCGAAATTCTGATTTTTGGATTCTCCAAGGGAAACGGAGACTGAATTTAAAAATCATATGGTTCGAGAAATCGGGGGTAAAATTACAGCGTTTGACTGGGGAAACGACTTTTGGTTCAAGTTATCGAGAGAATCGAAAAAAAAAAATGAGGGTTCGGGAAATCAGGATTCCACCGTAGTTATTTTGAAACATCGCATACTCCTAGCCTATGACTTCAATCGACAGCCTGGTAAAATCAGAAACTTCTAAAAGAAATAGTTTAATTGTTCCTTGTACGAGAAGTTCAGGAAAATTTTAAACCGGCACTTTGCGGAGCCATTCAAGATACTCTTTTCAGAGCCATCACAAATACAAAAGCCCTGGCAGGAGCCATCTTGGTTGTCCTTTGCTTTCATCCTTTTGTTATTGATTTCTTGATGGAAATAACATCCATCTCGTGGATTTCCACGGGACACATTTAATTGATATGTCTTTTCCAAAAAGAATATCTGCAATTGTAGATCCTTAGATCATTTGACCTTAACTACGTTTTGACAAGACAAACGACAGTGAAGGTAACCTACAAGCCTGGCCTTGACTACCTTTTAGAAAGTTTTCTCCCGAGGACTTTTGCCCGAAAATTTCAAAAATTTCGGAGACTGGGTGGGGGTTGCTCGGATTCAAAATCACATTTCACTCAGCGTTTAAACCTATGCAATTGGTAAAAATCTGGTACTAGTTTGCCAATATATGAAGCAATTTGCCTACAGTAACCCTGGCCTTATGCCCGATGATGATTAAAACTTGGGTGCCTTTTAGTTTTGGATTTTAGGACATGATGACGTCACGTGCAAGCGAAGAAAGCGAAGAAAGCGAAGAAATTATAAGCTAAAACGTATGATTGACGGGATGGAATTGCCAAATGCTGGCGGGAGTTTTGTATCGGGGGTCGCGTATCAATGAAATTAGTGGTAATAAGGTACTCAGTGTGTATTAGCCAATGGGAATTTTGCGTTCACCAGCGAATGCAGATATAGATACGAACAAAAGGGGGATTCTGCCTTTATCCCAGTCCCCCTCCTTCCATCCATGCTTTGCCTCCTCCTCCCCCTTTTAACGCCTGCTGATGGTTTCAGTGTAAAATACAAGCTAAACAACTTGAGTATGTAACAACCGAGCTTGAAGTAATAATATTTCCACCGAAAAAAATTATTTTCAATGAATTTGAAACGAATTACAATGGCTGAAGCCTTTTGTCAGTTGTCAGTAAGTCTCACTACAAGTTTTAGTTGCCTTGCCCACACCTCCCCTTCACAGTTCCAGCCAAGCACCCTCCTTAGGTACCCTGACACCAACAATGCAATGGCAATGGGCATATAGTTCATGGTAGCCCACTCATGAAATTGCCTGTAGTTTGCTCAGTTATTTACTGTTGTTTACTTGCAGTTAGCAGTTATTTGCTGGTGTTTGCTTGTGGTTAGTATTAAAGAGGCCAAGGGGAAGGTGACTGTATGTGCTCTTGCCATAGAGTGGCCAAGCTTTGAGAATGCAGCCCTGTCAAGTTCCTACGAAAATACCTCAGTGTGGTGTGGGGCGATTACTCCCTTTCGTGGGCTACATAGGTATAAGTGGCCCCAAAAGGTGGGTTTTTTAGAGGCTTTGATCAGAAATAGGGTATCAATATATTGTTACCATTTTGCTTTAAATTGGGGATGGTTCTTTCATGTCTTGAATTTGGTATGTGTTTTGGAAGAAGCTACTTTTTTACCATTGATAAACAAAAGCCCTTCACATTGCCCTAAACATTAGTCTGGACTTAACAAGGGAGCTAAAGCAGGCCTGAAACAAGGGTTGATTTAAGGGTCAGGTCTTTAAAATGTTGTCATAAAGGTAAAGCACTATCCTGGTTTCTAATAGTTAGAGGGAGCCTGCGTAGCAGCGGATTCCTTTCCTTTTCCAGGTGGAGATTGTACAAGTGAGTGAAAGGCGAGCGAGCAAAAAAATTGGGGAGAAGTGGGGAGGGGGTGGGCCTCACCCCCTCCCTCTGCACCTTATTTTTCGCACGCCCTCCCAGTTTTGTTTCCTTTGCATGTTTTTGGCTCTTACTTCAGGTAGAAGACAGTACACTAAACAAAAGAATGCAGCTAAACAAACCTACTGTCTCCATTGTTTTCCTCCTTCTTTTGTCCTTTTGTCTTCTATTGTTATATGTCAGCTGTGTCTTCTACACAAAGAGCCGAGTTCTTTTGCAATCCCCCCCAGTCTTGTTCCTTTTGCGTAAGTTTTTGGTAACGCCTGCTATGCAGGCTAAGTTAGAGGAGGCGTTGGAAGACAAAGAACAATGTGGTATAGAAAGACTGAAACAGAATGGAATAAGAAACTGGGAAGAGAAGGCCATTAAATAGTTGTCCATTTGAGCAAGTGGGTGGAGAGGTACTGAAGATCAGTGCCATCTAGGTAGAGAGAAGATAGGTGATGGCCATCTCTGACAATGTTATTCTTGATCAGTAGCACTGAAGATATGGTGCAAACAAAGGCCTACCAGCTGAACTAAGTGGATCCTGCGGTATTAGCATTTTCCTTCACACACAACAGCGATACTCACCATTGCGTCACCTATTGTTAACAATGTACCAACCAGAGGTTTATTGGCTGTCGAAACAGAGGATTCTTTTCATCTGTGGTTGGCAAGACTTGTTTTTAAACAGTGAATATCGCTATAAGGTGCACTGGTTGTTTTTTCAAGAGTGGCATTCATGTGTATATACCTTTAGTCTAAAAGATTATAACTGGAACATAATTAAAGAGTAGGCAACATTAGTCAACTGACTAAGAAAATTCTATAAACCACAAAATATTCATATTTTTAATAAAAAAGTGTAAATATTTACAGTGCTTATCAAGCAGACAAAATCCCATCCCTCCCCATTCTGTCCCCTCCCCTCCCATGTAAGTATGAATACTTCCTATCCACCTTAACCACAAAACATCTCAAGTATGTGATTTTCCTAGAAAGAAAAAAATATTTTCAGCTCAATACCAAACAACAGCCACCTCGTCTTTGTGTTGATGGCTAAGAGAATATATTATTCTTCTATCTATGGCAGATAATAAACAAGCAGATTGCACAGATGAAAAAGATAAATTACCTCTTATAACTTGAAACTAAATAGTTAAGTCAACCGTGGAGGACAAAATAAGGATAAACTAAGAAGCCTTAGTAATTAGATCTCTGAACTCGGCCAAGGTCAAGGCAAGTGAAACAATTGTTTTCTTAAGTGAAATAATAATCGACATGCATAATGAAAACAAACACAACAGTCTTTGAAAAGAAGTGGTTCTCGGATCATTCTGCACGTATTTTGTGAATATAAAGAAGTTTCTACTCTCAGAACTACCAGATGTAATTCTCAAATAGAAATCAACGTACATACAATGTTCCAGTAGATTGATGGTGGGTAATCAACAAGTGCACAAAATAATTGTTAAGATAATTGTTAAAATAATAATTTCATTGACTCCAAACGTTAACCATTCTTCAAAAAAAAACCACGAATATTACCCGAATTAGCCTGGACATCAATTTTCTTAACTATTCCTAAGCAACCTTCTGGCGAAGGGAACAACGTAAATATTAATTATTCATGACCTTGCGGAATCCCTCGCAGGGTTCAATGCCACCGAATGAGATTTAGCTTACAACAATAAATTTAAATATCAGAAACTATCAGAACTCAAGAACTACCCTCGAAGGAATTCGATGTTTCAAACAAAGCCAAATCTTGACTTGCAAGAGAAAAAGTAAAATCTTCAAGATAAACTCATTTAACACTAAATCTACCGTCACTTCCGTTCACGAGACTAAAAATTGGTTATTGCTAGAGTTTCAATGAAAGAAGGCGAAATAAAGACTTAAAAACTCTACGATCCTTGTTAACTATGTGAAATTTCGAATTCCAACATACAGAAATCGTTTTATGCGTTCCCTGACTCTAACAGATGTACTACTGCTTCATAAGTAAAGAACATGATTGCCGTGTTAGGCACTTGACGAAGTAAGTGGGTTCCTAAACCTCCATACAGACCGCTCCATCCCTCTTCTTTCACGACAGTTTTCAGTGTTTGAAGAAACGATCTGTACTTGGTCTTTCCCAGAAATTCGCTTTCCTGTTGACGGAGGCGAGTGCGAGCAACTTCATGCGGATAACAAAGACTAGCAGCAATAGATTTTGAAAAACCGGCAGCGAGGAGGCACTCTACAACATTCAGGTCTCGAAGTGTCTTGTGTTGGAACTTTAGTAATCTCGCTTTCACGTTTTCGTAGATCGTGAAATGCACGACGGTCTCTGAGATTCCCACATAAGAAGCTGAAAGTCCTCGGTAAAAAGCTCTAATCCCTTCGCTCCTATAAGCGTCTCTCACTATCTGGAAAGCTCTTACTCTCCTCGCGTCTCTGTGATCTAATTGCAATCGCGTTTTCACAAACCACAGAGGGTTTGTGACTGTGTGGTTAACAAACGAGGCAGTCGCGGCGGAAATCATATAAACCGGCGTGGAATCAGCAGTTAGGTTGCCGGATTTGTTCAACTTGTTCTTTGCTGTGGAATAAAAGGCAAAATAAATCGCTCTCGATGGAGTGACACCGATTAGTGTCGGCCCAAGGCCTTTGTATAACGAAAAGAATCCCTCGTGTTGAACCATGTACCTTCCATACGAAATTATTCCTTTGAAACGGTTCGCGGCGATGTTTAGCTTGGAGTCAGCCACAGTGGTTGTACTGAAATTCGCAGCTGGGCCAGTTGATGAGAGACTTTGCGTAACGTTAAGTTTTGCAGCTCTTTGAAGCCGAAATGCGGAAGATTGAAGTCTTGTCTGAATAACTTCCAGAGGACATGTTACAAAGGCGCCGAAAGAACCTCCTAAACCGCCAGCAACAAAATGAACAGTTGGAGAGTGTTGCTTCTTTTGGCGACTCATGATGTAAAAGAGGACAACCAAGGAACAAATCTAGCTTCACACGACAGGAAACAGCACGAATATTTCTCGCCCGGCGAAAAAGTTCTGATGCAACCAAAATATAAACGCCGTTATGGCGAGTGACGTCACGACACACCCCCGGCCTTACCATATTAGGATTTGTTATACAATGTGGCACTGGAACATTGTCCGCAAAGAGCACGTGGATTTACACGAGATATTTCCATTCTTGGAAAGTTACCAAAAAGTCCCAGTCAAAATCGAAATCACGTCGAAGACGCGTTATGTTTACAGTATAATTCATGGGAAAATCTAGATCAAACAATTCTGTTGAAATTTGCTTTACACCATTTTGCAATAGTTTCTGTGAAAGAACC